>OY744533.1:26735642-26743142 GCA_963556195.1 Sepiola atlantica | reverse complement strand
TACGTACGTACATACGTACGTACACACGGATAACAGAAAATCATGCCTGACCTTTATGAATCTCTGGGTTGCCTTGACTAATGATGCTGAAATTCTACACACTTATAGAACCTATCAAAAAAGTTTGTGCAAAGTTTTAACTAATTTGGTCTATTGGTTTTTGAGTTATGATTGATCAAAGAAATTAGATTTCTAGCATAGGCCGTTTTTTAAGTCTATTAAGGGATAGAGCGCTCTCGCGCCTCCCTTGATATATATATATATATATATATATATATATATTATATACACAACGTACCTTTCATCGTCTAGTTTATATTTTCTGGACCAGTATCGGTCACCAATGGAAGAGGTGCCCCGAACCTGGGGAAAATCCCCTCAATTAAAAAATGTGCTACCGTCATGCCTTAGGTACTGCAAACGCTTCGGTCCAACCACTGTACATATCGATAAACGTGACGATATATTTGTTAATAGAATGTGACGTAGGATTCGGTCCTGTGACATTCAGGGCCCACTTCGGAAAAAGAAAGGGTGGGGTAAGTAATGATTTAATTTTCCTAACGAATAATGAATTGCATAGGCCTCTCTTTTTCTCTCTCTCTCTCTCTCTATCATGGGCCACCTTCTCTGGGTGTCGCTCAGCTTGTGCGACAAAAAAGTAGATCGGCTTCTCTGCTTCCTGTCGTATGCCTGCTGCGTCAGACAAGCACCTATGGACCGTTCCTATATTCCTTGTTTGGGTCCGGGTATACTAACACAACTAATTCTGACTGTCTCCTCTTTAACGTATCGAATGCTGATTGACATGCCTCGCTCGACACGAAGCGAGCATATTTTCTTTTTAAGTTAATTAACGGTTCCGCTACATCCGAAAAATTTTTTTTACGAATCGACGGTAATATGAAGTTATGCCGATGAAGGCCCTTACTTCTTTAACGGTGTTTGTAGTTTACACTAAGTGTATCTCCCTAACCTTATCGTAATCTGGTTGTACTCCTGTTTTTCTTATCTTAAACCCCAGATAATGCGGTTCTCTTCGAAAAGAACTCGAACTTTGTGGGTTTTAACTTTAGGTTATGTTCTCTCAGCCTACCTAAGACCTTACTTATATGTTCCCAGTGGTGTATCATCGAATCGGAAAATATCAGGATATCATCTAAATTTTTTTCAACTAGTACCACATATAACAATCTTTTTACATACTTTTGTCTCATGACAGTCTTTTTCTTGCTGAAGTCACAGACATGGTTTCCGCTAGAAACTCGTTCGTATATACATCTGATTGGAAAGCAATTTGATCTGCATTGTCTATCCGAGCGTGAACTGAAGCAATTGTTCCACAAGCACTTTGATGAGATACAAGTTAGGGGATTCCTTCACAGTACCAACTTGCTTATCAGTCGCATTTTTAGTCAGCGGACACAAAAGCCTAACAGTAAGACGGGCTTGGGTATCATAGCCAATAAAGCTTTATCGGTGCCATGAACATCGGTAAACTACCATTCTTCCGGTACTTCGATACTCCGATCACCAAGCGATCCAGCTCTTCGCGCTTCTGAAACCGCTTTCTTTCAAGTCTCGCTTCGGAACCTTCTCCTTTTTAACAGTTATCAAGTTGCTTTCTTTCTTTCTTTCTCGACGTCCCACCCACAATGGATTCATCAACGATTCATTTTTGCCACTCTTTATTATCTTACACAGTAATCCGAATAATTTAATTAATACAATTTATCAATCCTCATCTAAAAAAAAAATCTAAAACACAATATCACGTTAATCTCGTTGCCGCAAAACTAGTTTAATTGGCGGCAAACAGATGGTTCTGTGGCTAGAACGATGTCAATTTGCTTGTTTACACTGTACCCGCAGGTGGTAGTTTCTATTAATTTCGAGATTTTATTTTGGTTTGCTTAAATGTATCTTAGTTATGGCTTCACATATAAATCTAAGTTGCAGCTGTGGTGTTAAACGAAATACCTGGTCTATTTCCATCAACAAAATAAGTTTCTTGCAATCCCGAGTGGTGTAATCATTGTAGATGTCGCTGGATAATCATTAAGGTGAATACACTGTGTTACATTATTTCCCTTCTCAGTAAGGGTGTAATGCCACAACTAAATAAAATACGTGGATGATCAAAAACATATCGTGTCTCACGTTAAACTCTAGCAATCTTTCGTGATTGAGGCAGTCATTCCACGATAGTCTCGAAGGGGTGAGTTCTCGTTTGAACAAAGTTGGAGGACAACAACATAAAGAAAGGAGTTCGAAGAAAGTACCTGTTATTGTTGTCGTCATTGCCCTTTATCTGCTAGCGGTAGGGGAGGCTTCCACCCACGGATCTGTGGGCCTATTGGCCTCCTAATTGATTGTTGATGTTAAAACATTTCAAATCGTAGGGTTCGCCTCAAAAACTTCCAAAGAACCGCCTGCTCCTCTTACTCTCCCTCTCTTTGAGCCATATGACGTTACGGCCGCTTCTGGCTAACAGTTGGGGTAGCATTTGTGTCATGCTCGCTGATCGAAGAGTCCGATATCTGGTGAACGTTCCTCTTACTAATTAACATCTGTAACTAACTTTGCTGAAAAATTGCTATTGCACCTATATGTGTTAGATAAACTATAATAGCCACACCGGGACAGATTCATAATACCGAAGAAAAAAAACTTGCACTTTTTAATAAATTGAATAGACCAGACTCGTGCAAAATAAATCAAAGCGATCAAAAAAATACCGCGATGGTGAAAACTGTTTGAAAATTTAGTTTACACGTTCGAAGTTATGATCTTTGACAATGTTTGTATTTTCAGAGTGAGGCAAGTATTTGAGAGGTCATAACGGTCGAAATCTTTTAGTTTGTCGTTGTTGTTATATTCGGTAACATTTTGGCAATTCGGAATTCCCAGAAGATGACCGAGGACGATAGCGGCTGAAACGTGTTTTTTTCTTTTAATTACAACAACCACGATGAGTTCACGAGAGTTAAACCCACATTTTAGATAATTTATTTCATGTTGTGATACTATGAGCCAATATGTTGTCTCAAGTAATCTCTAATATATATATATATATATATATATATATCTCAATGTCGGTGTTTGTGCGTTTCCTATAGAAAGAAAAGTTAGAGAATCTACATAAAATCTAAAAGCGTTTCTCATGTAAAATTCACCGGGGAAGACAATTGAAGCCGTCCCCAATCTCTTAAGTGCATTTCTATTATGGCGCCCCCTTAAAACTTCAAATATATCCCGTTTATATAAAATTTGAACTATATATATAACATATTCCGGGGAAGACAATGGAAGTGGTCCCGAATTTCTACGTTACCTTATATCTGCCGAATATCTACGTCCCCCCACCTCTACGTAACTCATGGGGGCAGAAACCCTCTTCAAAGACGTATATCTAATGTTAATGAAATTTAAATCATATTATAAAGCACTAATCCAAAGTTTTCCAACATTTACTCTATCAGCGTGCAAACGGGACGAGGAGTTAAATAAAAAAACAAGGAAAATGATGTGGTGTGATGAGCATAGTGAGAAAAGTGCATAGGAGTGATCCAAATTACATCGCGAGCAACACCAGGTTTTCCTGCTAGTATCGTAGAATTTCAAAATCACAATTTCAAGATAAATATATATTTCAAGATATTTATATATTTCAAGATATTTATATATTTCAAGATAAATATATATTTCAAGATATTTATATATTTCAAGATAAATATATATTTCAAGATAAATATATATTTCAAGATAAATATATATTTCCAGGCTTCTCGTAGGAATATTGTTGAATATCCTTCTCAATATGACACCCGACTGATTAACGCAGTAACACATGAACTATTCGCAAGAATAACAACCGATTAGTTGACGCAAATATACCTGTATAGGCACCTGCATATATACCGGGTGAAATACAACGGTTAACAAAGTAAACATCATAGCTGAAAACGACGTCCAGTATGGAGGGGAGGTTTACATTAAGTGCGTACAGGCGTCACAGTTGAGAATACGCGGGCGTCCAAAAACGTTATATAACCGGCTTGAATTCATATCGAGGGAAAGCGGCTGGCTAGCGAATTGGAAAGATCAACTTCTGTCAATTGCCGTGCATTCTCTGCCACTCACAAATCTCACCGACTCTAACCCCCCTCCCCCCCAACAGAACAATAAAGATGTGCTGTTATATTTTTATACGCAAGTGTTTGTCGTCTTTCGTTTAGGCACAGCAGCTATACACAACACTATTATTTGGCTTCGACCTATGTAACTGTCGATTTTCACTTATCAGATCCAGTAGATTTTCTATAAATGGAGAAAGTTATTTAACTAATCACTTGGATCTAACTTGGAATCCTTCTGTTATCGCCCAACAGATAATTTAACTAAAGGGAGGCATGATATTATCGAAACCCATACAAGTATAATGAGCCATGCAAATCAGACGAATGTAAGACTTCGAGCATCAGCGCGGAATGCGTTGTGTAGACTCGCGTTTATATCTATGATCGCACTAGTGTAAGATCCGACGTTGGCTGGGTGGCAAACTGTTGGATTTTATTAGTAGTTTAATTTAAATTGTTTGTAAACTGAATATATTAGATAGACAGAGCAGCGAATGAGACAAGTGGTGAGAAGATTTCAATAATGGGATGGGGAAAGAATAGATGAGGTACTGCGGTGGGAGCAAAAGAGAGTGGTGGAATAGATTCAGTATTAAGTAGAGTGTAAGAAAATGACGCGATAACGGAAAGTGAAAGACTAAAGTAGGTGGTGTCATCGCAGCAGGAACGTAAAACAGAGGATGGGCAAAATATCAAAGGATAATGCGATCCCGGCTTGCGGCTTGTCCAGCCACACTTAAGGGCTGTGATACATTGAAACCGTATGTCTGTGGATGATATATGTATATGGTTTGATTTTTTTTTTTAAATTAGACTAGAAATGACCAAAGTACTCAATTACGTATGAAAGAACACATATTTTTAAAATTTCAAATAAGATCATTAAGTTTGATCGTCCATCTATATCAGCAGATTCACGGAAACACTGGGAACTCAAGCCGTGGGGCAAACGACACCAAATGTGATGATTCTTTACTTAGTGCTCATATATATATATATATATATATATATATATATATATAATGGTTTATTGTAGAACTTAAAATAGATACTACCTTGAAAAAGCTGTAACAAAACTAATGTATTTGTTTATGCTCTTTATTTAGAACTTGATTTGAAAACTGATTTAAATCGTCAAAACCATATATATATATATATATATTTAATGCATATTAAGAAGAGACTTATCTTCACACTATAATGCAGTTTCCCAGTAACTCCAATCGTCAGAAATGCATTCGAATGCGAGCTCAAATTAGCCAGGATCGAATGTGTACATTTCTGTCATGTATATACTAATATACGATGCACTAAATGTATGAACTAGTCACGGCCCATCTTGTATGAAACTAAAACTGTAATGACCTTAATTAGTTTATTGTTTGCACACTGTATACATAGAAAAGTGGATGAACCAATGAAAGGAGATGGAGATATTATTTACCTCTTTCAAAGGAAGTTATACATACGGTCAAGTGATGCTTTGGGAAGCCAGCGCACTAGTATAAGTGCACTCTGGCTCACAAAAATGCCTGAGAAACCCCGTCAGCATTCCCTGGTAGAGGCGCTTCATGTGATTGGAGATCTACACCACTCTTTAGATGGAAATTTAAAACCTGAAAGGGTGGACAAACTAGTACTGAACAGAACCAGAACTAAGACACTGTCGCACTGAAGTATTAAACGCAAAATCTAATATGAAGGCAGTGAGTGCAATCCGAGTACAGCCAGTGCATTTTAAATGTTATCTCCAACTACACACAAATAAATGTTAATATTTGATAAGAGTCGAGACCAAAAACAGCAAAATTCTGAAGTTTCTGTTAGTAATGGGAGATGTGTAAATATATATAAAATAAAATGTTTTATAAACATTTGTACAATTTCCTTAAATCTAATAAACTCCACAAACTTGACTTATGTGCATACTCGAAATAGCTTCGGCACATGGTTGGGAACAAAATTTCGTCACTTATCACAGTATAAGGCTAGTATTTCAACTGTCAAAAGCGGCATACCAGGTTCAGCATTTGTCTGGTCTACCCATCTCTTTGGTAGCCGTCTACTTGATCTGTCTTCAATCGAATCTTCGTTATATCACTTATTTACATAGCTGGAGTCTAGTAGCCGGGAAACACGTCGAAAACGTGTTAATCTCTTATTTCGAATAACACTGATGATGGATTTGTTAATATTAAGCTCCTTTTCTCTACCTCCGTTTCTTCGTCTATCTAGCAGTGTTGCTGCAAGAATACTGTCTAAACATTTCATTTCAAAGACATTAAAACATATAAATATGTTTCGCAATTTTTTTTCAGATAAGGATAAATTATTTTGATAATTTCTATCATTCAAAGTTCTGAAAAAATTATCTACGTATTTAGTAATAAGTCGTAAGACTACTACAAATAAAGATTAGGTTTAAGGCTTCTAAATTTCTTTCTAAAATTATCCGCAAGGGCCTGAATAATGCTAAGTAATAATCAGTTCGAAGTTACAAACTCCTTGAGGGTAAAGTTTTTCCCTAAAACATTGACAACAAGAAGTCGTCTAGTTATAACCATAGGAAATGACCACTCCTTCCCTCTCTCTTTACAAAAAAAATCAAACGAAACTTCCACGAACAAAATTTCTTTCTGTAGAACGTTTTATCTGTTGAACAAGATAACACGAGTTTTCTTCGCAACCGACTACAAGATGGTCGTCTTCAAGTCTGATGTGAACAAATACTTGTTTAGCCGTCCTCTTTGATAATCAATTCCTCTTGAGTAATATTTTGCGCATCCCAACCATTATTTCCGGTTCTCTCGTAGAGCTAATCATTGTCCAACTGGCGATCTATTTAACCTTTATTCTCAAGTAAACCTCGGCCTTGACTTGTGTTGACCTATTATTAAAAAAAAGTACGGGCGATACTAAGCATTATTAAGACTTCTACCCGTTCATGGCTTACGGAACTAAAGCCAGCTACTTCCGTGGATTAAATGAAGGGTTCAGTTCGAAATTTTGTACAAATTTCCGAGTTGGACTCGACACACCCGAAGAAGGTCGGAAATTACATCTGCTGAAACGTTGTGACAATAACATCCAAGATCAGAACACTAGTCCGAATAATTCAAATAATGCATACAAATAAATGTACTTTAAAATAGCTATTAATCTTCGCAATCTATTAAGGGCACCGGAATGTGTACACTAATGTGCAATGTACCAATGTTAACCCAACGGGTCAAAGGTTGTTTAGATATTATTATAAAGCTCTAAATGAAAAAATCTATAATAATACGCCTAATAGGCATTTCATGTTCGTACGTACGTTATTACCCGCCACAATATTTTTAAGTTGGGATCTCCAGATCGC
>OY744533.1:26688142-26728142 GCA_963556195.1 Sepiola atlantica | reverse complement strand
CAACTTTCAAAAGAGAAACATGTGCATTTTTTTTAATAAATAATCTACAATCTCCGACTCCTTAAATCAATAGCCGTAAAAAAATTTGAAACTCTCATAACATGCAACAATAGTGATAGAAATTCTAATATCCGGTGCTTATCTCGGGTCTCGTGAGCGGGACGAATGGTTTCAAATATCCCCTTGACAGGACGCTAATCAGTTTCCGATTTTACTTACCAGTAAGGCCACTACGCATTTATATACTTGAGGTGAGCGTTTGCGTACAACACTTGCTTTTCACAAATTGTCACCCATCTAAGTACTGATCAGGTTCAACAACGCTTAACTTCTGGTCCTAGTGTGACGACGAGATTGATTCATGAATATGCACCATAGAAGAATGGAAATAAATCTATACCAAGGCGATGTTTTTATATCTATTACTAATAGATAGTTAGTATCTCTTGGTCTGAAACAGGACTATAATATTTTATCAATACTCAGTTCAGTTTACAATACAATTTCACATAATGTACTATATTCAGGGAATGATAGTGTAGGATTTGTTCTGTTGTCATTAAACTATCCTCTCAAGCATTACTTCCTCCTTTTTTGAGAATAAGTAGTGTAATATCTGTTTCGTTCTTATATGACTATCCTCTGAAGCATTATTTACTTGAGGTGGGCGTGGTAAAGTATCTAGTATGTTATCATACTCTGAGTCATTAGCGTACGCCGACAAAACATTGTCACGATCGGCTGTGTATTAACCAACTAAACACTTACATTATATATACTAGCAAAAATATGCGACTAATATATATAATCAAATATTATTTACTTTTATATTTTTCTTCAATCATAAAGGTCGTACGTGTGACGCCGGAATATCACAATATTTGGGAGATATTGCCCATTTATCAAGTGTTTAGAGTTTTATCATGACTACGCATTGCCTCTTGCATATACAGGGTGGGCAAAAATAAGGGTCCTATTTTTAAAAATTCATAACTTTTTTATTTAATGATTTTTTTTTTTTTTTTTTTAGAATAAGTAAAGGACCCCTTCCGAAGCAAGCATGAGCCGTATTAGCCCTAAGGAACGTACCCTCATTTAGAAAACATTATTTTTGCTTAAAAAACTCAAAACAGTGTAAAAAATAATACTTTAGTTTTTGTAAGTTTTAAGAAGTGTTTTTCGGCTAAAATTTGTTTTGTTTATTTCAAAAAATCTCGGAAGGGTCAGTCTACACACACATAAAGTTTGGTGAGTTTAACTTTTATTTTGTGGAAGTTATTCAAATTCAAGTTATTCAAATTTAAAGATAGGACCCTTATTTTGGCCCACCCTATATTAGGAATATTCAGTGTGCCAGTGTTCATTCGTTCATCCTAGAACAGCTTACAGTTCTGAGGGGGGGGGGCGTCCATATACAAGATAGAACCACTAAGTCGAGCACCGGACTAAGAAATATAGCAATATTTTCATATGTTGTGACAAGCACAGAACGCAATATAAGGATCCATGAAATATTTTAAAGTATTTAAATAACAAGTCGCTAAAATGTACACTGCATTATTTGTATGCGTGTGTTAGTTTGTAAGTTGGCGTGATAAGTACGCATGAGATCTTGAGGGACGTGTGCCTGCATAAAAAAAAATCATCAGTAATTCTCGGCGTCATCTGGATCTGAATCTAGGATTTTTGCAGATTTCCAAACATTTCAAGATAGGGAATTTTTCAACAATCCTGAGAGATCAAGAAATCGTGACGAGACTATCACGGCATGCTTAACAGTCGCTACTTGGGATTGCGGATAATATAGCACAAAATTATAAATGATGAGCCTGAGAAGATGTTACAGAATAAATAGTCTATTGGAGGAAATACACAAACACCTATAGTAATCTCTATCTAATATATAATATATATATATATATATATATATATATATATATATATATATATATATACAAACATATAACCATACATATAAATGCATATGTCCATGCAGCTAACCCAGTTGTACAAAAATACACGAAAAAAGTGGTTATGTACTTTTTGAGATAGCTATCATTAACATACCCAGTCAGAAATTTCTATCCCCTAGGGGATAACTGCAAAAAAACTTAAGAGGCTAGGGATATATATAGATATAGATATATATAGATATGTATTATATAATTATATGCATACATTTAGAATAGTATGAAAACATATTTATGTAAACTTAGCGACGCAGAACATTTCATCTTTCATTTCAGGAGGATAATTATCAGATTAGTTGCACGGATGTATAATTTGCGATAGTGTTTACTGTAACTGCCAAATCGTTGGTGTATTACTATTCCATGGTTTGCATCAGCCAATGGGTGTCAAGTTCTTTGATTCAGGTGTTCTGGCATTTCAAATTTTTAAGTGGGTTGACACGGGTGCACTAAAATAGTTCATCTGTTTTATTTTTTGTTACCTATATTATATATATATATTATATATATATATTATATATATATATGTATTATATATATATATTATATATATATATTATATATATATATGTATTATATATATATATTATATATATATATTAAATATATTATATATATATATTATATATATATATTATATATATTATCTCTTATATAAAGGGCACTTGTCTATATGTATGTATGTATGTATGTATGTATGTATGTCTGTATGTGAAGCTTCTCCTCAAAAACTACCCGACGACATGTCAAAAAGTTTATATCTTCAGCACCGTACATATCCTGGGATCATAATATCTCAAAATCGCAAATAACGATTCACTCGCTGACAGTCAACCGGACCACTTTCCGACAAAAGGTAGCAGTTTTTTTCGTATTTTACACGAAATTGCAACGTTAATATGTACTAAATTCGAAATAATCTAATGTATTTATGTACTAATCCGATAAAAATGCAGAGTCATTGTAAACATCCCATAATCCCTTGCCGGATGTACCCGGTCTTGCCCTAAATTGTGTCCGGTTCTATCAGATCATCCAATAACTTCTGTCCGGATGCATCAATAACAACATAGGAATCCTACGTTAAGAGTGTGTAGTGAAACAAGGGTTGCTCAATCACATCCGCACCTGTCCCATAATCCCTTGCCGGATGTACCCGGTCTTGACCTAAATTGTGTCCGGTTATATCAGGTCATCATGACGTCAGAGAGTGGCAGTTTTTTTTCCCTCTCACACTTTCTTTCATAATTATTAATAGACGCTAATATTTTCCTCCCCCCTCCCTCCCTGTGGCCGTTCTGTTATCATGATAGGAATTACCTCCTCCTTTCAGGCCAAATTGGGGGGGGGGGGGGTTACGGTATTCGCTGGTGTGAGCATTACCTCCTCCTTTCTTGAGAAGTGTTGAGGTAGGGTAGTATCGGTTCCGTTGTCATGATGCACTGATCCCATGCATTACCTCCTCCTTTTTTGAGAAATGTTGAGGTAGGGTCGTATCGGTTCCGTTGTCATGATGCCCTCATCCCATGCATTATCTCTTCCTTTTTTGAGAAATGTTGAGGTAGGGTCGTATCGGTTCCGTTGTCATGATGCTCTCATCCCATGCATTATCTCCTCCTTTTTTTAGAAGTGTTGAGGTAGGGTCGTATCGGTTCCGTTGTCATGATTCACTATTCCCATGCATTATCTCCTCCTTTTTTGAGAAGTGTTGAGGTAGGGTCGTATCGGGTCCGTTGTCATGATGCACTATTCCCATCCATTATCTCCTCCTTTTTTGAGAAGTGTTGAGGTAGGGTCGTATCGGTTCCGTTGTCATGATGCACTCATCCCATGAATTATCTCCTCCTTTTTTGAGAAGTGTTGAGGTAGGGTCGTATCGGTTCCGTTGTCATGATGCACTCATCCCATGCATTATCTCCTCCTTTTTTGAGAAGTGTTGAGGTAGGGTCGTATCGGTTCCGTTGTCATGATGCACTATTAGGATACCTAAGTGATTTCAGGAGTGCTTTGGACTATTTCGCAGATCAGAAGGAGAGAGGATACCTCAGGTATTTCATGTGGGTTCATGAAGCCTCCTTGATTTTCTAAGTACTCGGCGTTGTCCGGGAGAAAAGTGCTCAATATCCTAGATAGAGCTACTGTAGTGATAGGTTTGGAAAATATTTTAACGCCATCTTCGTTCCCCTTTGGACTATTTCGCAGATCAGAAGGAGAGAGGATACCTCAGTGATTTAAGTAGTCTCAAGGAGGCCTCCTTGATTATCAAAGTACTCGGCGTTGTCCGGGAGAAAAGTGCTCAATGTCCTAGATAGAGCTACTGTAGTGATAGGTATGGAAAATATTTTAACGCCATCTTCGTTCCCCTTTGGACTATTTCGCAGATCAGAAGGAGAGAGGATACCTAAGTAATTTCAAGAGTGCTCATGAAGCCTCCTCGATTTTCAAAGTACTCGGCGTTGTCCGGGAGAAAAGTGCTCAATATCCTAGATAGAGCTACTGTGGTGATAGGTTTAGAACATATTTTAACGCCATCTTTGTACCCCTTTGGACAATTTTGCAGATGAAAAGGAGGGAGGATACCTAACTGATTTCAGTAGTCCCCAGGAGGCCTCTCTGATTTTCAAAGTACTCGGCGTTGTCCGGGAGAAAAGTGCTCAATGTCCTAGATAGAGCTACTGTAGTGATAGGTTTGGATCATATTTTAACAGCATCTACGCTGAAAAGGATGTGGTAATCGATAAGAGTTATTTCAGTAGTGCTCAGGAGGCCTCTTTGATTTTGAAATAATTGGCGTTGTCCGGGAGAAAAGTGCTCAATATCCTAGATAGAGCTACTGTAGTGATAGGTTTGGAAAATATTTTAACGCCATCTTCGTTCCCCTTTGGACTATTTCGCAGATCAGAATGGGGAGAGGATACCTAAGTGATTTCAGTAGTCCCCATGAGGCCTCCTTGATTATCAAAGTACTCGGCGTTGTCCGGGAGAAAAGTGCTCAATGTCCTTGATAGAGCTACTGTAGTGATAGGTTTTGGAAAATATTTTAACGCCATCTCCGTTCCCCTTTGGACTATTTCGCTAATCAGAAGGAGAGAGGATACCTAAGGTATTTCATGTGGGTTCATGAAGCCTCCTCGATTTTCAAAGTACTCGGCGTTGTCCGGGAGAAAAGTGCTCAATATCCTAGATAGAGCTACTGTAGTGATAGGTTTGTAAAATATTTTAACGCCATCTTCGTTCCCCTTTGGACTATTTCGCAGATCAGAAGGAGAGAGGATACCTCAGTGATTTCAGTAGTCTCCAGGAGGCCTCCTTGATTATCAAAGTACTCGGCGTTGTCCGGGAGAAAAGTGCTCAATGTCCTAGATAGAGCTACTGTAGTGATAGGTTTGGAAAATATTTAACGCCATCTTCGTTCCCCTTTGGACTATTTCACAGATCAGAAGGAGAGATGATACCTAAGTAATTTCAAGAGTGCTCATGAAGCCTCCTCGATTTTCAAAGTACTCGGCGTTGTCCGGGAGAAAAGTGCTCAATATCCTAGATAGAGCTACTGTAGTGATAGGTTTAGAACATATTTTAACGCCATCTTTGTTCCCCTTTGGACAATTTTGCAGATGAAAAGGAGGGAGGATACCTAACTGATTTCAGTAGTCCCCAGGAGGCCTCTCTGATTTTCAAAGTACTCGGCGTTGTCCGGGAAAAAAGTGCTCAATGTCCTAGATAGAGCTACTGTAGTGATAGGTTTGGACAATATTTTAACGTCATCTTCGTTCCCCTTTGGATTATTTCGCAGATCAGAAGGAGAAAGGATACCTAAGGGATTTCAGTAGTCCCCAGAAGGCCTCCTTGATTATCAAAGTACTCGGCGTTGTCCGGGAGAAAAGTGCTCAATGTCCTAGATAGAGCTACTATAGTGATAGGTTTGGAAAATGTTTTAACGCCATCTTCGTTCCCCTTTGGACTATTTCGCAGATCAGAAGGAGAGAGGATACCTAAGTGATTTCAGTAGTCCCCAGGAGGCCTCCTTGATTATCAAAGTACTCGGGGTTGTCCGGGAGAAAAGTGCTCAATCTCCTAGATAGAGCTACTGTAGTGATAGGTTTTGGAAAATATTTTAACGCCATCTTCGTTCCCCTTTGGAGTATTTCGCAGATCAGAAGGAGAGAGGATACCTAAGAGAATTCTATGGGTGTTCATGAAGCCTCCTCGATTTTCAAAGTACTCGGCGTTGTCCGGGAGAAAAGTGCTCAATATCCTAGATAGAGCTACTGTAGTGATAGGTTTGGAAAATATTTTAACGCCATCTTTGTTCCCCTTTGGACTATTTCGCAGATCAGAAAGAGAGAGGATTCCTAAGTGATTTCAGTAGTCCCCAGGAGGCCTCCTTGATAATCAAAGTACTCGGCGTTGTCCGGGAGAAAAGTGCTTAATGTCCTAGATAGAGCTACTGTAGTGATAGGTTTGGATAATATTTTAACAGCATCTACGCTGAAAAGGATGGAGTAATCGATAAGTGTTATTTCAGTAGTGCTCAGGAGGCCTCTTTGATTTTTAAATACTCGGCGTTGTCCGGGAGAAAAGTGCTCAATATCCTAGATAGAGCTACTGTAGTGATAGGTTTGGAAAATATTTTAACGCCATCTTTGTTCCCCTTTGGACTATTTCGCAGATCAGAAAGAGAGAGGATTCCTAAGTGATTTCAGTAGTCCCCAGGAGGCCTCCTTGATAATCAAAGTACTCGGCGTTGTCCGGGAGAAAAGTGCTTAATGTCCTAGATAGAGCTACTGTAGTGATAGGTTTGGATAATATTTTAACAGCATCTACGCTGAAAAGGATGGGGTAATCGATAAGTGTTATTTCAGTAGTGCTCAGGAGGCTTCTTTGATTTTTAAATACTCGGCGTTGTCCGGGAGAAAAGTGCTCAATATCCTAGATAGAGCTACTGTAGTGATAGGATTGGAAAATATTTTAACGCCATCTTCGTTCACCTTTGGACTATTTCGCAGATCAGAAGGAGAGAGGATACCTAAGGGATTTCAGTAGTGCTTATAAAGCCTCCTCGATTTTCAAAGTACTCGGCGTTGTCCGGGAGAAAAGTGCTCAATATCCTAGATAGAGCTACTGTAGTGATAGGTTTAGAAAATATTTTAATGCCATCTTCGTTCCCCTTTGGACAATTTTGCAGCTGAAAAGTAGGGAGGATACCTAACGGATTTCAGTAGTCCCCAGGAGGCCTCTTTGATTTTCAAAGTACTCGGCGTTGTCCGGGAAAAAAGTGCTCAATGTCCTAGATAGAGCTACTGTAATGATAGGTTTGGATAATATTCTAACAGCATCTACGCTGAAAAGGATGGAGGAATGGATAAGAGTTATTTCAGTAGTCCCTAGGAGGCCTCTTTGATTTTGAAATACTCGGCGTTGTCCGGGAGAAAAGTGCTCAATATCCTAGATAGAGCTACTGTAGTGATAGGTTTGGAAAATATTTTAACGCCATCTTCGTTCCCCTTTGGACTATTTCGCAGATAAGAAGGAGAGAGGATACCTCAGTGATTTCAGTAGTCCCCCGGAGGCCTCCTTGATTATCAAAGTACTCGGCGTTGTCCGGGAGAAAAGTGCTCAAGGTCCTAGATAGAGCTACTGTAGTGATAGGTTTGGAAAATATTTTAACGCCATCTTCGTTCCCCTTTGGACTATTTCGCAGATCAGAAGGAGAGAGGATACCTAAGTGATTTCAGGAGTGCTCATGAAGCCTCCTCGATTTTCAAAGTACTCGGCGTTGTCCGGGAGAAAAGTGCTCAATATCATAGATAGAGCTACTGTAGTGATAGGTTTGGATAATATTTTAACAGCATCTACGCTGAAAAGGATGGGGTAATCGATAAGTGTTATTTTAGTAGTGCTCAGGAGGCCTCTTTGATTTTGAAATACTCGGCGTTGTCCGGGAGAAAAGTGCTCAATATCCTAGATAGAGCTACTGTAGTGATAGGTTTGGAAAATATTTTAACGCCATCTTCGTTCCCCTTTGGACTATTTTGCAGATCAGAAGGAGAGAGGATACCTAAGGGATTTCAGGAGTGCTCATGAAGCCTCCTCGATTTTCAAAGTACTCGGCGTTGTCCGGGAGAAAAGTGCTCAATATCCTAGATAGAGTTACTGTAGTGATAGGTTTAGAAAATATTTTAACGCCATCTTCGTTCCTTTTTGGACAATTTTGCAGATGAAAAGGAAGGAGGATACCTGATTTCAGTAGTCCCCAGGAAGCCTCCTTGATTATCAAAGTACTCGGGGTTGTCCGGGAGAAAAGTGCTCAATCTCCTAGATAGAGCTACTGTAGTGATAGGTTTTGGAAAATATTTTAACGCCATCTTCGTTCCCCTTTGGACTATTTCGCAGATCAGAAGGAGAGAGGATACCTAAGAGAATTTCATGGGTGTTCATGAAGCCTCCTCGATTTTCAAAGTACTCGGCGTTGTCCGGGAGAAAAGTGCTCAATATCCTAGATAGAGCTACTGTAGTGATAGGTTTGGAAAATATTTTAACGCCATCTTTGTTCCCCTTTGGACTATTTCGCAGATCAGAAGGAGAGAGGATTCCTAAGTGATTTCAGTAGTCCCCAGGAGGCCTCCTTGATTATCAAAGTACTCGGCGTTGTCCGGGAGAAAAGGGCTCAATGTCCTAGATAGAGCTACTGTAGTGATAGGTTTGGATAATATTTTAACAGCATCTACGCTGAAAAGGATGGGGTAATCGATAAGAGTTATTTCAGTAGTGCTCAGGAGGCCTCTTTGATTTTTAAATACTCGGCGTTGTCCGGGAGAAAAGTGCTCAATATCCTAGATAGAGCTACTGTAGTGATAGGTTTGGAAAATATTTAACGCCATCTTCGTTCCCCTTTGGACTATTTCGCAGATCAGAAAGAGAGAGGATACCTAAGTGATTTCAGGAGTGCTCATGAAGCCTCCTCGATTTTCAAAGCACTCGGCGTTGTCCGGGAGAAAAGTGCTCAATATCCTAGATAGAGCTACTGTAGTGATAGGTTTAGAAAATATTTTAACGCCATCTTCGTTCATTTTTGGACAATTTTGCAGATGAAAAGGAAGGAGGATACCTGATTTCAGTAGTCCCCATGAAGCCTCCTTGATTATCAAAGTACTCGGCGTTGTCCGGGAGAAAAGTGCTCAATGTCCTAGATAGAGCTACTGTAGTGATAGGTTTGGATAATATTTTAACAGCATCTACGCTGAAAAGGATGGGGGAATGGATAAGAGTTATTTCAGTAGTCGCCAGGAGGCCTCTTTGATTTTGAAATACTCGGCGTTGTCCGGGAGAAAAGTGCTCAATATCCTAGATAGAGCTACTGTAGTGATAGGTTTGGAAAATATTTTAACGCCATCTTCGTTCCCCTTTGGACTATTTCGCAGATCAGAAGGAGAGAGGATACCTAGTGATTTCAGTAGTCCCCAGGAGGCCTCCTTGATTATCAAAGTACTCGGCGTTGTCCGGGAGAAAAGTGCTCAATGTCCTAGATAGAGCTACTGTAGTGATAGGTTTGGAAAATATTTTAACGCCATCTTCGTTCCCCTTTGGACTATTTCGCAGATCAGAAGGAGAGAGGATACCTAAGTGATTTCAGGAGTGCTCATGAAGCCTCCTCGATTTTCAAAGTACTCGGCGTTGTCCGGGAGAAAAGTGCTCAATGTCCTTGATAGAGCTACTGTAGTGATAGGTTTGGATAATATTTTAACAGCATCTACGCTGAAAAGGATGGGGTAATCGATAAGTGTTATTTCAGTAGTGCTCAGGAGGCCTCTTTGATTTTGAAATACTCGGCGTTGTCCGGGAGAAAAGTGCTCAATATCCTAGATAGAGCTACTGTAGTGATAGGTTTGGAAAATATTTTAACGCCATCTTCGTTCCCCTTTGGACTATTTCGCAGATCAGAAGGAGAGAGGATACCTAATGGATTTCAGGAGTGCTCATAAAGTCTCTTCGATTTTCAAAGTACTCGGCGTTGTCCGGGAGAAAAGTGCTCAATATCCTAGATAGAGCTACTGTATGATAGGTTTGGAAAATATTTTAACGCCATCTTCGTTCCCCTTTGGACTATTTCGCAGATCAGAAGGAGAGAGGATACCTAAGGAATTTCATGTGGGTTCATGAAGCCTCCTCGATTTTCAAAGTACTCGGCGTTGTCCGGGAGAAAAGTGCCAAATGTCCTAGATAGAGCTACTGTAGTGATAGGTTTGGATAATATTTTAACGCCATCTTCGTTCCCCTTTGGACTATTTCGCAGATCAGAAGGAGAGAGGATACATAAGGGATTTCAGGAGTGCTCATGAAGCCTCCTCGATTTTCAAAGTACTCGGCGTTGTCCGGGAGAAAAGTGCTCAATATCCTAGATAGAGCTACTGTAGTGATAGGTTTAGAAAATATTTTAACGCCATCTTCGTTCCTTTTTGGACAATTTTGCAGATGAAAAGGAAGGAGGATACCTGATTTCAGTAGTCCCCATGAAGCCTCCTTGATTATCAAAGTACTCGGCGTTGTCCGGGAGAAAAGTGCTCAATGTCCTAGATAGAGCTACTGTAGTGATAGGTTTGGATAATATTTTAACAGCATCTACGCTGAAAAGGATGGGGGAATGGATAAGAGTTATTTCAGTAGTCCCCAGGAGGCCTCTTTGATTTTGAAATACTCGGCGTTGTCCGGGAGAAAAGTGCTCAATATCCTAGATAGAGCTACTGTAGTGATAGGTTTGGAAAATATTTTAACGCCATCTTTGTTCCCCTTTGGACTATTTCGCAGATCAGAAGGAGAGAGGATACCTAGTGATTTCAGTAGTCCCCAGGAGGCCCTCTTGATTATCAAAGTACTCGGCGTTGTCCAGGAGAAAAGTGCTCAATGTCCTAGATAGAGCTACTGTAGTGATAGGTTTGGAAAATATTTTAACGCCATCTTCGTTCCCCTTTGGACTATTTCGCAGATCAGAAGGAGAGAGGATACCTAAGTGATTTCAGGAGTGCTCATGAAGCCTCCTCGATTTTCAAAGTACTCGGCGTTGTCCGAAGTGTTGAGGTAGGGTAGTATCGGTTCCGTTGTCATGATGCACTGATCCCATGCATTACCTCCTCCTTTTTTGAGAAATGTTGAGGTAGGGTCGTATCGGTTCCGTTGTCATGATGCCCTCATCCCATGCATTATCTCTTCCTTTTTTGAGAAATGTTGAGGTAGGGTCGTATCGGTTCCGTTGTCATGATGCTCTCATCCCATGCATTATCTCCTCCTTTTTTTAGAAGTGTTGAGGTAGGGTCGTATCGGTTCCGTTGTCATGATTCACTATTCCCATGCATTATCTCCTCCTTTTTTGAGAAGTGTTGAGGTAGGGTCGTATCGGGTCCGTTGTCATGATGCACTATTCCCATCCATTATCTCCTCCTTTTTTGAGAAGTGTTGAGGTAGGGTCGTATCGGTTCCGTTGTCATGATGCACTCATCCCATGAATTATCTCCTCCTTTTTTGAGAAGTGTTGAGGTAGGGTCGTATCGGTTCCGTTGTCATGATGCACTCATCCCATGCATTATCTCCTCCTTTTTTGAGAAGTGTTGAGGTAGGGTCGTATCGGTTCCGTTGTCATGATGCACTATTAGGATACCTAAGTGATTTCAGGAGTGCTTTGGACTATTTCGCAGATCAGAAGGAGAGAGGATACCTCAGGTATTTCATGTGGGTTCATGAAGCCTCCTTGATTTTCTAAGTACTCGGCGTTGTCCGGGAGAAAAGTGCTCAATATCCTAGATAGAGCTACTGTAGTGATAGGTTTGGAAAATATTTTAACGCCATCTTCGTTCCCCTTTGGACTATTTCGCAGATCAGAAGGAGAGAGGATACCTCAGTGATTTAAGTAGTCTCAAGGAGGCCTCCTTGATTATCAAAGTACTCGGCGTTGTCCGGGAGAAAAGTGCTCAATGTCCTAGATAGAGCTACTGTAGTGATAGGTATGGAAAATATTTTAACGCCATCTTCGTTCCCCTTTGGACTATTTCGCAGATCAGAAGGAGAGAGGATACCTAAGTAATTTCAAGAGTGCTCATGAAGCCTCCTCGATTTTCAAAGTACTCGGCGTTGTCCGGGAGAAAAGTGCTCAATATCCTAGATAGAGCTACTGTGGTGATAGGTTTAGAACATATTTTAACGCCATCTTTGTACCCCTTTGGACAATTTTGCAGATGAAAAGGAGGGAGGATACCTAACTGATTTCAGTAGTCCCCAGGAGGCCTCTCTGATTTTCAAAGTACTCGGCGTTGTCCGGGAGAAAAGTGCTCAATGTCCTAGATAGAGCTACTGTAGTGATAGGTTTGGATCATATTTTAACAGCATCTACGCTGAAAAGGATGTGGTAATCGATAAGAGTTATTTCAGTAGTGCTCAGGAGGCCTCTTTGATTTTGAAATAATCGGCGTTGTCCGGGAGAAAAGTGCTCAATATCCTAGATAGAGCTACTGTAGTGATAGGTTTGGAAAATATTTTAACGCCATCTTCGTTCCCCTTTGGACTATTTCGCAGATCAGAATGGGGAGAGGATACCTAAGTGATTTCAGTAGTCCCCATGAGGCCTTCTTGATTATCAAAGTACTCGGCGTTGTCCGGGAGAAAAGTGCTCAATGTCCTTGATAGAGCTACTGTAGTGATAGGTTTTGGAAAATATTTTAACGCCATCTTCGTTCCCCTTTGGACTATTTCGCTAATCAGAAGGAGAGAGGATACCTAAGGTATTTCATGTGGGTTCATGAAGCCTCCTCGATTTTCAAAGTACTCGGCGTTGTCCGGGAGAAAAGTGCTCAATATCCTAGATAGAGCTACTGTAGTGATAGGTTTGTAAAATATTTTAACGCCATCTTCGTTCCCCTTTGGACTATTTCGCAGATCAGAAGGAGAGAGGATACCTCAGTGATTTCAGTAGTCTCCAGGAGGCCTCCTTGATTATCAAAGTACTCGGCGTTGTCCGGGAGAAAAGTGCTCAATGTCCTAGATAGAGCTACTGTAGTGATAGGTTTGGAAAATATTTAACGCCATCTTCGTTCCCCTTTGGACTATTTCACAGATCAGAAGGAGAGATGATACCTAAGTAATTTCAAGAGTGCTCATGAAGCCTCCTCGATTTTCAAAGTACTCGGCGTTGTCCGGGAGAAAAGTGCTCAATATCCTAGATAGAGCTACTGTAGTGATAGGTTTAGAACATATTTTAACGCCATCTTTGTTCCCCTTTGGACAATTTTGCAGATGAAAAGGAGGGAGGATACCTAACTGATTTCAGTAGTCCCCAGGAGGCCTCTCTGATTTTCAAAGTACTCGGCGTTGTCCGGGAAAAAAGTGCTCAATGTCCTAGATAGAGCTACTGTAGTGATAGGTTTGGACAATATTTTAACGTCATCTTCGTTCCCCTTTGGATTATTTCGCAGATCAGAAGGAGAAAGGATACCTAAGGGATTTCAGTAGTCCCCAGAAGGCCTCCTTGATTATCAAAGTACTCGGCGTTGTCCGGGAGAAAAGTGCTCAATGTCCTAGATAGAGCTACTATAGTGATAGGTTTGGAAAATGTTTTAACGCCATCTTCGTTCCCCTTTGGACTATTTCGCAGATCAGAAGGAGAGAGGATACCTAAGTGATTTCAGTAGTCCCCAGGAGGCCTCCTTGATTATCAAAGTACTCGGGGTTGTCCGGGAGAAAAGTGCTCAATCTCCTAGATAGAGCTACTGTAGTGATAGGTTTTGGAAAATATTTTAACGCCATCTTCGTTCCCCTTTGGAGTATTTCGCAGATCAGAAGGAGAAAGGATACCTAAGAGAATTCTATGGGTGTTCATGAAGCCTCCTCGATTTTCAAAGTACTCGGCGTTGTCCGGGAGAAAAGTGCTCAATATCCTAGATAGAGCTACTGTAGTGATAGGTTTGGAAAATATTTTAACGCCATCTTTGTTCCCCTTTGGACTATTTCGCAGATCAGAAAGAGAGAGGATTCCTAAGTGATTTCAGTAGTCCCCAGGAGGCCTCCTTGATAATCAAAGTACTCGGCGTTGTCCGGGAGAAAAGTGCTTAATGTCCTAGATAGAGCTACTGTAGTGATAGGTTTGGATAATATTTTAACAGCATCTACGCTGAAAAGGATGGGGTAATCGATAAGTGTTATTTCAGTAGTGCTCAGGAGGCCTCTTTGATTTTTAAATACTCGGCGTTGTCCGGGAGAAAAGTGCTCAATATCCTAGATAGAGCTACTGTAGTGATAGGATTGGAAAATATTTTAACGCCATCTTCGTTCACCTTTGGACTATTTCGCAGATCAGAAGGAGAGAGGATACCTAAGGGATTTCAGTAGTGCTTATAAAGCCTCCTCGATTTTCAAAGTACTCGGCGTTGTCCGGGAGAAAAGTGCTCAATATCCTAGATAGAGCTACTGTAGTGATAGGTTTAGAAAATATTTTAATGCCATCTTCGTTCCCCTTTGGACAATTTTGCAGCTGAAAAGTAGGGAGGATACCTAACGGATTTCAGTAGTCCCCAGGAGGCCTCTTTGATTTTCAAAGTACTCGGCGTTGTCCGGGAAAAAAGTGCTCAATGTCCTAGATAGAGCTACTGTAATGATAGGTTTGGATAATATTCTAACAGCATCTACGCTGAAAAGGATGGAGGAATGGATAAGAGTTATTTCAGTAGTCCCTAGGAGGCCTCTTTGATTTTGAAATACTCGGCGTTGTCCGGGAGAAAAGTGCTCAATATCCTAGATAGAGCTACTGTAGTGATAGGTTTGGAAAATATTTTAACGCCATCTTCGTTCCCCTTTGGACTATTTCGCAGATAAGAAGGAGAGAGGATACCTCAGTGATTTCAGTAGTCCCCCGGAGGCCTCCTTGATTATCAAAGTACTCGGCGTTGTCCGGGAGAAAAGTGCTCAAGGTCCTAGATAGAGCTACTGTAGTGATAGGTTTGGAAAATATTTTAACGCCATCTTCGTTCCCCTTTGGACTATTTCACAGATCAGAAGGAGAGAGGATACCTAAGTGATTTCAGGAGTGCTCATGAAGCCTCCTCGATTTTCAAAGTACTCGGCGTTGTCCGGGAGAAAAGTGCTCAATATCATAGATAGAGCTACTGTAGTGATAGGTTTGGATAATATTTTAACAGCATCTACGCTGAAAAGGATGGGGTAATCGATAAGTGTTATTTTAGTAGTGCTCAGGAGGCCTCTTTGATTTTGAAATACTCGGCGTTGTCCGGGAGAAAAGTGCTCAATATCCTAGATAGAGCTACTGTAGTGATAGGTTTGGAAAATATTTTAACGCCATCTTCGTTCCCCTTTGGACTATTTTGCAGATCAGAAGGAGAGAGGATACCTAAGGGATTTCAGGAGTGCTCATGAAGTCTCTTCGATTTTCAAAGTACTCGGCGTTGTCCGGGATAAAAGTGCTCAATATCCTAGATAGAGCTACTGTATGATAGGTTTGGAAAATATTTTAACGCCATCTTCGTTCCCCTTTGGACTATTTCGCAGATCAGAAGGAGAGAGGATACCTAAGGAATTTCATGTGGGTTCATGAAGCCTCTTCGATTTTCAAAGTACTCGGCGTTGTCCGGGAGAAAAGTGCCAAATGTCCTAGATAGAGCTACTGTAGTGATAGGTTTGGATAATATTTTAACGCCATCTTCGTTCCCCTTTGGACTATTTCGCAGATCAGAAGGAGAGAGGATACCTAAGGGATTTCAGGAGTGCTCATGAAGCCTCCTCGATTTTCAAAGTACTCGGCGTTGTCCGGGAGAAAAGTGCTCAATATCCTAGATAGAGTTACTGTAGTGATAGGTTTAGAAAATATTTTAACGCCATCTTCGTTCCTTTTTGGACAATTTTGCAGATGAAAAGGAAGGAGGATACCTGATTTCAGTAGTCCCCAGGAAGCCTCCTTGATTATCAAAGTACTCGGGGTTGTCCGGGAGAAAAGTGCTCAATCTCCTAGATAGAGCTACTGTAGTGATAGGTTTTGGAAAATATTTTAACGCCATCTTCGTTCCCCTTTGGACTATTTCGCAGATCAGAAGGAGAGAGGATACCTAAGAGAATTTCATGGGTGTTCATGAAGCCTCCTCGATTTTCAAAGTACTCGGCGTTGTCCGGGAGAAAAGTGCTCAATATCCTAGATAGAGCTACTGTAGTGATAGGTTTGGAAAATATTTTAACGCCATCTTTGTTCCCCTTTGGACTATTTCGCAGATCAGAAGGAGAGAGGATTCCTAAGTGATTTCAGTAGTCCCCAGGAGGCCTCCTTGATTATCAAAGTACTCGGCGTTGTCCGGGAGAAAAGTGCTCAATGTCCTAGATAGAGCTACTGTAGTGATAGGTTTGGATAATATTTTAACAGCATCTACGCTGAAAAGGATGAGGTAATCGATAAGAGTTATTTCAGTAGTTCTCAGGAGGCCTCTTTGATTTTTAAATACTCGGCGTTGTCCGGGAGAAAAGTGCTCAATATCCTAGATAGAGCTACTGTAGTGATAGGTTTGGAAAATATTTAACGCCATCTTCGTTCCCCTTTGGACTATTTCGCAGATCAGAAAGAGAGAGGATACCTAAGTGATTTCAGGAGTGCTCATGAAGCCTCCTCGATTTTCAAAGCACTCGGCGTTGTCCGGGAGAAAAGTGCTCAATATCCTAGATAGAGCTACTGTAGTGATAGGTTTAGAAAATATTTTAACGCCATCTTCGTTCATTTTTGGACAATTTTGCAGATGAAAAGGAAGGAGGATACCTGATTTCAGTAGTCCCCATGAAGCCTCCTTGATTATCAAAGTACTCGGCGTTGTCCGGGAGAAAAGTGCTCAATGTCCTAGATAGAGCTACTGTAGTGATAGGTTTGGAAAATATTTTAACGCCATCTTCGTTCCCCTTTGGACTATTTCGCAGATCAGAAGGAGAGAGGATACCTAAGTGATTTCAGGAGTGCTCATGAAGCCTCCTCGATTTTCAAAGTACTCGGCGTTGTCCGGGAGAAAAGTGCTCAATATCCTAGATAGAGCTACTGTAGTGATAGGTTTAGAAAATATTTTAATGCCATCTTCGTTCCCCTTTGGACAATTTTGCAGCTGAAAAGTAGGGAGGATACCTAACGGATTTCAGTAGTCCCCAGGAGGCCTCTTTGATTTTCAAAGTACTCGGCGTTGTCCGGGAAAAAAGTGCTCAATGTCCTAGATAGAGCTACTGTAATGATAGGTTTGGATAATATTCTAACAGCATCTACGCTGAAAAGGATGGAGGAATGGATAAGAGTTATTTCAGTAGTCCCTAGGAGGCCTCTTTGATTTTGAAATACTCGGCGTTGTCCGGGAGAAAAGTGCTCAATATCCTAGATAGAGCTACTGTAGTGATAGGTTTGGAAAATATTTTAACGCCATCTTCGTTCCCCTTTGGACTATTTCGCAGATAAGAAGGAGAGAGGATACCTCAGTGATTTCAGTAGTCCCCCGGAGGCCTCCTTGATTATCAAAGTACTCGGCGTTGTCCGGGAGAAAAGTGCTCAAGGTCCTAGATAGAGCTACTGTAGTGATAGGTTTGGAAAATATTTTAACGCCATCTTCGTTCCCCTTTGGACTATTTCGCAGATCAGAAGGAGAGAGGATACCTAAGTGATTTCAGGAGTGCTCATGAAGCCTCCTCGATTTTCAAAGTACTCGGCGTTGTCCGGGAGAAAAGTGCTCAATATCATAGATAGAGCTACTGTAGTGATAGGTTTGGATAATATTTTAACAGCATCTACGCTGAAAAGGATGGGGTAATCGATAAGTGTTATTTTAGTAGTGCTCAGGAGGCCTCTTTGATTTTGAAATACTCGGCGTTGTCCGGGAGAAAAGTGCTCAATATCCTAGATAGAGCTACTGTAGTGATAGGTTTGGAAAATATTTTAACGCCATCTTCGTTCCCCTTTGGACTATTTTGCAGATCAGAAGGAGAGAGGATACCTAAGGGATTTCAGGAGTGCTCATGAAGTCTCTTCGATTTTCAAAGTACTCGGCGTTGTCCGGGATAAAAGTGCTCAATATCCTAGATAGAGCTACTGTATGATAGGTTTGGAAAATATTTTAACGCCATCTTCGTTCCCCTTTGGACTATTTCGCAGATCAGAAGGAGAGAGGATACCTAAGGAATTTCATGTGGGTTCATGAAGCCTCTTCGATTTTCAAAGTACTCGGCGTTGTCCGGGAGAAAAGTGCCAAATGTCCTAGATAGAGCTACTGTAGTGATAGGTTTGGATAATATTTTAACGCCATCTTCGTTCCCCTTTGGACTATTTCGCAGATCAGAAGGAGAGAGGATACCTAAGGGATTTCAGGAGTGCTCATGAAGCCTCCTCGATTTTCAAAGTACTCGGCGTTGTCCGGGAGAAAAGTGCTCAATATCCTAGATAGAGTTACTGTAGTGATAGGTTTAGAAAATATTTTAACGCCATCTTCGTTCCTTTTTGGACAATTTTGCAGATGAAAAGGAAGGAGGATACCTGATTTCAGTAGTCCCCAGGAAGCCTCCTTGATTATCAAAGTACTCGGGGTTGTCCGGGAGAAAAGTGCTCAATCTCCTAGATAGAGCTACTGTAGTGATAGGTTTTGGAAAATATTTTAACGCCATCTTCGTTCCCCTTTGGACTATTTCGCAGATCAGAAGGAGAGAGGATACCTAAGAGAATTTCATGGGTGTTCATGAAGCCTCCTCGATTTTCAAAGTACTCGGCGTTGTCCGGGAGAAAAGTGCTCAATATCCTAGATAGAGCTACTGTAGTGATAGGTTTGGAAAATATTTTAACGCCATCTTTGTTCCCCTTTGGACTATTTCGCAGATCAGAAGGAGAGAGGATTCCTAAGTGATTTCAGTAGTCCCCAGGAGGCCTCCTTGATTATCAAAGTACTCGGCGTTGTCCGGGAGAAAAGTGCTCAATGTCCTAGATAGAGCTACTGTAGTGATAGGTTTGGATAATATTTTAACAGCATCTACGCTGAAAAGGATGAGGTAATCGATAAGAGTTATTTCAGTAGTTCTCAGGAGGCCTCTTTGATTTTTAAATACTCGGCGTTGTCCGGGAGAAAAGTGCTCAATATCCTAGATAGAGCTACTGTAGTGATAGGTTTGGAAAATATTTAACGCCATCTTCGTTCCCCTTTGGACTATTTCGCAGATCAGAAAGAGAGAGGATACCTAAGTGATTTCAGGAGTGCTCATGAAGCCTCCTCGATTTTCAAAGCACTCGGCGTTGTCCGGGAGAAAAGTGCTCAATATCCTAGATAGAGCTACTGTAGTGATAGGTTTAGAAAATATTTTAACGCCATCTTCGTTCATTTTTGGACAATTTTGCAGATGAAAAGGAAGGAGGATACCTGATTTCAGTAGTCCCCATGAAGCCTCCTTGATTATCAAAGTACTCGGCGTTGTCCGGGAGAAAAGTGCTCAATGTCCTAGATAGAGCTACTGTAGTGATAGGTTTGGAAAATATTTTAACGCCATCTTCGTTCCCCTTTGGACTATTTCGCAGATCAGAAGGAGAGAGGATACCTAAGTGATTTCAGGAGTGCTCATGAAGCCTCCTCGATTTTCAAAGTACTCGGCGTTGTCCGGGAGAAAAGTGCTCAATGTCCTTGATAGAGCTACTGTAGTGATAGGTTTGGATAATATTTTAACAGCATCTACGCTGAAAAGGATGGGGTAATCGATAAGTGTTATTTCAGTAGTGCTCAGGAGGCCTCTTTGATTTTGAAATACTCGGCGTTGTCCGGGAGAAAAGTGCTCAATATCTTAGATAGAGCTACTGTAGTGATAGGTTTGGAAAATATTTTAACGCCATCTTCGTTCCCCTTTGGACTATTTCGCAGATCAGAAGGAGAGAGGATACCTAATGGATTTCAGGAGTGCTCATAAAGTCTCTTCGATTTTCAAAGTACTCGGCGTTGTCCGGGAGAAAAGTGCTCAATATCCTAGATAGAGCTACTGTATGATAGGTTTGGAAAATATTTTAACGCCATCTTCGTTCCCCTTTGGACTATTTCGCAGATCAGAAGGAGAGAGGATACCTAAGGAATTTCATGTGGGTTCATGAAGCCTCCTCGATTTTCAAAGTACTCGGCGTTGTCCGGGAGAAAAGTGCTCAATGTCCTTGATAGAGCTACTGTAGTGATAGGTTTGGATAATATTTTAACAGCATCTACGCTGAAAAGGATGGGGTAATCGATAAGTGTTATTTCAGTAGTGCTCAGGAGGCCTCTTTGATTTTGAAATACTCGGCGTTGTCCGGGAGAAAAGTGCTCAATATCCTAGATAGAGCTACTGTAGTGATAGGTTTGGAAAATATTTTAACGCCATCTTCGTTCCCCTTTGGACTATTTCGCAGATCAGAAGGAGAGAGGATACCTAATGGATTTCAGGAGTGCTTATAAAGTCTCTTCGATTTTCAAAGTACTCGGCGTTGTCCGGGAGAAAAGTGCTCAATATCCTAGATAGAGCTACTGTATGATAGGTTTGGAAAATATTTTAACGCCATCTTCGTTCCCCTTTGGACTATTTCGCAGATCAGAAGGAGAGAGGATACCTAAGGAATTTCATGTGGGTTCATGAAGCCTCCTCGATTTTCAAAGTACTCGGCGTTGTCCGGGAGAAAAGTGCCAAATGTCCTAGATAGAGCTACTGTAGTGATAGGTTTGGATAATATTTTAACGCCATCTTCGTTCCCCTTTGGACTATTTCGCAGATCAGAAGGAGAGAGGATACATAAGGGATTTCAGGAGTGCTCATGAAGCCTCCTCGATTTTCAAAGTACTCGGCGTTGTCCGGGAGAAAAGTGCTCAATATCCTAGATAGAGCTACTGTAGTGATAGGTTTAGAAAATATTTTAACGCCATCTTCGTTCCTTTTTGGACAATTTTGCAGATGAAAAGGAAGGAGGATACCTGATTTCAGTAGTCCCCATGAAGCCTCCTTGATTATCAAAGTACTCGGCGTTGTCCGGGAGAAAAGTGCTCAATGTCCTAGATAGAGCTACTGTAGTGATAGGTTTGGATAATATTTTAACAGCATCTACGCTGAAAAGGATGGGGGAATGGATAAGAGTTATTTCAGTAGTCCCCAGGAGGCCTCTTTGATTTTGAAATACTCGGCGTTGTCCGGGAGAAAAGTGCTCAATATCCTAGATAGAGCTACTGTAGTGATAGGTTTGGAAAATATTTTAACGCCATCTTCGTTCCCCTTTGGACTATTTCGCAGATCAGAAGGAGAGAGGATACCTAATGGATTTCAGGAGTGCTTATAAAGTCTCTTCGATTTTCAAAGTACTCGGCGTTGTCCGGGAGAAAAGTGCTCAATATCCTAGATAGAGCTACTGTATGATAGGTTTGGAAAATATTTTAACGCCATCTTCGTTCCCCTTTGGACTATTTCGCAGATCAGAAGGAGAGAGGATACCTAAGGAATTTCATGTGGGTTCATGAAGCCTCCTCGATTTTCAAAGTACTCGGCGTTGTCCGGGAGAAAAGTGCCAAATGTCCTAGATAGAGCTACTGTAGTGATAGGTTTGGATAATATTTTAACGCCATCTTCGTTCCCCTTTGGACTATTTCGCAGATCAGAAGGAGAGAGGATACATAAGGGATTTCAGGAGTGCTCATGAAGCCTCCTCGATTTTCAAAGTACTCGGCGTTGTCCGGGAGAAAAGTGCTCAATATCCTAGATAGAGCTACTGTAGTGATAGGTTTAGAAAATATTTTAACGCCATCTTCGTTCCTTTTTGGACAATTTTGCAGATGAAAAGGAAGGAGGATACCTGATTTCAGTAGTCCCCATGAAGCCTCCTTGATTATCAAAGTACTCGGCGTTGTCCGGGAGAAAAGTGCTCAATGTCCTAGATAGAGCTACTGTAGTGATAGGTTTGGATAATATTTTAACAGCATCTACGCTGAAAAGGATGGGGGAATGGATAAGAGTTATTTCAGTAGTCCCCAGGAGGCCTCTTTGATTTTGAAATACTCGGCGTTGTCCGGGAGAAAAGTGCTCAATATCCTAGATAGAGCTACTGTAGTGATAGGTTTGGAAAATATTTTAACGCCATCTTTGTTCCCCTTTGGACTATTTCGCAGATCAGAAGGAGAGAGGATACCTAGTGATTTCAGTAGTCCCCAGGAGGCCCTCTTGATTATCAAAGTACTCGGCGTTGTCCAGGAGAAAAGTGCTCAATGTCCTAGATAGAGCTACTGTAGTGATAGGTTTGGAAAATATTTTAACGCCATCTTCGTTCCCCTTTGGACTATTTCGCAGATCAGAAGGAGAGAGGATACCTAAGTGATTTCAGGAGTGCTCATGAAGCCTCCTCGATTTTCAAAGTACTCGGCGTTGTCCGGGAGAAAAGTGCTCAATGTCCTTGATAGAGCTACTGTAGTGATAGGTTTGGATAATATTTTAACAGCATCTACGCTGAAAAGGATGGGGTAATCGATAAGTGTTATTTCAGTAGTGCTCAGGAGGCCTCTTTGATTTTTAAATACTCGGCGTTGTCCGGGAGAAAAGTGCTCAATATCCTAGATAGAGCTACTGTAGTGATAGGTTTGGAAAATATTTTAACGCCATCTTCGTTCCCCTTTGGACTATTTCGCAGATCAGAAGGAGAGAGGATACCTAAGGGATTTCAGGAGTGCTCATAAAGTCTCTTCGATTTTCAAAGTACTCGGCGTTGTCCGGGAGAAAAGTGCTCAATATCCTAGATAGAGCTACTGTATGATAGGTTTGGAAAATATTTTAACGCCATCTTCGTTCCCCTTTGGACTATTTCGCAGATCAGAAAGAGAGAGGATACCTAAGGAATTTCATGTGGGTTCATGAAGCCTCCTCGATTTTCAAAGTACTCGGCGTTGTCCGGGAGAAAAGTGCTCAATGTCCTAGATAGAGCTACTGTAGTGATAGGTTTGGATAATATTTTAACAGCATCTTCGTTCCCCTTTGGACTATTTCGCAGATCAGATGGAGAGAGGATACCTAAGGGATTTCAGGAGTGCTCATGAAGCCTCCTCGATTTTCAAAGTACTCGGCGTTGTCTGGGAGAAAAGTGCTCAATATCCTAGATAGAGCTACTGTAGTGATAAGTTTAGAAAATATTTTACCGCCATCTTCGTTCCCCTTTGGACAATTTTGCAGCTGAAAAGGAGGGAGGATACCTAACTGATTTCAGTAGTCCCCAGGAGGAATCTTTGATTTTCAAAGTACCTGGCGTTGTCCGGGAAAAAAGTGCTCAATGTCCTAGATAGAGCTACTGTAGTGATAGGTTTGGAAAATATTTTAACAGCATCTACGCTGAAAATGGTGGGGGAATGGATAAGAGTTATTTCAGTAGTCCCCAGGAGGCCTCTTTGATTTTGAAATACTCGGCGTTGTCCGGGAGAAAAGTGCTCAATATCCTAGATAGAGCTACTGTAGTGATAGGTTTGGAAAATATTTTAACGCAATCTTCGTTCCCCTTTGGACTATTTCGCGGATCAGAAGAAGAGAGGATACCTAAGTGATTTCAGTAGTCCCCAGGAGGCCTCCTTGATTATCAAAGTACTGTGCATTGTCCGGGAGAAAAGTGCTCAATGTCCTAGATAGAGCTACTGTAGTGATAAGTTTGGAAAATATTTTAACGCCATCTTCGTTCCCTCTTTGGACTATTTCGCAGATCAGAAGGAGAGAGAATACCTAAGGGATTTCAGGAGTGCTCATGAAGCCTCCTCGATTTTCAAAGTACTCGGCGTTATCCGGGAGAAAAGTGCTCAATATCCAAGATAGAGCTACTGTAGTGATAGGTTTAGAACATATTTTAACGCCATTTTCGTTCCCCTTTGGACAATTTTGCAGATGAAAAGGAGGGAGGATACCTAAGTGATTTCAGTAGTCCCCAGGAGGCCTCTTTGATTTTCAAAGTACTCGGCGTTGTCCGGGAAAAAAGTGCTCAATGTCCTAGATAGAGCTACTGTAGTGATAGGTTTGGATAATATTTTAACAGCATCTACGCTGAAAAGGATGGGGAATCGATAAGAGTTATTTCAGTAGTGCTCAGGAGGCCTCTTTGATTTTGAAATATTCGGCGTTGTCCGGGAGAAAAGTGCTCAATATCCTAGATAGAGCTACTATAGTGATAGGTTTGGATAATATTTTAACAGCATCTACGCTGAAAAGGATGGGGAATCGATAAGAGTTATTTCAGTAGTGCTCAGGAGGCCTCTTTGATTTTGAAATACTCGGCGTTGTCCGGGAGAAAAGTGCTCAATATCCTAGATAGAGCTACTATAGTGATAGGTTTGGATAATATTTTAATGCCATATTCGTTCCTCTTTGGACAATTTCGCAGATCAGTAGGAGAGAGGATACCTAAGTGATTTCAGTAGTCCTCAGGAGGCCTCGTTTATTATTAAAGTACTCAGCGTTGTCCGGGAGAAAAGTGCTCAATGTCCTTGATAGAGCTACTGTAGTGATAGGTTTGGAAAATATTTTAACGCCATCTTTGTTCCTCTTTGGACTATTTCGCAGATCAGAAGGAGAGAGGATACCTAAGTGTTTTCAGTAGTGCTCATGAGGCCTCCTTGATTTTCAAAGTACTTGGCGTTGTCCGGGAGAAAAGTGCTCAATATCATAGATAGAGCTATGATAAAGACTATCATGAGAAGATTGAAAATGATGAAGACTATCAAGAGAGGATTGAAAATGATGAAGGCTTTCATGAGGGGATTGAAAATGATGAAGACTATAATGAGGGGATTGAAAATGATGTACACTATCATGAGGGGATTGAAAATGATGAAGTCTATCATGAGGGGATTGAAAATGATGAAGACTATCATAAGGGGATTGAAAATGATGAAGAATGTCATGAGAGGATTGAAAATGATGAAGAATGTCATGAGAGGATTTAAAATGATGAAGAATAGACTGACAGGATTGGAAATGATGAAGAATACCATGAGGGGATTTAAAATGATGAATAATATCATGAGGGGATTGAAAATGATGAAGAATATCATGGGAGGTTTGAAAATGATGAAGACTATCATGAGAGGTTTGAAAATGATGAAGACTATCATGAGAGGATTAAAAATGATGAAGACTCTCATGAGAGGATTAAAAATGATGAAGACTATCATGAGGGGATCGAAAATGATGAAATATACCATGAGAGGATTGAAAATGATGAAGAATATCATGAGGGGATTGAAAATGATGAAGAATATCATGAGGGGATTGAAAATAATGAAGAATATCATGAGAGGATTGAAAAAATGAAGAATATCATGAGAGGATTGAAAATTATTAAGAATATCATGAGCGGATTGAAAATGATGAGGAATATTACGAGAGGATTGAAAATGATGAAGAATATTATGAGGGGATTGAAAATGATTAATAGTATGAGGAGATTGAAAATGATGAAGAATATTATGAGGGGATTGAAAATGATTAATAGTATGAGGAGATCGAAAATGATGAATACAACGAGGGGAGTTAAAATGATGAAGGATATCATGAGGGGATTCAAAATATATAGTATGAACACCGGGGCGGTTATAAGTACCTATATAGAAGGCGCAGACAGTGGTGGTACTTTTTATAGAAATAAGTCATACTATTGCCCTGTTAAACGTAGGATGAAATGGTGGGGAAGAAACAGCTTTCGCAAAAGGCAAAATTTAAAAGTAGCGACCAGGGTAGAGAAAAGTAGAAAGATAAAGAGACAGCTATAGAGAGAGAAGGAGAGAAATAGAAGTTTTAATATAAAGATGTTACACACGCAATTTTTCTTCAATTATGTTTTTATGACCCCGAGCAACGCCGGGTAGCCCCGCTAGTCTCTTATATAAAGGGCAGTTGTCTGTATGTATGTATGTCTGTATGTGAAGCTTCTCCTCAAAAACTAAGCGGCGACATGTCAAAAAGTGTATATCTTCAGCACCGTACATATCCTGGGATCATAATATCTCAAAATCGCAAATAACGATTCACTCGCTGACAGTCAACCGGACCACTTTCCGACAAAAGGTAGCAGTTTTTTCGTATTTTCCACGACTTTTTCAACGTTATTATGTACTAAATTCGAAATAATCTAATGTATTTATGTACTAATCCGATAAAAATGCAGAGTCATTGTAAACATCCCATAATCCCTTGCCGGATGTACCCGGTCTTGCCCTAAATTGTGTCCGGTTCTATCAGATCATCCAATAACTTCTGTCCGGATGCATCAATAACAACATAGGAATCCTACGTTAAGAGTGTGTAGTGAAACAAGGGTTGCTCAATCACATCCGCACCTGTCCCATAATCCCTTGCCGGATGTACCCGGTCTTGCCCTAAATTGTGTCCGGTTATATCAGGTCATCATGACGTCAGAGAGTGGCAGTTTTCCTTTCTGTCATTTTTCTCTCTCACACTTTCTTTCTTAATTATTAATAGACGCTAATATTCCTCCCCCCCCTCCCTCCCTGTGGCCGTTCTGTTATCATGATAGGAATTACCTCCTCCTTTCAGGCCAAATTGGGGGGGGGGGTTACGGTATTCGCCGGTGTGAGCATTACCTCCTCCTTTTTTGAGAAGTGTAGAGGTAGGGTCGTATCGGTTCCGTTGTCATGATGCACTGATCCCATGCATTACCTCCTCCTTTTTTGAGAAGGGTAGATGTAGAATAGTATCGGTTCCGTTGTCATGATGTGCTCATCCCATGAATTACCTCCTCCTTTTTTGAGAAGTGTTGAGGTAGGGTCGTATCGGTTCCGTTGTCATGATGCCCTCATCCCATGCATTATCTCCTCCTTTTTTGAGAAGTGTTGATGTAGGGTCGTATCGGTTCCGTTGTCATGATGCACTATTCCCATCCATTATCTCCTCCTTTTTTGAGAAGTGTTGAGGTAGGGTCGTATCGGTTCCGTTGTAATGATGCCATAATCCCATGCATTATCTCCTCCTTTTTTGAGAAGTGTTGAGGTAGGGTCGTATCGGTTCCGTTGTCATGATGCCCTCATCCCATCCATTATCTACTCCTTTTTTTAGCAGTGTTGAAGTGTGAGCGCCTCAGGCGAAATCCGGGGAGGGGGAATGTCGGCATTCGTCGGTATGAGCGCCTCAGGCGAAATCTGGGGAGGGGGAATGTCGGCATTCGCCGGTATGAGCGCCTCAGGACTATTTGGCAGATCAGAAGGAGAAAGGATACCTAAGGGATTTCAGTAGTGCTCATGAAGCCTCCTCGATTTTCAAAGTACTCGGCGTTGTCCGGGAGAAAAGTGCTCAATATCCTAGATAGAGCTACTGTAGTGATAGGTTTGGAAAATATTTTAACGCCATCTTCGTTCCCCTTTAGACTATTTCGCAGATCAGAAGGAGAGAGGATACCTAAGGGATTTCAGGAGTGCTCATAAAGCCTCCTCGATTTTCAAAGTACTCGGCGTTGTCCGGGAGAAAAGTGCTCAATATCCTAGATAGAGCTACTGTAGTGATAGGTTTAGAAAATATTTTAACGCCATCTTCGTTCCCCTTTGGACAATTTTGCAGATGAAAAGGAAGGAGGATAACTAACTGATTTCAGTAGTCCCCAGGAGGCCTCTTTAATTTTCAAAGTACTCGGCGTTGTCCGGGAGAAAAGTGCTCAATGTCCTAGATAGAGCTACTGTAGTGATAGGTTTGGATAATATTTTAACAGCATCTACGCTGAAAAAGATGGGGAATCGATAAGAGTTATTTCAGTAGTGCTCAGGAGGCCTCTTTGATTTTGAAATACTCGGCGTTGTCCGGGAGAAAAGTGCTCAATATCTTAGATAGAGCTACTGTAGTGATAGGTTTGGAAAATATTTTAACGCCATCTTCGTTCCCCTTTGGACTATTTCGTAGATCAGAAGGAGAGAGGATACCTAAGTGATTTCAGTAGTCCACAGGAGGCCTCCTCGATTTTCAAAGTACTCGGCGTTGTACGGGAGAAAAGTGCTCAATATCCTAGATAGAGCTACTGTAGTGATAGGTTTTGGAAAATATTTTAACGCCATCTTCGTTCCCCTTTGGACTATTTCGCAGATCAGAAGAAGAGAGGATACCGAATTTATTTCAGTAGTCCCCAGGAGGCCTCCGTGATTATCAAAGTACTCGACGTTGTCCGGGAGAAAAGTGCTCAATGTCCTAGATAGAGCTACTGTAGTGATAGGTTTGGAAAATATTTTAACGCCATCTTCGTTCCCCTTTGGACTATTTCGCAGATCAGAAGGAGAGAGGATACCTAAGGGATTTCAGGAGTGCTCATAAAGCCTCCTCGATTTTCAAAGTACTCGGCGTTGTCCGGGAAAAAAGTGCTCAATGTCCTAGATAGAGCTACTGTAGTGATAGGTTTGGATAATATTTTAACAGCATCTACGCTGAAAAGGATGGGGAATCGATAAGAGTTATTTCAGTAGTGCTCAGGAGGCCTCTTTCATTTTGAAATACTCGGCGTTTTCCGGGAGAAAAGTGCTCAATATTCTAGATAGAGCTACTGTAGTGATAGGTTTGGAAAATATTTTAACGCTATCTTCGTTCCCCTTTGGACTATTTCGCAGATCAGAAGGAGAAAGGATACCTAAGGGATTTCAGTAGTCCCCAGGATGCCTCCTTGATTATCAAAGTACTCGGCGTTGTCCGGGAGAAAAGTGCTCAATGTCCTAGATAGAGCTACTGTAGTGATAGGTTTGGAAAATATTTTAACGCCATCTTCGTTCTCCTTTGGACTATTTCGCAGATTAGAAGGAGAGAGGATACCTAAGGGATTTCAGGAGTGCTCATGAAGCCTCCTCGATTTTCAAAGTACTCGGCGTTGTCCGGGAGAAAAGTGCTCAATATCCTAGATAGAGCTACTGTAGTGATAGGTTTAGAAAATATTTTAACGCCATCTTCGTTCCCCTTTGGACAATTTTGCAGATGAAAAGGAGGGAGGATACCTAACTGATTTCAGTAGTCCCCAGGAGGCCTCTTTGATTTTCAAAGTACTCGGCGTTGTCCGAGAAAAAAGTGCTCAATGTCCTAGATAGAGCTACTGTAGTGATAGGTTTGGATAATATTTTAACAGCATCTACGCTGAAAAAGATGGGGAATCGATAAGAGTTATTTCAGTAGTGCTCAGGAGGCCTCTTTGATTTTGAAATACTCGGCGTTGTCCGGGAGAAAAGTGCTCAATATCCTAGATAGAGCTACTGTAGTGATAGGTTTGGAAAATATTTTAACGCCATCTTCGTTCCCCTTTGGACTATTTCGTAGATCAGAAGGAGAGAGAATACCTAAGTGATTTCAGTAGTCCCCAGGAGGCCTCCTTGATTATCAAAGTACTCGGCGTTGTCCGGGAGAAAAGTGCTCAATGTCCTAGATAGAGCTACTGTAGTGATAGGTTTGGGAAAATATTTTAACGCCATCTTCGTTCCCCTTTGGACTATTTCGCAGATCAGAAGGAGAGAGGATACCGAATTTATTTCAGTAGTCCCCAGGAGGCCTCCTTGATTATCAAAGTACTCGGCGTTGTCCGGGAGAAAAGTGCTCAATGTCCTAGATAGAGCTACTGTAGCGATAGGTTTGGAAAATATTTTAACGCCATCTTCGTTCTCCTTTGGACTATTTCGCAGATCAGAAGGAGAGAGGATACCTAAGGGATTTCAGGAGTGCTCATAAAGCCTCCTCGATTTTCAAAGTACTCGGCGTTGTCCGGGAGAAAAGTGCTCAATATCCTAGATAGAGCTACTGTAGTGATAGGTTTAGAAAATATTTTAACGCCATCTTCGTTCCCCTTTGGACAATTTTGCAGCTGAAAAGAAGGAAGGATACCTAACTGATTTCAGTACTCCTCAGGAGGCCTCTTTGTTTTTCAAAGTACTCGGCGTTGTCCGGGAGAAAAGTGCTCAATATCCTAGATAGATCTACTGTAGTGATAGGTTTGGAAAATATTTAAACGCTATCTTCGTACTCCTTTGGACTATTTCGCAGATCAGAAGGTGAGAGGATACCTAAGGGATTTCAGTAGTCCCCAAAAGCCTCCTTGATTATCAAAGTACTCGGCGTTGTCCGGGAGAAAAGTGCTCAATGTCCTAGATAGAGCTACTGTAGTGATAGGTTTTGAGAATATTTTAACAGCATCTACGCTGAAAAGGATGGGGTAATCGATAAGAGTTATTTCAGTAGTGCTCAGGAGGCCTCTTTGATTATGAAATACTCGGCGTTGTCCGGGAGAAAAGTGCTCAATATCCTAGATAGAGCTACTGTAGTGATAGGTTTGGAAAATATTTTTACGCCATTTTCGTTCCCCTTTGGACTATTTCGCAGATCAGAAAGAGAGAGGATACCTAAGTGATTTCAGTAGTCCCCAGGAAACCTCTTTGATTATCAAAGTACTCGGCGTTGTCCGGGAGAAAAGTGCTCAATGTCCTAGATAGAGCTACTATAGTGATAGGTTTGGAAAATATTTTAACGCCATCTTCGTTCCCCTTTGGACTATTTCGCAGATCAGAAGTAGAGAGGATACCTAAGGGATTTCAGGAGTGCTCATGAAGCCTCCTCGATTTTCAAAGTACTCGGCGTTGTCCGGGAGAAAAGTGCTCAATGTCCTAGATAGAGCTACTGTAGTGATAGGTTTAGAAAATATTTTAACGCCATCTTCGTTCCCCTTTGGACTATTTCGCAGATCAGTAGGAGAGAGGATACCTTAGGGATTTCAGGAGTGCTCATGAAGCCTCCTCGATTTTCAAAGTACTCGGCGTTGTCCGGGAGAAAAGTGCTCAATATCCTAAATAGAGCTAATGTAGTTATAGGTTTGGAAAATATTTTAACGCCATCTTCGTTCCCCTTTGGACTATTTCGCAGATCAGAACGAGAGAGCATACCTAAGTAATTTCAGTAGTCCCCAGGAGGCCTCCTTGATTATCAAAGTACTCAGCGTTGTCCGGGAGAAAAGTGCTCAATGTCCTAGATAGAGCTACTGTAGTGATGGGTTTGGAAAATATTTTAACGCCATCTTCGTTCCCCTTTGGACTATTTCGCAGATCAGAAGGAGAGAGGATACCTAAAGGATTTCAGGAGTGCTCATGAAGCCTCCTCGATTTTCAAAGTACTCGGCGTTGTCCGGGAGAAAAGTGCTCAATATCCTAGATAGAGCTACTGTAGTGATAGGTTTAGAAAATATTTTAACGCCATCTTCGTTCCCCTTTGGACAATTTTGCAGCTGAAAAGGAGGGAGGATACCTAACTGATTTCAGTACTCCCCAGGAGGCCTCTTTGTTTTTCAAAGTACTCGGCGTTGTCCGGGAAAAAAGTGCTCAATGTCCTAGATAGAGCTACTGTATTGATAGTTTTGGATAATATTTTAACAGTATCTACGCTGAAAAGGATTGGGTAATCGATAAGTGTTATTTCAGTAGTGCTCAGGAGGCCTCTTTGATTTTGAAATACTCGGCGTTGTCCGGGAGAAAAGTGCTCAATATCCTAGATAGAGCTACTGTACTGATAGGTTTGGAAAATATTTTAACGCCATCTTCGTTCCCCTTTGGACTATTTCGCAGATCAGAAGGAGAGAGGATACCTAAGTGATTTCAGTAGTCCCCAGGAGGCCTCCTTAATTATCAAAGTACTCGGCATTGTCCGGGAGAAAAGTGCTCAATGTCCTAGATAGAGCTACTGTAGTGATAGGTTTTTGAAAATATTTTAACGCCATCTTCGTTCCACTTTGGACTATTTCGCAGATCAGAATGGGGAGAGGATACCTAAGAGATTTCATGGGTGTCAATGAAGCCTCCTCGATTTTCAAAGTACTCGGCGTTGTCCGGGAGAAAAGTGCCTAATATACTAGATAGAGCTACTGTAGTGATAGGTTTGGACAATATTTTAACGCCATCTTCGTTCCCCTTTGGATTATTTCGCAGATCAGAAGGAGAGAGGATACCGAAGTGATTTCAGTAGTCCCCAGGAGGCCTCCTTGATTATCAAAGTACTCGGCGTTGTCCGGGAGAAAAGTGCTCAATGTCCTAGATAGAGCTACTGTAGTGATAGGTTTGGAAAATATTTTAACGCCATCTTCATTCCCCTTTGGACTATTCTGCAGATCAGAAGGAGAGAGGATACCTAAGGGATTTCAGGAGTGCTCATGAAGCCTCCTCGATTTTCAAAGTACTCGGCGTTGTCCGGGAGAAAAGTGCTCAATGTCCTAGATAGAGCTACTGTAGTGATAGGTTTGGAAAATATTTTAACGCCATCTTCGTTCCCCTTTGGACTATTTCGCAGATCAGAAGGAGAGAGGATACCTAAGGGATTTCAGGAGTGCTCATGAAGCCTCCTCGATTTTCAAAGTACTCGGCGTTGTCCGGGAGAAAAGTGCTCAATGTCCTAGATAGAGCTACTGTAGTAATAGGTTTGGAAAATATTTTAACGCCATCTTCGTTCCCCTTTGGACTATTTCGCAGATCAGAAGGAGAGAGGATACCTAAGGGATTTCAGGAGTGCTCATGAAGCCTCCTCGATTTTCAAAGTACTCGGCGTTGTCCGGGAGAAAAGTGCTCAATATCTTAGATAGAGCTAATGTAGTGATAGGTTTGGAAAATATTTTAACGCCATCTTCGTTCCCCTTTGGACAATTTCGCAGATCAGAAGGAGAGAGGATACCTAAGGGATTTCAGGAGTGCTCATGAAGCCTCCTCGATTTTCAACGTACTCGGCGTTGTCCGGGAGAAAAGTGCTCAATGTCCTAGATAGAGCTACTGTAGTGATAGGTTTAGAAAATATTTTAACGCCATCTTCGTTCCCCTTTGGACTATTTCGCAGATCAGAAGGATAGAGGATACCTAAGGGATTTCAGGAGTGCTCATGAAGCCTCCTCGATTTTCAAAGTACTCGGCGTTGTCCGGGAGAAAAGTGCTCAATATCTTAAATAGAGCTAATGTAGTTATAGGTTTGGAAAATATTTTAACGCCATCTTCGTTCCCCTTTGGACTATTTCGCAGATCAGAAGGAGAGAGGATACCTAAGTGATTTCAGTAGTCCCCAGGAGGCCTCCTTAATTATCAAAGTACTCGGCATTGTCCGGGAGAAAAGTGCTCAATGTCCTAGATAGAGCTACTGTAGTGATAGGTTTTTGAAAATATTTTAACGCCATCTTCGTTCCACTTTGGACTATTTCGCAGATCAGAATGGGGAGAGGATACCTAAGGGATTTCATGGGTGTCAATGAAGCCTCCTCGATTTTCAAAGTACTCGGCGTTGTCCGGGAGAAAAGTGCCTAATATCCTAGATAGAGCTACTGTAGTGATAGGTTTGGACAATATTTTAACGCCATCTTCGTTCCCCTTTGGATTATTTCGCAGATCAGAAGGAGAGAGGATACCGAAGTGATTTCAGTAGTCCCCAGGAGGCCTCCTTGATTATCAAAGTACTCGGCGTTGTCCGGGAGAAAAGTGCTCAATGTCCTAGATAGAGCTACTGTAGTGATAGGTTTGGAAAATATTTTAACGCCATCTTCGTTCCCCTTTGGACTATTCTGCAGATCAGAAGGAGAGAGGATACCTAAGGGATTTCAGGAGTGCTCATGAAGCCTCCTCGATTTTCAAAGTACTCGGCGTTGTCCGGGAGAAAAGTGCTCAATGTCCTAGATAGAGCTACTGTAGTGATAGGTTTGGAAAATATTTTAACGCCATCTTCGTTCCCCTTTGGACTATTTCGCAGATCAGAAGGAGAGAGGATACCTAAGGGATTTCAGGAGTGCTCATGAAGCCTCCTCGATTTTCAAAGTACTCGGCGTTGTCCGGGAGAAAAGTGCTCAATATCTTAGATAGAGCTAATGTAGTGATAGGTTTGGAAAATATTTTAACGCCATCTTCGTTCCCCTTTGGACAATTTCGCAGATCAGAAGGAGAGAGGATACCTAAGGGATTTCAGGAGTGCTCATGAAGCCTCCTCGATTTTCAAAGTACTCGGCGTTGTCCGGGAGAAAAGTGCTCAATGTCCTAGATAGAGCTACTGTAGTAATAGGTTTGGAAAATATTTTAACGCCATCTTCGTTCCCCTTTGGACTATTTCGCAGATCAGAAGGAGAGAGGATACCTAAGGGATTTCAGGAGTGCTCATGAAGCCTCCTCGATTTTCAAAGTACTCGGCGTTGTCCGGGAGAAAAGTGCTCAATATCTTAGATAGAGCTAATGTAGTGATAGGTTTGGAAAATATTTTAACGCCATCTTCGTTCCCCTTTGGACAATTTCGCAGATCAGAAGGAGAGAGGATACCTAAGGGATTTCAGGAGTGCTCATGAAGCCTCCTCGATTTTCAACGTACTCGGCGTTGTCCGGGAGAAAAGTGCTCAATGTCCTAGATAGAGCTACTGTAGTGATAGGTTTAGAAAATATTTTAACGCCATCTTCGTTCCCCTTTGGACTATTTCGCAGATCAGAAGGAGAGAGGATACCTAAGGGATTTCAGGAGTGCTCATGAAGCCTCCTCGATTTTCAAAGTACTCGGCGTTGTCCGGGAGAAAAGTGCTCAATATCTTAGATAGAGCTAATGTAGTTATAGGTTTGGAAAATATTTTAACGCCATCTTCGTTCCCCTTTGGACTATTTCGCAGATCAGAACGAGAGAGGATACCTAAGTGATTTCAGTAGTCCCCAGGAGGCCTCCTTGATTATCAAAGTACTCGGCGTTGTCCGGGAGAAAAGTGCTCAATGTCCTAGATAGAGCTACTGTAGTGATAGGTTTGGAAAATATTTTAACGCCATCTTCGTTCCCCTTTAGACTATTTCGCAGATCAGAAGGAGAGAGGATACCTAACTGATTTCAGTAGTCCCCAGGAGGCCTCCTTGATTATCAAAGTACTCGGCGTTGTCCGGGAGAAAAGTGCTCAAGGTCCTAGGTAGAGCTACTGTAGTGATAGGTTTTGGAAAATATTTTAACGCCATCTTCGTTCCCCTTTGGACTATTTCGCAGATCAGAATGGGGAGAGGATACCTAAGGGATTTCATGGGTGTTCATGAAGCCTCCTCGATTTTCAAAGTACTCGGCGTTGTCCGGGAGAAAAGTGCTCAATATCCTAGATAGAGCTACTGTAGTGATAGGTTTGGAAAATATTTTAACGCCATCTTCGTTCCCCTTTGGATTATTTCGCAGATCAGAAGGAGAGAGGATACCGAAGTGATTTCAGTAGTCCCCAGGAGGCCTCCTTGATTATCAAAGTACTCGGCGTTGTCCGGGAGAAAAGTGCTCAATGTCCTAGATAGAGCTACTGTAGTGATAGGTTTGGAAAATATTTTAACGCCATCTTCGTTCCCCTTTGGACTATTTCGCAGATAAGACGGAGAGAGGATACCTAAGGGATTTCAGGAGTGCTCATGAAGCCTCCTCGATTTTCAAAGTACTCGGCGTTGTCCGGGAGAAAAGTGCTCAATATCCTAGATAGAGCTACTGTAGTGATAGGTTTGGAAAATATTTTATCGCTGTCTTCGTTCCCCTTTGGACTATTTCGCAGATCAGAAGGAGAGAGGATACCTAAGGGATTTCAGGAGTGCTCATAAAGCCTCCTCGATTTTCAAAGTACTCGGCGTTGTCCGGGAAAAAAGTGCTCAATGTCCTAGATAGAGCTACTGTAGTGATAGGTTTGGATAATATTTTAACAGCATCTACGCTGAAAAGGATGGGGAATCGATAAGAGTTATTTCAGTAGTGCTCAGGAGGCCTCTTTGATTTTGAAATACTCGGCGTTGTCCGGGAGAAAAGTGCTCAATATCCTAGATAGAGCTACTGTAGTGATAGGTTTGGAAAATATTTTAACGCTATCTTCGTTCCCCTTTGGACTATTTCGCAGATCAGAAGGAGAGAGGATACCTAAGTGATTTCAGTAGTCCCCTAGCAGGCCTCCTGGATTATCAAAGTACTCGGCGTTGTCCGGGAGAAAAGTGCTCAATATCCTAGATAGAGCTACTGTAGTGATAGGTTTGGAAAATATTTTAACGCCATCTTCGTTCCCTATTGGACTATTTCGCAAATCAGTAGGAGAAAGGTTACCTAAGTGATTTCAGTAGTGCTCACGAAGCCTCCTCGATTTTCAAAGTACTCGGCGTTGTCCGGGAGAAAAGTGCTCAATGTCCTAGATAGAGCTACTGTAGTGATAGGTTTGGAAAATATTTTAACGCCATCTTCGTTCCCCTTTGGACTATTTCGCAGATCAGAAGGAGAGAGGATACCTAAGGGATTTCAGGAGTGCTCATGAAGCCTCCTCGATTTTCAAAGTACTCGGCGTTGTCCGGGAGTAAAGTGCTCAATATCTTAGATAGAGCTAATGTAGTGATAGGTTTGAAAAATATTTTAACGCCATCTTCGTTCCCCTTTGGACAATTTCGCAGATCAGAAGGAGAGAGGATACCTAAGGGATTTCAGGAGTGCTCATGAAGCCTCCTCGATTTTCAACGTACTCGGCGTTGTCCGGGAGAAAAGTGCTCAATGTCCTAGATAGAGCTACTGTAGTGATAGGTTTAGAAAATATTTTAACGCCATCTTCGTTCCCCTTTGGACTATTTCGCAGATCAGAAGGAGAGAGGATACCTAAGGGATTTCAGGAGTGCTCATGAAGCCTCCTCGATTTTCAAAGTACTCGGCGTTGTCCGGGAGAAAAGTGCTCAATATCTTAGATAGAGCTAATGTAGTTATAGGTTTGGAAAATATTTTAACGCCATCTTCGTTCCCCTTTGGACTATTTCGCAGATCAGAACGAGAGAGGATACCTAAGTGATTTCAGTAGTCCCCAGGAGGCCTCCTTGATTATCAAAGTACTCGGCGTTGTCCGGGAGAAAAGTGCTCAATGTCCTAGATAGAGCTACTGTAGTGATAGGTTTGGAAAATATTTTAACGCCATCTTCGTTCCCCTTTAGACTATTTCGCAGATCAGAAGGAGAGAGGATACCTAAGTGATTTCAGTAGTCCCCAGGAGGCCTCCTTGATTATCAAAGTACTCGGCGTTGTCCGGGAGAAAAGTGCTCAAGGTCCTAGGTAGAGCTACTGTAGTGATAGGTTTTGGAAAATATTTTAACGCCATCTTCGTTCCCCTTTGGACTATTTCGCAGATAAGAAGGAGAGAGGATACCTAAGGGATTTCAGGAGTGCTCATGAAGCCTCCTCGATTTTCAAAGTACTCGGCGTTGTCCGGGAGAAAAGTGCTCAATATCCTAGATAGAGCTACTGTAGTGATAGGTTTGGAAAATATTTTATCGCTGTCTTCGTTCCCCTTTGGACTATTTCGCAGATCAGAAGGAGAGAGGATACCTAAGGGATTTCAGGAGTGCTCATGAAGCCTCTTCGATTTTCAAAGTACTCGGCGTTGTCCGGGAAAAAAGTGCTCAATGTCCTAGATAGAGCTACTGTAGTGATAGGTTTGGATAATATTTTAACAGCATCTACGCTGAAAAGGATGGGGAATCGATAAGAGTTATTTCAGTAGTGCTCAGGAGGCCTCTTTGATTTTGAAATACTCGGCGTTGTCCGGGAGAAAAGTGCTCAATATCCTAGATAGAGCTACTGTAGTGATAGGTTTGGAAAATATTTTAACGCTATCTTCGTTCCCCTTTGGACTATTTCGCAGATCAGAAGGAGAGAGGATACCTAAGTGATTTCAGTAGTCCCCTAGCAGGCGTCCTGGATTATCAAAGTACTCGGCGTTGTCCGGGAGAAAAGTGCTCAATATCCTAGATAGAGCTACTGTAGTGATAGGTTTGGAAAATATTTTCACGCCATCTTCGTTCCCTATTGGACTATTTCGCAAATCAGTAAGAGAAAGGTTACTTAAGTGATTTCAGTAGTGCTCACGAAGCCTCCTCGATTTTCAAAATACTCGGCGTTGTCCGGGAGAAAAGTGCTCAATGTCCTAGATAGAGCTACTGTAGTGATAGGTTTAGAAAATATTTTAACGCCATCTTCGTTCCCCTTTGGACAATTTTGCAGATGAAAAGGAGGGAGGATACCTAAGTGATTTCAGTAGTCCCCAGGAGGCCTCTTTGATTTTCAAAGTACTCGGCATTGTCCGGGAAAAAAAGTGCTCAATGTCCTATATAGAGCTACTGTAGTGATAGGTTTGGATAATATTTTAACGCCATATTCGTTCCCCTTTGGACTATTTCGCAGATCAGTAGGAGAGAGGATACCTAAGTGATTTCAGTAGTTCTCAGGAGGCTTCCTTTATTATTAAAGTACTCGGCGTTGTCCGGGAGAAAAGTGCTCAATGTCCTAGATAGAGCTACTGTAGTGATAGGTTTGTAAAATATTTTAACGCCATCTTTGTTCCCCTTTGGACTATTTCGCAGATCAGAATGAGAGAGGATACCTAAGTTATTTCAGTAGTGCTCATGAGGCCTCCTTGATTTTCAAAGTACTCGGCGTTGTCCGGGAGAAAAGTGCTCAATATCCTAGATAGAGCTATGATAAAGACTATCATGAGAGGATTAGAAAATGATGAAGACTATCATGAGAGGATTAGAAAATGATGAAGACTATCATGAGAGGATTGAAAATGATGAAGACTATCATGAGGGGATTGAAAATGATGAAGACTATCATGAGGGGATTGAAAATGATGAAGACTATCATGAGGGGATTGAAAATGATGAAGACTATAATGAGGGGATTGAAATGATGTACACTATCATGAGGGGATTGAAAATGATGAAGACTATCATAAGGGGATTGAAAATGATGAAGAATGTCATGAGAGGATTGAAAATGATGAAGAATGTCATGAGAGGATTGAAAATGATGAAGAATAGACTGACAGGATTGGAAATGATGAAGAATACCATGAGGGGATTTAAAATGATGAATAATATCATGAGGGGATTGAAAATGATGAAGAATATCATGAGAGGATTGAAAATGATGAAGACTATCATGAGAGGATTAAAAATGATGAAGACTATCCTGAGAGGATTAAAAATGATGAAGACTATCCTGAGAGGATTAAAAATGATGAAGACTATCATGAGAGGATTGAAAATGATGAAGACTGACATGAGAGGATTGAAAATGATGAAGACTATCATGAGAGGACTGAAAATGATGAAGACTATCATGAGGAAATTGAAAATGATGAAGACTATCATGAGGGGATTGAAAATGATGAAGAATGTCATGAGACGATTGAAAATGATGAAGAATGTCATGAGAGCATTGAAAATTATGAAGAATAGACTGACAGGATTGGAAATGATGAAGAATACCATGAGAGGATTGAAAATGATGAATAATATCATGAGGGGATTGAAAATGAGAAGAATATCATGAGGGGATCGAAAATGATGAAATATACCATGAGAGGATTGAAAATGATGAAGAATATCATGAGGGGATTGAAAATGATGAAGAATATCATGAGGGGATTGAAAATAATGAAGAATATCATGAGAGGATTGAAAAAATGAAGAATATCATGAGAGGATTGAAAATTATTAAGAATATCATGAGCGGATTGAAAATGATGAGGAATATTACGAGAGGATTGAAAATGATGAAGAATATTATGAGGGGATTGAAAATGATTAATAGTATAAGGAGATTGAAAATGATGAAGAATATTATGAGGGGATTGAAAATGATTAATAGTATGAGGAGATCGAAAATGATGAATACAACGAGGGGAGTTAAAATGATGAAGGATATCATGAGGGGATTCAAAATATATAGTATGAACACCGGGGCGGTTATAAGTACCTATATAGAAGGCGCAGACAGTGGTGGTACTTTTTATAGAAATAAGTCATACTATTGCCCTGTGAAACGTAGGATGAAATGGTGGGGAAGAAACAGCTTTCGCAAAAGGCAAAATTTAAAAGTAGCGATCAGGGTAGAGAAAAGTAGAAAGATAAAGAGACAGCTATAGAGAGAGAAGGAGAGAAATAGAAGTTTTAATATAAAGATGTTACACACGCAATTTTTCTTCAATTATGTTTTTATGACCCCGAGCAACGCCGGGTAGCCCCGCT
>OY744533.1:26656326-26681326 GCA_963556195.1 Sepiola atlantica | reverse complement strand
ATAGCTTCACTTTCTGAGGGTCTAGACAATACAGATGGTTTAAAAGAAAATGATCTCAGGTAACTAAAAGCTAGGTAAACACCCAGTGTTTGTTAACCATGCTACTTTTACTGCTATTAACAAATTTCGAGAACTGTTTTACCCATCCTCGTATATTACTAGAGGAATTAATCCTTATTTAAATGTTGATTTATATTCATTTATGATTTTGATTCTAGAAAATATCTAAAATTTAAGATTTGATCTTAAAGGTATTTTTAGAATAAATATTCATTCAAGGAATTTTACTTAATTGGAGTCCTATGACTATAGATCAAATTTAATTCAAATCTGATATATTTGAATTTTCAAATGGAACGTTGTGCCCATATTATGCCCCTAAACCACATAAAAATACTACAATAAAATAGAAAATTGGGGAATATTTATTGATGTCAAATACCTATTGCTCAAATTTCACAAAAAATCGGAGTTATCTGAATTTTTACGAAGGGCTTTCACCCACTCTTTGCATGAAACTAAATTCAACTAAATATAGCTCACATTTGCACGCTTAGTAGCTGTGTTCTAAAATTCATGATGACTGGTTAATTAAGGAATAAATCCTCTACAAATATGTAAATATGTACAAATATCCAACTTTATGTAAATATATATTAATGGTATAAATCAGGACTTAATCTTTCTAAATGTAAAAAATACATTATTTCATATGTTTCGATATACTTAATAGCTGCTTCATATATGCGAAAGACCAGGAGTAAAAAAAATATATATTTATATCGGAAATACAACAAAGGAAGAAAATAAATAAAAGTGCACTAAACAGATAAGAGTGAGAAATTAATTTATTCTTTCATATATTTCATCATAAACGATTACTTATTTTTCACTAATGACTCACTTATCAAGCCTAAACCCTACTCTTGTATAGACGTTAATAACATGGATAGATCAACTGTTGAATGATGAAGAATATTATGAGACGATTTAAAATGATGAATGGAATATACAAAATTTGATGACTTATAGGGGACGGTTATGACGTAATTTTTTTACATTTGATTTGAAAACTGCTCAATTTCGTTGTAACGTGTTCGACAGATGGGAAAAACTGTTCATGGAAATTCTGTGTAATTTTAGGCAAAAGGAAGAAGAAAGCAAAGTGAGTTTCACTTGTTGTAGAAGACGAGTTCTTGATGTGAATTTTTTTTCAAGGATCCACCTCAAATTGAAGCTCAGTCGATCACTTTCCATGGAAAGATAGAGTAAATAAAGACTAACTACGTTCCTTCTGTGAGCAAATGGCTATAAGGAAAATAATTGAACCAGTACATTTACCGGTGTAATTTTAGAATTATAATTTTTTTTAATTGGATCTACATTTAAATTCATCTGATTGTTTTTTCGGGGAAATTACTCTTCAATCCTTAACCTTTTTGGCTGGGAGCAAAGTGTGGTATCTGTTCTGTTACTACACTTCATGTTTTCTGTCCTCTTTCGAAGAAGCTCGATTTCCCCTACATTAAAACTCGACCTTTGTGTCTAAATCTGCCCTCCTGAGGAGGCAATTTATAGGGACTCTTCAAGTAACAAATTTTTATTTCCATAACGAGGTTAGGCGCAGTCGACCATTTCCAGTTATCGACATCATGATTGCCCCCCAGGGTTTTAATAGCTTATGAAATACTTGTATTTACGAAATTCTTTTCTGCGTACAGCGATTGTGATAAATTTAAGTGAGTAACGTAATGTGGTCGACCATAGTTGAGGGCGACCCGCAAGCTTCCTTTTCATAGGCTACTATAATGAGATATAGGAGAGGGCGCCATTCTTTTCCCGGTATTACTCCACTTACCTTTGATCCCCATTTTATAATGCTAAGTATTTAGCAAGAGAGCATCAAATACCATTTTTTTACTTATTGGTATGACTCGACTGAGAATCGAACCCCGATTTCTTAACGAACACTCTAACCATTATGCCAAATTTGCTTTACATTTAGAAAGGCGAGTAACTTTACATCTTTGTTTTTTCCCAGGCATAACCGGAAATGTCAGCATCGACGACAATGGTGACAGAAATGCGGATTATTCTCTTCTGGATATGACCAATCCGAAGACAGGAATTTACGAGGTAGGTACATCGTCAGTAATTCTCATGGAAAAAAGATCTACATAATGATTCTGTTGAAGATAGACTTTATTTGATAATGTCCTATCCATAAAATATGATTACGTTTCATTGGCAAATTGTAAAATAATGTAAGCTAAAGGATTTGTGATAAATAAAAGTTCTAATTAAAGTGTATTTGTCTATAAGAAGAAATTGAGTACACATTTAATTTCCGTTGTCGCTTTGTGCGTTTACAGGTGTGGGAATGGCATGGTAAATGCGTATCGTTTTGTTAATGCGAAAGTGCGTGTATCAACTGCGTGTATGCGTTCGTTTAGAAGTGTGTGTGTATATGCTGTCGCTATGTTTAGTATTTCGTGTGTCTCGTTTCGTGTGTGCTACTTGCTTCAACAGAATTGTGTCGTGCGCACGGGGATCGAAGAACAGGGACATGAGGAAAAATGAGGTTTTTATGTTCTTATACCACGCGCAAATATTTTTGTATTGTGATTAGTTAAAAGTAATTGCTGATTTGAGATTGTGTCCAATCGAGATGGGATACGTGAAAACAACATTTGTTGTCGCTATTGCTTCCAAGAATTTCAATTAAGAACGAATATTTCATACACATAACCCTAGTACCTCTCATCTAACACTCATTATGTAAATGTTTCTACCGCCGACTCGTTAACCTGGTTAACATGTTAACGAGATAGCAGATGTGTTTGCGGTTCAAAATCCGTAATGTTTTGACGACGATTGTTCCTGCAAGGGGGTGTCGTGCTTCTTGTACTTACAATTCCTGGTATTCCTAAATGGTCGCCCATCTGGTACTTACTTGGCTCAACGTCGCTTAACTCTGGTGATTTAACGATAACTGCTGTGTCAACGTGAGCTGATACATTGGATTGTTCGGACTACTGGTCTTATCTTGAGTGTTATTTTCACAACGTTTTGGCTGATGTAACCTCCGACTTTCTTCAGGTGTATCTGGTTGAACTCGGGAATCTATACGGAATTTCGAACGGAACCCTTTATTAAATCCACGGGAGTAGCATACTCTCGTTACGTCAGCTATGACCGGATAGAAGTCTTAACTAATTCTCAAGTGTATTCTTAGTATCGCCTACACTGAGGATTGAACCTTACACCTCCAAAAGACTGTCACTTAGAACTGAATTTTACTTAGTACTGATAGCTTTTATTAATGTTACCTTCGTTAGTGATACCTAAGAATTTTCACTTAACTAAACATTGTATTACCAACATAAACTATATGGAGAAGCCGACAGCAACATGACTAACTCTACTGCTAAGCCGACGTTTCTGTGAATAGCATTTAACATGTGTTGTTTTTATCCATTCAGCTTTCAAAAGAAAATCGTCGTATAATGGATTCCTTATAAATTTCGTAGCTCTGCGTTTCAATTAGAATACACGATGATTTACCATGCGTACGGAAGAAAATATATCGGATTAAGAAACGTTTTTCTGAAGTAAACACTAAAGAACTGCATGCCATCAGATATCTACAACAAAGGTTAGATTTTTATTTTATTTACAGGAGATGATTTTTTTTACGGAAAGACGCTTCTCATTTCAATACTGACATTAATTCCATCATAGATAAAAGTAGAGTCCACCGATGATATCTTTATTTTCTAGCAGGGAGATTCGTTTTTAACAGCTGTTTCTCCTTTTATTTAGAGAATCAACGTTTATATGTGTGTGTGTGTCTGTATGTATGTGATATATATATATATATACCTGAAACTGGAACGCGTAGTTCTCATGGTGTACTTCGAGAGACGCTGCTACACCAGTTTGATCTTCGCAATCAGCTCGTTGTTGGTATTGCAATCAGTACAGTTGGTGTCTTTCTTTACTCCGCTCTCCAAGTAGTAGCCTATAGGCGAGCTTGGGTGGGGCAGATGTTGGGGCTATTCGATTTGTGGAAGGTCTCAACAGCCACGTCTCGGTTTTCGCGCAGGTGTGATACGGAGCTAAGTCTTGCCACCACCTGTATTGGGTTCCTGCAACGACCCTCTCCGCAAGCGCTTAACAGTTGGTAATAACCCCATACAGCTATCTGTATTGAGTCTGAGTTCCTTTGCATAAATGTGGGGTGGCATGACGTTGCCTTTGCTGGAAACATACCCAAAGGCAATCACAGTTTGAGAAAACTTTGTTTTCATGACACATGGGAGTTTGTGCGACTTGTAGGATATCAATCTATTGTGCTGCGTGCTATGTAACTGATCCCGTGAACACTGGTTGTTTTATCTTGTTGAGGAGTTTATTGGCCTTAATAAGGCAGTTCTCTTGAGTTTTGACGGTGAGCTTTTCGCCCTTCAGCACTGTATGGCCAACGTCCGCATTGCATTGTCCGGATCTTGCCTACTCATTTAGCAGCTTTGCGACACATTTAGTTGCGTGGAAACGATCAGAAAGCCTTTTATGACCATCCTATTTGCCACTGTTCCACATCTCTATTGCAATTCTCTAGCTCAGATCTCAAAGATTTCTTAATTTTTTAATTCGGCGCGAACTATCATGGGAGTCACTCCTTTCTAATAGTCCGGTGCTTTCTTGTCGTTCTTGGTGTCAAGCTTCCAGATCAACTAAGAATACACTGAAACAGCAATCCATTGTACTGTACCGCTAGTGAATACTTAACATCGCTCTGAAATAAAAGAATATAAAAATATCAAATTTGGCTCAAACATTAAAAAAAAAGATGTTTCATTTGAATCGAATTAAAATAACAATTGACAAAAGAAAAATGAACTTCTTCACCCGTCATTACCAGTACCATAGACTTTTTGGTCCAGATCGTGTGGTGGTGTGGGTGTATTTGTGTGTAAAAAAAAACACGAAATATAATTTTATCAGTAACATTTTTAACGTAAGTAATTTCAAGAGACATCGTGTCTTTCCAGAAAGCAAAATATAAAAATCCGATATATTTCAGGAAATTCTAGGACAAAAACTATTGCTGAATAAAGCACTAGTCTATTGGCATCCGCTATTTAAAATAGTTTTTCTATTTTCGTCATATTAACTGTGAGATTTCCCGAAAAAAACACACGTCAATTCTGATGTCTTCTTTATTCGTATAGTGTAAGGCCGTCGATTCTTGATTAATGCTCTGTGTATACTAAACTCTTTTGATGTTCAGATTTCTCATGCCCCAGGTATTTTGTGCCCTCTGCTTGTACAATTTATCGCCAGCATTTAACGTGAACACGCTACATAAGCGCCATTGAGGGTTGTGCGCGCACTCCTGTGAGAAGCGTTTATATACATCTTTACTCTAGCCTGTCACACAACTTGACAACGTGTGTCACATCGTATTTCCCCAAGCAAAGTCTGCATTTGTCACTGCCCACAATAAGATGAAAGCTCTCTTCGATATTTAAGTATTAAGGCTTCTTGCAGTGCTCCCTCTCTTTCTTTTCATTTTTTTTGTCTCTCTTGATCCCTTTGATCCCCTCTCTTGATCCCTTTGATCCCCTCTCTTGATCCCTTTGATCCCCTCTCTTGATCCCTTTGACCCCCTCTCTTGATCCCTTTGACCCCCTCTCTTGATCCCTTTCATCCCCATCTCTTGATCCCTTTCATCCCCATCTCTTGATCCCTTTCATCCCCATCTCTTGATCCCTTTCATCCCCATCTCTTGATCCCTTTGATCCCCATCTCTTGATCCCTTTGATCCCCTCTCTTGATCCCTTTGATCCCCTCTCTTGATCCCTTTGATCCCCTCTCTTGATCCCTTTGATCCCCTTTCTTGATCCCTTTGATCCCCTTTCTTGATCCCTTTGATCCCCTTTCTTTATCCCTTTGATCCCCTCTCTTTATCCCTTTGACCCCCTCTCTTGATCCCTTTGATCTCCTCTCTTGATCCCTTTGATCTCCTCTCTTGATCCCTTTGATCTCCTCTCTTGATCCCTTTGATCTCCTCTCTTGATCCCTTTGATCCCCTCTCTTGATCCCTTTGATCTCCTCTCTTGATCCCTTTGACCCCCTCTCTTGATCTCTTTGACCCCCTCTCTTGATCTCTTTGACCCCCTCTCTTGATCTCTTTGACCTCCTTACTTGATCCCTTTGACCCCCTCTCTTGATCCCTTTGACCCCCTCTCTTGATCCCTTTGACCCCTCTCTTGATCCCTTTCTTCCCCTCTCTTGATCCCTTTCTTCCCCTCTCTTGATCCCTTTCTTCCCCTCTCTTGATCCCTTTCTTCCCCTCTCTTGATCCCTTTCTTCCCTTCTCTTGATCCCTTTGACCCCCTCTCTTGATCCCTTTGACCCCCTCTCTTGATCCCTTTCATCCCCCTCCCTTGATCCCTTTGACCCCCTCCCTTGATCCCTTTGACCCCCTCTCTTGATCCCTTTGACCCCACTCTCTTGATCCCTTTCTTCCCCTCTCTTGATCCCTTTCTTCCCCTCTCTTGATCCCTTTGATCTCTCTTGATCCCTTTGACCCCCTCTCTTGATCCCTTTGACCCCACTCTCTTGATCCCTTTCTTCCCCTCACTTTATCCCTTTGACCCCCTCTCTTGATCCCTTTCATCCTCATCTCTGGATCCCTTTCATCCTCCTCTCTTGATCCAATACTCCGTTTCTTTCAAACACGATTGCAAATCAGTGTTCCACATGCGCATACTACTAGATCATCTATAATAATAATAATAATAATAATAATAATAATAATAAACGATGGATTTATATTCGAAATAGAGGATTCCAGTACTCTCTGTGCCCTTCGAACGGAGATCTGAATTTTGCTCTCGCACTTCGGTCTTTCCGCTTTCTCCGATTCTTCATTACCATTTTCTATGGTGACAACAGATTTTGCTCCTACCGCATTTTCAGGTGAAAGGGGTGCTAAGGATGAAGGCGTTTCGGATTATGATTTTTAAAATTTATCTGCGTTTAGTTTGTTGCTTTAGAACGTTCTATCTATATTTCAAATTGTGCTTATGTAGTGACATTCTATTTTAATTTACCTGCGGGTAGTTGGTGTCTCCTAGCAATATGGATCATTACTATTATTATTGCTATTATTATCATTATTATTATTATTACTATCATTATTATCATTATCATTATCATTATTATCATTATCATTACTATCATTATCATTACTATTATTATCATTACTATTATTATCATTACTATCATTATCATTATCATTATTATTATCATTATTAATAGTATTGATTTACTCCTCTCCAGGAGTTAGGCACAAGGCCAGTTTTTATTTTACTCCCACAAGTAAGATGTGACTCAAGGTCGGGTCGGTAAAGTGGGGTTTAAAAATTGCCTGGGCAGCCCCGTCGGCATTCCCCGGTAGAGGCGCCTCAGACAGTAAGCAATAAACTTACTCCTCCCCAAAGAGGGGGAGGCAAAGCCTGGGAAGGCGGCTTTCCCCGAACAGCCCAGGACAGACCCATTGACCGGCGTAAGTCAAGACCCGAAGGCCAAGACAACACCAATATGGGGTGCAGTATCCATCGGAACAGATACTACACTTTGATCTTAGCCAAAAGGCCAAGAGTAATAATATTTGTGCTTGCTCATTGGCAATAACAATTTGTTTTCTCTGAAGCCGATGTTACAACTTTTTCCAGATTTCCAACGCTTTCCGCCTCATTCGATAACCAATGAACATTATATTTGCGTTACTGAAACAACCGTTTACCATTGATTTATCGCTGGCAACGACTATTGGCCTTCTTTGGAATTTGAGTGGTAATTAGCCTCCTCAAATGTGAGTGGCAATTAGCGTCCCCAAATGTGAGTGGCAATTAGCCTCCCCAAATTTGAGTGGCAATTAGCCTCCCCAAATTTGAGTGGCAATTAGCCTCCCCAAATTTGAGTGGCAATTAGTCTCCCCAAATTTGAGTGGCAATTAGCCTCCCCAAATGTGAGTGGCAATTAGCCTCCCCAAATTTGAGTGGCAATTAGCCTCCACAAATTTGAGTGGCAATTAGCCTCCCCAAATTTGAGTGGCGATTAGCCTCCCCAAATTTGAGTGGCGATTAGCCTCCCCAAATTTGAGGGGCGATTAGCCTACCCCAATTTGAGGGGCGATAAGCCCCCCAATTTGAGTGGCGATTAGCGTCCCCCAATTTGAGTGGCGATTAGCCTCCCCCAATTTGAGTGGCGATTAGCCTCCCCCAATTTGAGGGGCGATTAGCCTCCCCCAATTTGAGGGGCGATTAGCCTCCCCCAATTTGAGGGGCGATTAGCCTACCCCAATTTGAGGGGCGATTAGCCTACCCAAGGTTCAGTATTCTCCGCATCCTTTCAGTGGAGGTCTGCTTGATGCCTTTCCTCCCAAGCGTTTTCATGCGCCGTTATAATTCGTTATTATTATTATTATTATTATTATTATTATTTCTTCTTCAATTACAACTGGTGCTACCAAATCAGGCTGTCAGAAGATGCACTACACATTGATGTTGTTGTTTTTTTCCGTCCCCTGTACATAACTCAATAATGTTTGGCAAAGGTAAAAATCAGAAACACTTTTCCTCTACAAAACAACGAAACCAAGCACCATGAATAATTATTCGAAGATATATAGAACGTTACGCATAAAAAACTTTTACCAACATCACCTGATTCGACATTAAATAACCCGAAATAAAACCCAAATAAAACACCATGAATAAAACTTTTAAAGAACTGGATGCATAAAAACATTTACCAAAATTACCGAACTCGGTATTAAATAACCCGAAAGGATTGATATGTTGTAAGACAAAACAACCAAATCTTCGACTACAATAACTCAGGAAAAAAACATTTTTATGGATTTTAATATCCAATTGGAAGCTTTCTAAACTAAAACTTTGCAATCGTTAGTAAATTCCGTATGTTTGTAAAACGTATGCAAGGTGTCAATTTCCGTTAACTCGTGCCAAAATGCTAATCAATGTTTGATAGAAAAAATAATTTCGATGATCAAAAATAAAATCTGTACATTACAAAACTTCAAAGAAAACGATAAATAATTGTTACTTGTTTATAATTGGACGGAGAGTAGATGTTTCTCGATTGCGAATTGAAAGAATCTCAGAATTTAAAAACATTTAAATAGATAATTTACGCCCGGAGGTGACTGCATGGAAACAGTTTGAACAATAAAATACATTTCTGAATATGCGTTTAATTGGTCTTAATTAATCGTTATGCGGTTATGTCTCTTCTAGACATTTCTTTGTCTTAAACTGAATTATTTGTTTCTTATGTACATGTTCTTGTTGTAATCTTTATTTGTTTTTGAACGACTCTCTGAATAATTGCGAGTTCAATTAGATCAGCAGACAGGCAGATCACATGTTCGAGAGGATTCCAAAGGCCGACAAAGAAAATAGTATATTACATGATATATTCTTTCGTTGAGCAGTACAGACGACCTGAGTCTGCATATGTTTTCGTTGATTCTTTTCTAAAAACCTTATTAATGTTTTAAGTTCATGTTGGAACTGGCAGATGAACTTACCATACTGTTGGGTACCGAAATACTTCTGGTTCATTCTGAAACTATTTTAGTTTTGATATGCAGGACTTCTAATATCTGTTGTATTAGCTTATTTTCATATTCTAATATAGTTGTATTGTCTAAGAGTATTTTTCGAAAATACACGCGAGATCAGGAATATTTAGTTTCTACGTTCTATATTCAGTTTCACTTAGTTTTATGGCGATTATTGAATATATATATATATATTATAGGCAACACACTGAGTAACGGGGGCATATTATTTTTATAATCTTCCATATTAAGGGTATGAGTAAACTAACTCGCCCCCGTTTTAAAACAGTGGGATACAAAAATATAATAGCGAATAGAATTGATGTACAATAACATTTTAGTTATATTATACGCCAACATTTAAACCGGACCATAGATAGCGTCAATAATATGTACATCTAGAATAAACTGCCAAACTAATACACTTAGGAATTATAGGATACGTATTCTAGAAATCACGGTAAGTAAAGTGGCTAAATTAGTTACTAAGTGTAAAAATGTGAAGCTAATTCTGTTGTTCTCTCCCTCCTTGACAAGGTCCAAATAAGAGTCGCCAACCTAATAGGTCCCTCACTGTCAACCAAACTCCAGTCCCTGTCTCATCGCCGCAATGTAGCATCCTTGTGCTTGTTTTACAAATACTTCAATGGATTATGCTCCGATGAATTGGCTACTCTGGTGCCCCCTCGACGTAAATTCACTAGACCTACTCGACAATCAACCACATCCAATTCATTGAGCGTGGAGGTCCCCAGATGCCGGAGAGCCTTCTACTCAAATAGCTTCTTTCCTCGTGCTGCTGGCCTCTGGAACACCCTCCCTGTTCCCTGTTTCCCCGACAGTACTGACATGCAGAAATTTAAAACTAATGTAAACAGACATCTCGCTGCGCAGATCCCAATTTAGGTTGACCCCTCCCCCTTTTCTTTTTTCTCAGTAGCCCTTTACGTCTACAGTGGCGGCCCGCCTTGTTTGGGGTGAACTATGTTAAAATATATATATATATATATCTGGGCCAAAATAAGGGTCCTATCTTTAAATTTGAATAACTTCCACAAAATAAAAGTTAAACTCACCAAACTTTATGTGTGTGTAGACTGACCCTTCCGAGATTTTTTGAAATAAACAAAACAAATTTTAGCCGAAAAACACTACTTAAAACTTACAAAAACTAAAGTATTGTTTTTAACACTGTTTTGAGTTTTTTAAGCAAAAATAATGTTTTCTAAATGGGCGCCGTTGGCGGCTTCACACTCTTCGGCTCTTTTTAAAACATTTTCCATAACAGTTTGCAACATCTGAGGACTTATGGCTCTTATTTCTGCTTCAATATGTGCTTTCAGTTCCTCAATATTGTTTGGCTTATTGGCATACACCTTTTCTTTGAGGTAACCCCATAAGAAGAAGTCAGGAGCTGTAAGGTCGGGTGATCGTGGAGGCCATTGAATTTCGCAACTGCGAGAGATAATCTGATTTCCAAATATACCCTGTAAAAGTGTAAGAGTATCTCTCGCAGTGTGTGCTGTGGCTCCATCCTGTTGGAACCACATCCTGTCAGGTTTGGCGGCAATCCACGGTTGCAAGAAATTTTGCAGCATTTCTCGGTAGCGGTCACCCGTTACTGTTACCTGATTTCCGGCATCGTCTTCAAAGAAATAGGGGCCAATTATCTCTTCAGCAGTAACGCCACACCACACCGTGCACTTGAGTGGATGTAATGTGTGCTGCTGAATTATCCTTGGGTTCTCCGTACCCCATATTCGGCAATTTTGTTTATTGATGAACCCATCAAGATGAAAATGGGCTTCATCCGACATTATTAGTTTTTTGAGAAAATCGGGATCATCATTGGCCAAATCCTGGACTCGCATAGCGTACTCAAGTCTTTTTTCATTATCTCGAGGTTGAAGTTCTTGAACTAGCTGCACTTTATATGGAAAATATCCTCTTTCTCTTAGCATTCTCCGAAGTGAGCTTTGAGAAATGCCAAGTTCTTTTGATCTCCTCCTTGTGGATGTGGATGCATCCTCCTCCAAACTTCTCTCCAATTCCTCGAAATTTTGAGCTGTTCGTACAGTACGAGGCCTACCACTTCTCGCCATGTCGGATATTCCTTGTTGGTCCCTAAAACGAGCAATAATTCCTCGGATTGCTTTTGCCGAAGAGTTTCTGGTGTTGTAATGACGCCGATAGATGAGTTGAGTCTCCGAAATCGACTCATTGGATTTAAAGTACCACTCTATTATGAGGGTACGTTCCTTAGGGCTAATACGGCTCATGCTTGCTTCGGAAGGGGTCCTTTACTTATTCTAAAAAAAAAAAAAATCAATAAATAAAAAAGTTATGAATTTTTAAAAATAGGACCCTTATTTTGGCCCACCCTGTATATATATATATGATATAATCACACTGATACGGATGAAGATACGATTAGATAATATACCGCCCAGCTAGAAAACTAATATATTGTAAGGAATAGATAGAAAGCAAGATGGAGAAAAATAAAGATAATCAGAATAGTATAATTACTTGAAAAATGGGTGAATATGTTAAATATATAGAAAAACTAGAAGTATACACGTCCCAAGACTGGTAAACGTAATTGTTGGAATGTTATATCACCTTGCGAAAATTAAAATCAAGAAATAATGACAGTAAATCTCATGTCTAGAATCCTTATTTTAATGTTGATCAAATTTCATTACGCGAGTTTGATTCTAGAATTTAAAACTTAATATTAAAAGGTCTTCAGAAGAAATTTATATTCAGGAAGTCTTGTTTTATTTGTGTGTAATGACCATGGATCAAATTGAATGCAAATCTGGTATATTTGAATTCTTAAGTGAAAATGCGTGCTTCTTTTTTCAAATTAAATCCCTTTAAAATACTCCAAAATAGTTGAAATTTGGAATATTTATTAATTATTGATGTCTAATACCTACTGTTATAATTTTTGAAAATTCTGAGGTTTCTAAATTTTCACGAACGGAGTTCACTCCCTTTTTTTCTTAGTTGACATAAAACTACATATAGTGCACATTTCGACCTTTAGGCCTAGCAGATATATTTCAAAATTCATAATGATCGGTTACTAAATTAATTTAGGAGTGAATCCTGTACATAACAAATATAAACAACTTATATATATTCTACTAGAAGAATCTTGACTCGTTGTCACACATTGAGCACCTTACTACCCCATGCGATGAACTTCTGAAATATTATACATCTTTTCCCACTAACCCCTTTTAACCTTCTGATACTATATATTTTGTAGATATCTCCTTTCCCGGTTTCACCTTTTCTCTTCTTCCCCATCCTACCTTGCCGTGACTATTGTTCATATTTTATAATATCTAGTAAAAAGTATCTTACTCTAAAGACGCCTATCGATTCAATAAATAGACGAAATATAATCTACACACATGAGTTTGATTTTTTTTTTATCTGTTCGGTAGTTTACTTTTTCTGCAAATTCTCCATGATGCGTATAAATATATATATATATATATATATATATATATATATATATATATATATATATATATATATATATATATATATTCCCAAAACGCTTTTAGTCATTTATACGCGGAGAGGGGGAAGAGAGCCCACGAGTAAAGAAAAAATAGTACATGTATTAAATGTTTAAAATATAATGCAAGTGTAAAAACCCCAAATTTATAAATTCTATCCAGAAGAAACGCATCCACAGAAACAGCCTCCACTGCTAACAATACAGAAGCATTTTGCACTGAAACTTTGTCGCACACGCATTTTCTTTAAATTCATGCTGACATCCCGAAGGAAGTATTTTCTTTAATTATATATATATATATATATATATATATATATATATATATATATATATATATATATATATATAATAAACAAACACGTTAAGTCCATAAAAACATTATTGCATCATGCTTTCCAATACAATATAGAACAATTAACCCAATACATAATTTTATTCCCCAAAACAACAACAAAAGGGCACCTTAGTTCCACAAACCAAATGGCAAACTATATAGCCGCTTTTTTCGTATTTTTTTCAGACCAGATATAACAATAACATTACAAAAAGAACAGAAAATACGAAAACACCAATTCAATAAACAAAAATAAACAAACACGTTAAGTCGATAAAAACATATTTGAATCATCTCTTTCAGCTCTATATCAAACAGTTAATCCGATACATAACTTTATTCCCAAAAACGACAACAAAAAAGCACACTAGTTTCACAGGCTGAAATGGTAAACTATGCAGCCACCCCTTTCGTATTTTTTCAGGTATAATAATAACATTACAAAAGAACAGATAATTAAATAAATAAATAAAACTTGCTAACAGATAAATAAATAATAAATAAAACCTCCTAGGGAATAAAATGAAGGCCCCCCTTGAGCCCTAGTTAATCACTATCCCACACCGGATTTTTTTCGGGGACGCCCTTAGAGATGCACCGTTTTTTCTGTCATTGTTGACGCCATTCCCTGTCAGGCGTTCCTACAATAATTTCAGCTTGCCGCTGATTCCACTGGGCACGAAGGTTTACTAAAGATGTCTAAATATGCCCTTTTGGATGAAACCGCGGTACATTGCTAAAATATGTAATATACAGTATCTAAATAAATTATATTAGCTCTCTTATATGATCGAGCACTTTATTGATTTCTTTTCATATACAACCTGACACTCTATATATATATGTATATATATATTTATATAATGTGTGTGTGAGTTAATCAACGTTTGTTTCTATTAGTATTTTATATACGTTAATGACACAAAATATGTGCTAAAATATTGTTGTAATAGATTCTAGAATTATCCATGAATTGGATTTCCATTTCACCGATGCATGTATTTTTAACGTAAACACGTGGATACTTTTTATGTTCTTATCCGGCTCGATCTCCGCAGCGTTAGAATTGCAATTTGACAGCAGCTTTATTTTTATCTTCCAGCCATCCATTCATTCATCTTCCGTCTTATTTCCTGTTCCGATAGAAATTATTCAGTACCAAGTCCCAAACGCAAAACCAAATGTGTAACGCCGTTCCAACTAATAATTCGATAAGCAAAACACGTGGTAACCATTTTACATTATTAACAACCTTTAAAACAAGGTTTGCTTTCGTTCTATTTGACGCCATATTCATAGTATATGTAGTGTTACAACACAATTCCTACGTTTATTTATTAAACAAAAACTAGCACGGTTACCTCTAGTCGCTAGTGTCTTGAATATGAGTACTATAAATGATGAATTCAAGCAAGCTAATTAACATCAAAATGCTAAACAGGAATATCTATACAATCCCTATGTAACATAGCATGAGGTGGTCATCGAAATGACCCTAGTAATCATTTAGTTCCAAAAGACTTCACTCAATCTTTAAAATCTTAATCAAACTATAACCATACTGGGTTCTCATATGTGCACGTGTGTTGCTATTCTACCGACTGAGGAAATTTCGTTAGCTGTAATAAAAGTCAATAGCAATATTTCTTACGTTATATCTCATTCAATAAATTAAAACGCAGGATCTTAGAAGATGAATCATTTATTCCACCATGATCGTCAAGTAGGCTAAAAAGCTAAAAGGGAGTGAGAAAGAGTGAGATGCAATTACTTGTACCGCCTTAGATTAACAGCCAATTAAATACATCTAGGCTAAACTGAGGCTTTAATTAACTCTGACCAGATGAGCCTGACGAGATATACGGGTGAATAGTATTGATTTAATTTCTCACGATTTTTGTTTATACAAGACGATCAAACGTTTGAAGTCTAACCCTTGTCGGAAATGTTTCCTATTTTGAACATAACGCCAGATTTATCTAATCAAAGAAACATGCTTATATTTACGCATGCAAAACTACCCACCAATATTTAACATCTATCATATGGGCTAATTACAAGAGTTTGTTTTATTTTGAATATTCGAACTACTGTTCGTCATCTTAGATTTATTCTCACAACGTTTCGGCCGATGTAACCTTCGACTATCTTTAGGTTAAACTTGTCGAACTCGGGAATTTGTACGTAATTTCGAACGAAACGCTTTATTTAATCTACGGAGGTAGATTGCTCTTGTTCCGTCAGTAATGATCGGAAAGAAGTCTTAAGTAATTCGTTATTGTATTCTTTGCATCGCCCGCATTGAGGATTGAATCTTCAACTCCCAAAAGACTTTCATTTCGAACAGATTATTAGTTAGCACTTATATAGAATGCAACAGGTCCTTGCAGATCATTCTTGTATGAATTTTAGGAGCCTTAGACATGTTCTTGTTTTAGATGTGTATTTTTATAATATATAACCATATATTACTACCAATTACTATATATTACAACATATTACTATATAATTTTAAAGCGGTAAGGAGACCAATAATGCAAGCTTTTTTTTTAAATGAAAGATTATTCATATAAAATTCAAATTTTCGATTCATAAAAGAATGTTGATCAGGATTGTTCAGATAATATATTCTTTTTTAAGGGCCATATTTTGTCACTTATTCAATATTGTCAACTATTAAATAAGTGAACACATGTCGCTTAAAAAAAGAAATATAAAATTATATGTACCATCCTGATGATTTTTTTTTATCAATCGAAAATTTGAATTATAAATGAATAATATTTTATTTAAAAAAGCTTGCATTTATTGGTCTTCTTATCGCTTTAAAAATTACAAATTTTAAATGCATTCAAGCAGTAGAAATATTTTATTCATATTACTATATATAGTAAAAAACCCAGAGCAAAAGATTATATGATAATTATTTGTAAGAATTCAAATTCTCACATTAATTGAGGTGAAACAGTTGGTAACGATATGCAGCTTCTTTAATGAAGTAAATCTATCAAATGACTTCATTTATACGCGGATACACCAAAGCAGTTAAACAATAACGGTGGAGATGTAAGTGAGATCGTTTATTATAACGTCATAAATTATGACAGAACAAAATGATTACGTCATCGATGAAAGGAGAACATAAACGACGTGTGAATAATATATTTATATGTATATGTATATGTATGTATGTATGTATGTATTTATATATATATATATATATATATATATGTATACTAAAAGAATACACGTTCCAGTACAGGCAAAATAAATTCCCGCGCAGAACAGTGTTTTACCATTTTACGTCCCCTTACGAAAATTGAACTAGATATAATACAACTAAACATTATGTCTAGAATCCTAATTACAATTTTAGTCAAAATCCATTACATAATTTTAATTTTAGAAAATATCTAAAATTAAAGGCTTAAACTGAAGAGGTCTAAAGAAAGAAATTGAAATGTAGGCAATCTTGTTTCAATTTGTGTCCGTGTATGGATCTAATTAAATGCAAATCTAAAATATCTGAATTTTACAATAGGAGGTTGTGGCTATATTATCCCCCCCCTAAAATTCGTTTTAAAATACTCTCAAGAAACTGAAATGTGGTTACTATCTATTAATTGATGTTCACTATTTATTGTTAAAATTTCACAGAAATCGAAAGTATCTGAATATCCACGAAGGACTTACACACCCTTTCTGTCTGCTTTGCATGAAACTAAAGTAAACTAAATATAGCACAAATTATCCACCCTTACGTCAAAGAGTTCTGTTCCCAAATCCCTATGATTGGTTAATTAGTTTAGTAGTGGCATCCATCTAAGAGAAGGAAATCTCTGACAAAAAACCTTGCTACCAGCTATTTACGCCGTGGCAGTAAACCGTTGGGGAGAGAGGCCTTCTTAGTCTTGATCGACAACCTTCCTAGAGTTAGAATCTCGAACAAAATATCCGGTTTGCAAACCTACAATTGCTTAAAGAGTAGATAGGTTCTGCCTATCGCCGGCCCTTGCACTCCTTTGTTTATTAGTAAGGCGCAGAGGTAACAGCACAGGGACCCCTCTAAACACTCAGTGCCTAGCCTTGTTTTCTTACTAGGACAATGAACGCTGTTCTCCTGCTCTCTATTTGGGCAACTTGGGGAAAATTTTCTCGTCACAAAGTCTTACATGACCAGTCTGGGTCTCTCCTGTTCCAACAGGTTGAGAGTACAGGTTAGACAACTCTTGGGTAGCGCCAGGAACGGCTGCTCCATCATCAGTTGTATAATACCGTGGGTAGTTGTATGTGCCATGTCGCGCATGGAAGGGGACCCTGCAATTATCTCCGGTGGGCTTTCCCGAGGCCACAACCCCCATGGACCAGGTCGTGACTAATGGACTGGTTATGTGAGCTTATTGGCACCAAACAAGTACCCACCTTGGCCAACCCACTCTATAATCAAAACAAACATGTCATTACAAAGAAATAAAAGCAAACCTAAACCAGACACCCAAATAAAAACACTTTCGCCTCCGCCTTTGAGGCTCGCATTCACAAATACCAGGGAACTTAGAACCAACATTAACGACGTAGAAACCTTTCTGCTGACAAACTCCCCGGATATTCTAGCTCTAAGTGAAACTAATCTTCAATCCTCAATCTCCTCTCACCACTTTGACATGACTGACTACCTCCCACTATATCGTAAAGACTCTGACAGACATATGCACGTTCTAGGAGTTTTAGTTCGGAACACCCTCCCCCTGACTAGAGAACATATGCTAGAATCGGATGACCACGACTACATGTGCTTTAGATTGACTTTACATCAGAGCATCAACTACTTATATTTCTTATACCGTTCCCCGTCGATCCAGGACTGTACTCTGCTAAACTCTGTCTCTGTAAGCATATATAGAGCACTCTTAATTGACTCAAATGCCCTGATACATGTATTTGGGGATTTTAATGCCCACCACCGTGACTGGTTGGGATTCTCCAGCATTACTGACGCAGCCGACAACTCTACGTATAATTTCCCCTTAGCTCACTTCCTCTCTCATACTGTCAATTTTCCGACCCGCATCCCCGATCGAGTAGACCAACAAGCCTCACTTCTAGACCTTTTCTTGACCTCAATGCCCGAGGCTTGTGTGACGAAAGCTCATAGCCCACTCGGGAATGCTGATCACATTGTGCTAATGGTACATATCACCCTAAAAAGTCGTCCAAATGCTGATGAACCGTTGCTCAAAACAACGAGATACTACGAGAAGACTGATTTTGAGTCAATCAGAGATCACATCAGCGACGCCCCATGGAGGGAAACCTTCTTACTCCCTGCCTACCAGTGTGCAAACGAACTAACTGAAAAGGTCAAAGCAGGCATTGAAGCCTATGTCCCCATGCGAAAATTCTTTAGCAAGCCTCACTCCCCTCAATGGTTCACCTCGGAATGTGCAGCTGCCATTTCTGAGAGACAACAAGCATTCCATAAATTCGGCCGCCATAAGTCAGCTACTAATAGACAGAAATTCATATGGTCAAGAAATAATTGCAAGGCCGTGATAGGTGAAGCAAAGAGAAGGTATGAGTTAACAAAAAAAAACGCATCCAGTCACAGAAACTAGGTATCCGTGATTTCTGGAAAATCTACAATAGTGTAGTGAATAATGGTAAATCAACGATTCCTCCACTATCCAACCACAATGATGTCGTTTGCACGGCCACAGATAAGGCTGAACTACTTGCCCAACGCTCTGCTTCTAACTCTACTTTGGACTTAGATAACCACCCCCTCCCCAGATTCCCTTTGCTGACCGAATCCACACTTGATAACCTGATCATCACCCCATCCCAGGTCAGAGACATCATAAAAAACCTTGACACCTCCAAAGCTTGTGGACCTGATCTTATACCTGTAATAGTAATAAAGAAATGCTCTGCTGAACTGGCCCCTGTCCTCTGCAAACTCTACAATAAATGTCTAGCTGAATCTTGCTACCCCGATAGCTGGAAATTGCCTCTGTGCTACCAGTCTACAAGAGTTCTGGGAATAGAACCGATCCTCAGAACTATCGCTCAATCAGTCTGCTGCCGATCTTTGCTAAAATCTTTGAATCCTTAATCAATCTGGCGATAGTACGGCACTTAATTAATGCTAAACTTCTTTCTGACCGCCAGTATGGATTTAGACAAGCACGATCTACTGCAGACATCCTAACGGTTATCTCTGAACGTATGTATCATACACTCGACAAGGCAGGTGAAGCTAGGGCAGTAGCGCTTGATATATCCAAGGCCTTCGACAAGATATGGCATGAAGGGCTTCTCCTGAAAATACGCTCATACGGTATTACTGGGCAATTACTAAATATAATTAGATCCTTCCTAGACAAAAGAAAAATCCAGGTTGTCCTCGATGGCCGTTCATCTAAGCAACATGACATAAATGCTGGTGTACCCCAGGGATCTATCCTTGGACCTTTACTGTTCCTGATCTTCATAAACGATCTCCCTGATGACTTAGAGTCTGAGATTGGTTTATTTGCTGACGACACCACACTTTACTCTCGCCATGTTGGTAAAACAGACGCGATCATATCCAAGGCAATGGCTGAATCTTTAGAAAATGACCTCCAGGCTGTAGTGGATTGGGGTCATAATTGGTTGGTAACTTTTAATGCCGCAAAGACAAAACTCCTTTCCTTCAATAACTACAAGGAACCTATTCAACCACCGATTGTCATGGCAAATAACACCTTACCTGAGATTTCATCATTCAAACTCCTCGGCCTAACCTTCACATGTAACATGAATTGGAACAAATACATTGAAGACATTGCCAAGGCTGCTGCAAAGAAGGTTGGCTCCCTCTACTGTGCTAGTAAACTCCTCTCACCTGACATTATCCTGTATCTCTACAAAGCCACCATTCACCCATACATGGAGTATTGTTGTCACATCTGGGCTGGTGCATCATCTACTAGTCTCTCCCTCCTTGACAAGGTCCAAAAAAGAATCGCCAACCTAATTGGACCCTCACTGTCAACCAAGCTTCAGCCTCTGTCCTATCGCCGCAATGTGGCATCCTTGTGCTTGTTTTACAAATACCTCAATGGATTATGCTCTGATGAATTGGCTACTCTGGTGCCCCCTTGACGTAAATTCCCTAGACTACCTCGACAATCAACTAAATCTCATTCATTCACTGTGGAGGTCCCCAGATGTCGGAGAGCCTTCTCCTCAAATAGCTTCTTTCCTCGTGTTGCTGGCCTCTGGAACTCTCTCCCTGCCCCCTGTTTCCCCGACAAAACAGACATGCAGAAGTTTAAAACTAATGTAAACAGACATCTTACTGCGCAGATCACAAGCTAGGCTGACCCCCCCCAACCTTCTCCCCTTTTCTTTTCTCAGTAGCCTTACGTCTACAGTGGCGGCTTGCCTTGTTTGGGGTGAACTATGTTTAAATATATATATATATATATACTCTTCGGAGTTGTCTGATGTTTAAACTGATTCCTTTGTTCAAGCTCGTTTGACATGTTGGTCTGGTGGTCTTCATCGGTTCACTGTTCAGATTCCCCGTTGTCGCACAGCGTCGCGTTTTTGGAGATTATATAAACCCAAGAATCTTTAGGTACATACTACATTATATGATCAAGTTTTACTTGTCTCCGCACGAGGGCAAGGTTAGACACATGATCGGTTTTTATGTGGGGGTATCCAGCACCTTTAAAATACGCACTCTGGATGGGACAAAAATAAAAATTTCCTCACTCATGAAGGACTTCCCTTTTACTGACTTAGGACAGGAGAGATACTACACATTCATCCTATCACAAGGCCGAGGAAGAAGAAAATAATAGTGTCTTTATTAGTTAATCTGTATGTCGTCACCAATGGTTTCTTTATATTTCCGTGAATGCGATGCAATTCTCAAGTAGATGTTTTTGCTGGAACTTGAATATTTCGTTTTTCTCTCAAAATAATTTTGACGTTGACATTCTTCAAAGAATAGCAGGTAAAAACTAATTCGTTTTTGCGTGGGAGTTGTTCATCTTACCTTCCTGTTCCTATATTTTCGAGTAGACATTTTTATTTTTGAAGTAAACGATAGATTTGTTTTTTGTGAAAAATTGTTTTAAAGCTAATTAGGGATATATATGTACTTAGTTTGTGTGTGTGTGTGTGTGTGTGTATATATATATATATATAAATATATATATATATAATAATGGTAATAATCACGGTGAAAAATATCCACAGGGTGGTAATCCAGAGAATTTTAACCGGGTTTATAAAAAGTGCTCAATATCAAAATAGAGCTTTATATATGATAATTTTATTTACACAGACATCTACAAAATCTGCGACACTGGCATGTCGATGTTATCGATCAACAGTTACTATAAACTGAGATCTCATCAGGCAGAGTTAGAATCCGATCTTAACCTCAGATCATATTTGGAGATCAAATATGATCTGAGGTTAAGATCGGATTCTAACTCTGCCTGATGAGATCTCAGTTTATAGTAACTGTTGATCGATAACATCGACATGCCAGTGTCGCAGATTTTGTACATGTCTGTGTAAATAAAATTATCATATATATATATATATATATATATATATATATATACACACACACACATACAAACTATCTTCTCTCTATATATAAAGTTAAGTATGTGTATATATTAATATTTACAGGATGAACTCCTATACTAATGAACCGATCATTATGAATTTTAGAATATATATTCTCGGCAACACAGTTAGTAAATTGGCACGTGATTATTTGTTTTAGAACTTAAACATAATGGGTGCATGTATATAAAATCATGTATATGTTAATATACATAGGATTACCCCCTAAACTAATTAACCGATTATTTATTTCGGAACGCAGTTTTTAGGCGTAAGTGTGGGAATTGTCGGCTATATTTTCTTCAATTTAGTTCAATGAAAAGGAGAAAAGAAGAGATGTTAGTTTTTCGTCAGAATGGAAATACCTCTAATTTTTGTGAAATCTCAACAATAAGTATTAGATATACATTAATTAATATTTCTCTTATTTTTGTTTCTTTGGGGTATTTTAAAGGGATTTGAGGACAGTAATATGGATCCAATATTTAATTTTATCAATACGTATCAGACCCAAATTTAAACAAGATTCCCTGAATTTTAATTTTTGAAGACTTCTTAAATTAAACTTAAATTTTAGACATGTTCTAGAATGAAATTTATGCAATAGATTTTGGTGAGAATTTGAATACAGATTTATATGTCGCTTAGAAAACAAAAAAGATTGTCTGTATCCTCCTGATGAAGATTCTTTTTATGGATTAATTAAAAATTTTAATTTTAAATAAATATTTTATTTAAAAAAAAAATTGTATTTGATTGGTCTCTTTACCGTTTTAAAAATTACAAATTTAAATGCATTCAAACAGTGGAAATATTTTTCTCATAACTAACACGTGCGTACCCAGGCACACCACTCATATCGGACATTACATACCAGATTTCAATAAGAACAGAAGTTCAGGCTAAGTGGCAACATGTCGCTTCAAACAAAAGAAAGAAAAAACATTGTCTTTTTTCTATTGATCAAGATTTTTTAAGGAATAAAGAATTTGAACTTTAAATAAATATTTTTAAAAAAAACATGTTCATTTTATTAGTATGTTTATCGTTTTAAAAAAATATATCTGGATTTAAATCTTTGTAAGGGATATAAAAGTTGTGCGAAACTGTCTTGTGATGGGAATTATTTTTACCCGTTCTTCTAGGATTGATATACATCAAGTATGTATATACATCAAGTATGTATATGTATATATATGTATATATATATATATATATATATATATATATATAACCACCCAAAATCCATCATTAATTCAATAGTCTCTTCAATCTCTAATAGAATTTCAAAGTTATCTGCTAATAAATCTATCTTCGAACAGAATTCCAACGTCTACAACAAAACCTTACTTAATTCGGAATACACTGATAAAATTAAATACGAAAATCACCCATTTTATCCAGAAGAACAAACCTTTAAATGTAATTACACACAAAATGGCAATACAGGATAACGCCCCGAATCTCAAACCATATCTACTCTTTCAAACACAATCAAAACAATGACATTAGCACCTCTCTATCCAATCTAATAAAAAACCTTAACAGTAAAAACACTCCCTACTTCCTACATTGGGCAATATTAAAAAGGTCTAATTCCTACACTCCAGGGTCCGCTTTCTGCCAACTATGTACTTTAAAAACATTTATGATAGCTACAGCAGCTAAAAGCAAAAATATTATTAACTCTAAAAATGAACTTAACTCAAATTGCAGGCAAAAGCGAAAATTTAAATACATAAATTTAACTACTCCATCTGACACCCCTCGTCCCAGTCAGCAACCCTCTCTAACATGAGACTTATTTTTAATTCTATAATTTGTTAATTTTTAATTTTTTTAAATTCTTAACTTTTACAATCCTACAATTAACCATTCCAATAACATAATGTACACCTAATAACTATATTAACCAATAACACTTAATGTAAATTGAAAATTAATGTTATTTTCTACCACTTCACAAATAACCGCTTTTACTTAAACATTATAATTCCTATTCCCCTTTTTTTTAATTATTGGCCAACCCTCGTACACATACATACATTATGTTTTTATCTCCATCGACTCTGTATACGCTTCGCTCTACCGAAAATATTTTTCTCATAGATTCCATTTCTCTCACCTTTAAACTAGCTCCCTGGTTACTCCTAAAATAGTCTATTTGCTCACCCATTAAATCTTTTTATAATTTCAACACACTAGTGCTTCAGTTAAGTTTAAAAAATCTTACCCCATAATCATTGTACTAGATATCAATTGTTTCACGCAGACTAATGCTGTTCCCAATCCTAATTTCAGTTATACATTAAAGTTTCTTATTTAGTCATGCATTTAATATTTAACTAACTTGGAATTCTTTAAATTCTTTATACATCTAACTCTAAAACACTAGTTTTGTCCGAATTATTACATATTAAACACGTAAATTCCAGATTCCCATTCACTTGAACCCTAATTTCCAAACTGGAACCCTTTTAAACTTTCGAAATTATATATAAGTTCGTTCAAAAATCCGTTTTAATTACGGGACTCCCGTTTCAGATATATTCACTCACTGACCTGAATTTCACTTCTTCGTTTAGCTTATAATAGACCCACCCCAACTCGCACCGGCTTTATTGCTTACTAGCAATAAGCAGTAACCAAACAATCTCTTCCCCTTCTCTTTTCCCAGCATCAGCTATAATTCATTTAACTAACACTATCACCCACATTCTTTGTTTTATCTTATTCCTTTCCCCCACTTCCTCATTTTGGCCTCGTTTTCAATCAAAAGCTGTCGCGTTTCTTAGACTTGATCGCAGTCATTACTTAAATTCCCGACTGCCTGCGT
>OY744533.1:26644796-26647296 GCA_963556195.1 Sepiola atlantica | reverse complement strand
TATTATTCGTTGTGATCCTATTATTAATGGTGGGGTTAACACCTGTTATAGTATTAGTGGTAAGGTGTTCTAGTTAAAATTGTTAACGCAAGTTATGGTCTATGAAGGGGGGGGGATTAGAAATGATGGGGGCCAGTAATTTTGATTAAAGTGATCAGTATATAATTATCTAAATATTTAAAAATTGGTTTTGGTAATAAGTAGTTTTGTGAGCTGGATGTTGAGCGCACACACGCACTCGTGCACACATATAAATACATATATGCACATGTATACACAAACATTCATATATGCACCCAAATCCATACACATATACATGAACACACAGATACACATGTATGTGTACATATGTATACGTATACATACGCGCATACAGATGCACACATACACACATAAATATTCATAAAATTCTATATCTTCACACATATGCCCACTCATATGTCCACAAGAATCACCTATATATATATATATATATAAAAAATTTTTACTTTTTATGTTATAGTATTTATTCAAAGATTGGGGTGGTTGTACTGTGTTTGTAGTTGAGGGTTAAAGTTACTTGATTTGGAAGTGTTAATAAGTGTTAATTTTAGCGGGCTTGTTGGGTATTGGGTTTTTTTGTTTTAATGGTATTATTTAGGGGGGGTTGTACAAATTACTGAGGAGGTGTGATCTGTTATGCCTACAGTTGATCGATGTTTCCTGTTTTTTGTTTAAAAGTTTTCCTCTGTCAGTAAATTTAATTATTTCAAGTTTTTCGCCGAGGCATAAATAGCATGGTGAGTTTAATGAGCTACATGTGCTAGTTTTTCTGATAATGTTCCAAATTACAATTGGTGATTTATTTTTATTAGTGAGTTCCCAGTGGTAATTTGAGAGTGATGTTCTGTTTTGGTAGCTTGGGTTGTTGAATGAACATTTATGGCCGGTGTATCTTTCTTTGAAAGTATTACCTGCCATACCTATGTAGTATTTTTTTATATCTGGAGTTTCCTTAGTTGAGATTGTTGCTTGGTAAATTGTTTTTGTTATTAAGCAATTTTGTTGCAAGGGGCATTCATTTTTATTTATGCAGTTACAACTAAAAATAACTAAAAATTACAGAAAATCAAACACTGACTTAGTCCAAAACATAAATATTAGTAGCAAGGAAATTACTGACAAACTCAAAATTAGTGATAGGGTTAGTAAACTGAAAGTAAGAGAAGCATATATACTCCTTAAAGACCACAAACCTGACTTTCAGACAAAGCCAACAACTAGACTAATTAATCCTACAAAACAAGAAACCGGAAAAATTAGCAAAATCATCCTACAAAAAATTAACAAAAACATTAGATCAACATATAAACTCAACCAATGGATCAACACGACCGATACAATTAATTGGTTCCACAAAATAAAAAATAAAATAAATTGTTCCTTCATCCAATTTGACATAATTAATTACTACCCCTCAATTTCTAATGAACTCTTCGAAAGCGTCATGGAGTTTGCTACTCTTCTCTCGGATATTTCTGAAGAAGAGATTAACATTGTAAGAAAATGTAGGAAAACAGTGCTAATTAGTAAAAAAGATCAATGGACAAAGAGCAACCAATCTGGCTCTTTTGATGTTTCGATGGGCTCTTTCGACTCTGCAGAAATCACCGACTTAGTTGGTTTATACATCCTCTACAACCTAACTAATGATATAGATATTGAAGACATTGGCCTATATAGGGATGATGGACTCTTAGTAGTCAGAAACTCTAATGGGCAAAGGTGTGAAAATATTAAAAAGATTATTATTAGGGAGATGAGGAGGATATGCCTTAAAGTTGAAATAACTTCCAACATTAAAATAGTAAATTTCCTAGATGTAACTCTCAACTTAACCAAAGAAACATACGAACCATATAATAAAGAAAACTTTAACCCAATCTATGTACACCCCCTCTCCAACCACCCCAAAACTATCATTAAACACATCCCTAAATCTATCCAACATAGGATAAGCAATAACTCATCAAATGAAACAATCTTTAACAAACATAAAGAATTCTATAATAAAGCACTAAAAAACAGCGGATACAAAAATACACAAATTAAATTTAATAAACCTGCAACGACTAATAATAAAAACAATAAAGCAAGAAACAGGAAGATAATATGGTTTACACCTCCCTTCAATCAAGCAGTTAAAACCAAACTTGGTAAAAAATTTCTAAACCTCATAAACACATACTTCCCCCCAAACAATATCTTACATAAAATATTCAACAAAAATACACTTAAACTAAGTTACAGTTGCAGCGAAAATTTAGAAATGATAATTAAAAAACACAATAACAAAATCCTAAACAGCAACCTAAACCCTGAATCAGATAACAATAAAACAACTAAAGTAAAGTCCTGTAACTGCATAAATAAAAATGAATGCCCCTTGCAACAAAATTGCTTAATAACAAAAACAATTTACCAAGCAACAATCTCAACTAAGGAAACTCCAGATATAAAA
>OY744533.1:26602296-26634796 GCA_963556195.1 Sepiola atlantica | reverse complement strand
GTCGATCAGTCACATTTAAGTTCAAAATGGTAATTACATCGCTAAACGCGCAGATTAAATGAACGAATCTAAAGTCTTGAAAATGTACAAAATCGACTTGGTGATCTAGTGCAGCATTAGTATGTAAGAAAGGAACTCCGTTCTGGCTTTTATAGTTTTTATAAGCCGCAACAAAACAACGAATCTGTTTTAAATAGTAGTAGTGGTAGTAGTAGTAGTAGTAGTAGTAGTAGTATATCCGAATTGTGTGTATATGCGACATCAAAGTTACACGGTTGATTTAAGAGCAAAACTAACAGTGGATTTGAAACAGCACCTTTGTACGATCTTCTAGTTAATGTCAGAAGTTCTTAAACTTTTTAAAAGTCGTTATTCAAAATCTAATGCGTAAGAATAACATTAGAAAAAAAGATTCCGCCATTTTTAGCGTTCTCTTTTCAGTTTAATAGTTTCTATTATAGAACCGACGGAACAACACGTGACTGTGTACATAACGCATTTGTCTTCAGTTCTAATAATTCATGCCAGTTTAAGAGTTCGAATCTCACACGAGACAATTGTTATATTTTGTTTTGTTGCTACAGTGTTTCAGTTATTTCTTAGCCGATATCAATCATCATCATAATGAACGTTTTATGTGATTTAAAGTAAAGAAATAACACTTTTCGATTGAACTGCCTTGCAGAAGAGTAACTCGCCGTTGACGGGACCTTAAACTAGTAATTATATATGTTCGAGTCCACCAATAATGAAGACGGGTGATGTAACATTTTTTGATCAAATTAATCATGGATTGAAAAAAAAAAATAGGTAAACTTTTTATGTATATCAAAATCAAATACATTTCTTTTTCAGACCGTAAACTAGAACATATGCATAAAAAACAGCTTTATCCGAATGTCCGTTTATTACCATTTTGCTTCAAGCGAGAAAAATCCTGACATTTTATACAATAATATAAATTATCTATCTCTGGATATATAATTAATTAGCTCACTTATTATTTACTCTTTCTCTCTCTCTTTCTCTCTCTCTCTCCTTCTTTCTCCGTGTGAATACACTCGCTACGTTTAGTCACACTGATATGTAGTAGACAATGAAACAGCCGTCTGTTGATGACACACACACACACACACACACACACATATATATATATATATATATATATATATATATATATATATATATATATATATATATATATATATATTCCATATAACGTGACTCGTGCTCCGGTATTGCATGAGAAATTAAACAACCCAAGAAAGCCTTGCTCCATCTCCTGAGCCCGATATAAGTATTTTAATCGAATAGTTAACATGTCTATAATTATTAATGTTGATCCTCAATTGTTAAATAACTAAATAATTATATCATATTTAAACGTTAGTACTATTTCATAACTAAGAAAGAGCATGGTCGCAGCAACGTTGTAGGAATACAGGAAACATCCGAGATTGATATGCTTTTTTTTTCTTTTCTAAGATTTCGACTAACTTCATCAGTGAATAAGGAATATTTTGCAAGAAAACCTATGCAATGTCAAGGCCAAAGTATTTGGGGTTGTTTTCAAATTTTGCCGTAAAATAACGAGGATGAAAAAAAATCAAATTTAAAAATAGGCTCTATTTTCATTGGCTAATACAGTGAGATGTAAAGATGGCACCATAACGAGAATAACGTACGGTTAATGACGTCAATTGTTAAAGTAAGAAAAACCGCATGATTGAAGATTGCAGAGAATTGTCCAATTTGAAGATGCGCACATTTTTTGCTAGTTCCATGCCTTTGTCCTCCCGTATACAAAACATAGAAAAATGATTTATCAGATTGAAAAATAACTAATGATATTTGTATTCTGTCCTAATTTAGAAAATAAAATCATTTAAATAAAGAAAATAAACAATGGTATTCTTATTTATTACTGATGGAGATTTCGTGTCGGTCTATCTAATCAAAATCGTTACTTCTGATTAGTGATTAAACGATTACAATCTTTTCCCCGATTCCGATATCATTACCAACTCAGTTCTATATTCTCGATACTGATACACTTTCTGATTCTAAAATCGCCTTAAAATAGTAGAATTTCACTGTTTTGAGGGGATGGGTAGCGAAGAGTTCTCATCTACTCTTAAATGCAGATATAATTTTCTTTTAAATTTAATTAATTTCTTATGTATCCTATCCAAGATTTTCATAAACTGATTGTAGGATTTTCCTCTATATTTTTCATTCGTGCCAACAATAAAGAAATACGTTTTAAACAAAAAAAGTAAAAAAATCGTTTTTTGAATCGGAAATGAGTCTAAAATCTTTTCGATTCCGATTCAGATTAAATACTTCTAATAATTGTACTCGTGTAAAATCTTTGATTTCTCAATTCGGTTTACTACATTATTTCAGACTTAATTCTTAATTCAGAGGGGGTAGTGTAGTATCTGTTCTGTTCTCATAATACAATCCTCTCAGTAATTACTATCTCCTTTTTCGAGAAGATGTAATGTATTATCTGTTGTCATGAGACCATTCTCCTAAGCATTGCCTCCTCTATTTAGGGTGGTGTTGTACATGTCTATTCGTCATGATACATTCATCCCAGAAATTAGCTAATTCTTTGCGGTGCAGTATATGTTCGTTCCTCATATATACTTGAAAGATTATACGACGAGAGGAACATATTTTTGCTAGTAACATCAATATTCATTATTTTAGTAAGTTGTGGCTTTCAGTAAAACGGAATAATTCTATTGAGTATTGGTTGGCTCTTAATTGGGTTTTATGCCGAAACTGTGCACATTTTGTGTATACAATAGGTTTATAGACGAAGTTGTTTTGTAGGCGTATATTTACTAAACAAATAGTATGTAAACGAGTGTTCCAATTTAACCCACATATGGTACGCTGACAGGTATTATACTCAATCTGAGAGCAGTGGTAACAAAACAGTGACTTCCTACTCCCCAAATCGGGGTCTCATCACTGGATGTAGTTTTGTGTCGTACCTTGGATGGTTGAAGGGAATTGAATTGCTGAAAAATGAGTGGAAGTGGCTGGAGTATTTTTCGTATTGGGGTAGAGTCGAACACCTCGTAAAGGGTGTCCAGGGTAGTTTAGCTTCGGTCGTTCCCGGGAGCCATTTTATTTAACTCTTATAATATAGCATGCCCCCTGATGCACTTTAAGGTCAAACTAGGTACAACAACTTGTAACTCTCGCTTCTCTTATTTTGTCCTTTAGGCCTCACATTCCATGAGCGATGTTTCTGACAAAGGGGAAAGAATTGCTGTTTTCTGGGTCAGAATCTATCCATCTAACGTTTATCGTTGGCTAGCTTCTGACCTTTAAGAAATATTTTAATATTTTTTAGCTCCTTACAACAAGTAGCTTCATGCCTTGTCTGGGGCGATTTCCATAAAAAAAAAAAAACAATAATACATAAATTGAAAATGAATTATACAATAATCAATTCTCCCCTCTGATGTATACGTAACCTCAAAAAAGAATGTCGCCAGCCACTCTGCATCACACAGACAACATAAGAACTAAACAAAATACACACAGTTATAGTCGTATACTAGCGGGACCTGGGGAAATTCCAAATGTGTATCCTTCATCTATTGTATATTTCTGCCCTGCTTAAAAAATTTCCCTTCTTTGGACGTCCTGCGCGAACGCAGACCCCATGATCTTATTGTACGACATTTGTTCAAACGAAAACATACTTATCTAAGTACTCCGGTTCATGTAGTTTCAGAATATATCTGGTTATGGAGGTCTATCTACAAACTCCTTGTAGGAGTGTGTGACATATTTCCATCCTATAAACGTCTGGCGCGAACGCAAACCCCACATTATTATTATACCACGATTAGACAGAACAGATAGATCACTTTGATCTTCGCCGGAAGGCCAGAATCTGTATTCTATTTAGTTTTACGTTCTACACACAGCGAACTCAGATAACATTAAAAAAATAATTTTGTATTGCATATTCGGAGATCGAGCGATTCCATTTTTTTTTCATGGAAATCGCTCCAGACAAGACATGAATCCACTTGATGTAAGGAATAGCCAATTTAATTTAAACATAGTGATAAATGCTAACGTACGTATGAACATGAAAGTGCTTTAGCATATTATTATTATTATATAGCTATATATGTGTGTCTCTAAACGTCTATAAAACTCATCCTCTCAAAAAGTGCTTCTCGTGTCTACTTTCGTAATTCGTATTCCTCTTCAGTTGGAGAAATTGTTACGTTGGTCGGTGGTTGTTCTATCATGACGCCACGATAATAGGACTTATCGCGTAAGAGTGTTCAATCGACGTTGCCTATGTAAAACCAATAATCGCTTCTCAGTGACATACTTGAGATTTTCAGTCTGACCGGTGTCGGCACGTTATCAGGCACGATTCTGCTTGGATAGACCCCAGGGTTATCGGGTTATCCATTATCGACTGCCGTTGCATAATTTTATATTTTACACGGGTTAGGGGGTCAATTTTCATTTTAAAAATCACCCAAATTACTGTAATTAGATACAAAAGTAATATCGCTGTTCAACTTGCCCTCCGGATGTCTCGGCCTAGGTTTTAATATATTGTCCGTATATCATTGGTATTAACACGACTTTAATTGAGTGGAAGCCGAACAAATCATGAAATACAAGAGACGGCATGAGATTCGTTTAATGTTTAATTCGTCTGGTAACTATATAGAAATGGAGTGGAAGTAATATCCGACAATGTGAAAGTTTCCATGACAATAAAAATCATAAAAGGAGAAATGATTGGCAATCTCTTACTGTAGTGGTTTATGGAAGTTTAACTTTTTGTGAGCTACTTCAGGGTAGCAATTTTATTTATATATATATATATATATATATATATATATATATATATATATATGTATATATCTATATTGTGTGTATTTAGGCAGCATATTTTCATTTAGGCAAACATTATTAAATAACACGGAGTGGTTTTGTTTGATGCGACTTTTTTTAATTTTTTCAATTTTCCGAATTGTCCATCTAATGTGTCGGTCAAATTGATATAAATATAATCCATGGCTTTCTTGTTCCATTCTTTTTTCTTTTTTGCAAGTACTTTCGATTTGAATCGTCAAATTATCTTCAGGCGGTATTAGTTTTAGTGTCTTTACTGTTGTGCTCATTTTTGAATTATAACGGCAAGTAGTTTATATTTGAAAACGCGTCTGTAAAATTGAAATGTACATGAGAGCGTGATGGCGTTCTACACATACGAGAGATTTAAAGTTTGACTGTTTAAACCGTTAAGAAATTGATGACGTTAAATAAAATGCATACAATTCAAACGCATAGCTACCTAATGGCTAAGAATTTGGTAATGTTAATTATTATGCTAAACACTTTAAAATGTTCCGACTAGTTTCATAATTGACATTATTAATTGTGGGATGTTTAGTAATTGAGAAAATAAAAAAAAGTCGCATCAAACAAAACCACTCCGTGTTATTGAATAATGTTTACCTAAATATATATATATATATATATATATATATATATATATATATATATATATATACACCAAGCATCTATGCTTAAACATACTGCACATACATTAATGTATAAGTTATGATATAATGAACTCGTTTTTTTTTTACCTGGCGTTGCCCGGGAATAATTTCCCTTTTTTGTATTCATGTTCTGCTTTTTCTTAAATTTTAATTTGATTCATAGTACTTACATTTTTTTAAAATAGGGTTTTGAATGTTAAATTTTAGTATTATGGTATCGTTTGTTCGTTCAGTAATTAATTAAACAACATTATTATAAAACTATAACAAATTACCTCCGCCAAGGAGGTTATGTTTTCGGCTGAGTTCGTAAATGTTTGTTTGTGTACAGCCCAGCGTCAACATCGCTTAAAAAAATCATGACCAAACTTTTTTAAAATATCGGTCATTATCTCATTTACAAATGATCTAATTTTCTGATCTTTAGGGCACAGGTTAACGTGAAGGTCATGGACTAGGCTAAAGTCACACTTTTGACGATAAATGGGGTTCGGTTCGTCGTGGACTCGTTATTTGGCTAATATTTTATCCAAAGAAGTCCCACATCACCTTAACCTTGGAATTGAAAAGATCGGCCATAATCGGAAATTTTGACAGAATTTCTAGTTCCTATTTTTCGAAATTTGATGTATGCATACGATGGTATTTGATAAGTTACCGCCATGAAAAATGTCAGCTTAATCGAAAAAAAGTTTTTGAGTTACCAATGTTTCGATGACATAATTTTAGCAATACTTCATACAATATGGAGAAGTAAGGCTCATATAACACTTACGTTGTCAGCTAGGTAGATGCAGTTCACGACTGAATTATGTTGTTTCTTACGTGTTATTTTTTAAAATTTGTTTGTTACAATTTTCTTTTCTTTGTTTCATTCATCAATATTTTTTTGTTTGTTTCTATATTTCCCCTTTTTCCTTCTGGATTTTAATGTCTTTTATATTTTTCCTTCCTCGCCTGCCATATACCGGACGTTCTTGCTTGGTTGTTGTCATTTTGTTTATCTGTTTATAAAATTATAGGATGCAAATAGCTTCCAATGCTTTCAATCTTTTAACAGTTGAACATTCTTAGTAAATGTTCAACTGTTAAATGACTTTCTATTTGGAAGTTAAAATTCTTTCACATTCCTTTTACATTTTAAAGGGACACGGACCAATTCAATTTTTTTTTTATTTCGGCTGTTAACTAGCTAGAAAAAAAGCAAAATTATTTAGAAAACCACCGAAATGTATTTTGGTGAATTTTATATCGTAATTATTTTTTCAATAGATAATTGATTAATAGTTTATTCATGAGAAAGAATATGGTAACATGAATATATATATATACAGGGTGGGCAAAAATAAGGGTCCTATTTTTTAAAATTCATAACTTTTTTATTTATTGATTTTTTTATTTTTTTTATTTTTAGAATAAGTAAAGGACACCTTCCGAAGCAAGCATGAGCCATATTAGCCCTAAGGAACGTACCCTCATTTAGAAAACATTATTTTTGCTTAAAAAACTCAAAACAGTGTAAAAAACAATACTTTAGTTTTTGTAAGTTTTAAGGAGTGTTTTTCGGCTAAAATTTGCTTTGTTTATTTCAAAAAATCTCGGAAGGGTCAGTCTACACACACATAAAGTTTGGTGAGTTTAACTTTTATTTTGTGGAAGTTATTCAAATTCAAGTTATTCAAATTTAAAGATAGGACCCTTATTTTGGCCCACCCTGTATATATATATATATATATATATATATAATTAGGTATCTGTATATGTCTGTATTACATGATTTACTCCTAAACTAATTAACCGATATTTATTAATTTTTGAACACAGCTGCTAGGCGTAATAGGTAGTACTGTGGGCTATCTTTAATTTTGTTCAAATTATGTAAAACGTGAATATTGAGATACGCTTGATTTGTGTGATATTTAAAAGAATCGGTATAAATCAGCAATTACTAAATAGTCCCCTACATTTCTAAGTACTTTAAGGAACATAATATAATCACAACCTTTAGCTATGGATTTAATAATAAGGTAACTAGATTCGTAAGCCTCGCTTGTGCAACTCGTGTAGGAGAATGAAAACACGGAAATAACACTAGACTTTCTCTTCACAGCATTGTTCCCAAGCGACTGGAATTCTTACTTGCTACCGAACATAAGCAATGCCGATATAAAAGGTGCGGTTGTGGATTGAGCAATAATTGATTCGCTATTAAAATCAAGATACTTCAGGTGTTCATCAAGTTTGATCCATAGTAAATCAATTAAGCAAGATTCTCTGAATTTCAACTTAGACATTTTCTAGAATAAAAAAATATGTAGTTCATTTTGATCAACACTAGAATGAAGATTATAAAAAAGTTTAGTAATTTCATTATAATCTTCGTAAAGCTGAATGTGGTGCAAAACCTTTCTTGTCAGGGGAATTAATTTTGCGCTTTCTGTGACGGGTATGTTCTAGTTATGTAAGTGTAATAAAAACTGGACGCCGAATATAACTTAAGGATAAGCTTTATTTAACCATTTGTTGCTTAGCTAGACAAATAGTGTTTTAACATTCACTCTTAATATACACGAATGTAGAACATTCCATTATTACTCCAAGGGGGAGACAGGCATCAATTATCTTTGTTACTACATTCTCCCCCATCTATCTTCTTATTCGTAGGGAACAAAATCATCCCATCGACCTGGCCTCCTGCGGGTTCTTTGAGGGCGTCTTGGTTGTTCGTGCCCGACATCCATTTCTAATCTAGGCTCCTCGGGACCTGACGACGTTTCGGGACTGTCTTGTGTTGCTGGTTTAGGGCTAAAATATCTTGCTCCAAATCGCTCTCGTTTTCTACGGCGCTTCGGTCGCTTGGTGTCTGAAGATTGAGTATCTGTCTCAGATATTGGGTGAAACCGCTTTCGTGGTACCCATCTGTCGTCCGAACTAGAGTCAGAGACGACTCTGTTAGTATATTCAGATTCGTTTTGTTGGGACTCTAAACTTGACGTATCTGGCACACGATCACCTAAGAGGGTCGGACTTGTTCCACGAACCGGAGCTCTATATCCATCTGAAGCAGTTCTACGTTCATATACATTTCCTGCTGGGGCTAGATCCCTTAAGGAGACAGTGGATTGCCTTCCTTCTGAATTTCTGACCAGTGCATACTGAGGGTTCGCTTCGATTAATTGTACCTCGCTTACCAATGGGTCATGTTTACTATGACGAACATGACGTTTTAATAAAACTGTGCCAGGTTGTGCAAGCCACGAGGGAAGTGATGTGCCTGCTGAGCTTCGTCGTGGGAACGAGAAGAATCTCTCATGTGGGGTAGCGTTTGTCGCTGTACATAATAGAGTCCTAATAGCGTATAAGGCCATGGGGATGAGACTTTCCCAATCGGAGATCGGACTATTGCGATTTGCTGCCGCCAACTGTACTGTCTTCCATATTATACCATTGTATCTTTCGCACTGTCCGTTTCCTTGAGGATTGTGAGGAGTTGTTCTACTTACAGCTACTCTTCGTTCATGCAGAAACTGCTTGAGTTCGTCCGACATAAAAGCAGACCCACGATCTGAATGTATATATGCAGGCACTCCAAAAACGGCAAAAATGGAGCAGAGGCCTTGAATTACTGTTGCAGCCGTTACGTCTGGGCAGGGGATGACGAACGGAAATCTTGAGTACTCGTCTATTATTGTGAGCATGTATTTATTTTTAGTTTTAGAGGGTAAAGGGCCCTTAAAATCCAGGTTAAGTCTTTCAAAAGGCTGTGTGGCCTTAATGAGTGTTGCTGGAGGAGGTTTGTAGAACCTGGGCTTATTTTCTGCGCATATCCGACAAGAGTTCGTAATTCTTTTTACGTCTTCAACAGAATATGGCAAGTTTCTGCTCCTGACTACGTGAATCATTCTTGTGATACCTGGGTGACACAATTCCCTGTGTATATACTGAAGATCATCTGAGCCAGTTACCAGGCCACACACCCTTGAAAGCGCGTCGACCGCGGCATTCTCCTTACCAGGGCGGTAAGTGACGTCAAAGGAGTAGCAAGAAAGCTCCATTCTCCATCTCGCTATTTTCTCGTTTTTTATTTTACTCGTTGTTTTTGGGTTAAACATAAACGAGACCGACTTTTGGTCAGTGATTAATTCAAAATGTCGGCCGATTAAGTAATGCCTCCATTTTCGTAATGCCTCAACTATGGCGTACGCTTCTTTTTCTATTGCAGAGTGTCGTCGCTCGGATTTCGAAAGTGTTCTTGAAAAAAAAGCTACAGGACGACCGGATTGTCTCAGTGAGGCAGCTATCGCACAGTCGGAGGCATCCGTCTCAACTAATAGAGGGATAAAAGGATCCACAGCAGAAATGGCAGACTGAGCAATGTTCCTTTTCATGTTTTGAAATGCTCTGATGGCGGAACAGGACAACGGAAAAGTAGATACTTGTGTCAATGGGTGTATTTTTTCTGAAAAAGACGCAACCCATTGGGAGTAGTGAGCAAACATACCGAGGGCTCGTCGTAAAGAGGGCATGTTTCCAGGGATTGGTAATTCCATTAGCGGTTTCAGTCGCTCGGGATCCGGCGTCATGGTGCCATTTTTGACAATGTATCCCAATAATTTGATGCTTTTCAAGTTGTAGGAACATTTTTCACTGTTCAAAGTCAGATTATATTTCTTGACGGCAGCCATGAATCGTTTAAGGTTGTGGTCATGTTCAGCTTGGTTATGTCCGCATACTGTGACATTGTCTATATATGCAACAGTACCCTTCAATTTTTCATTGGAGATTATTTCATCTATTACCCTCTGGAAGCTAGCCACACCATTTGTTATCCCAAAAGGAATTCGGCAGAACTGATATAGGCGACCGCAGGCCTCGAATGCCGTGTAGGGCTTATCCTCTGGCTTGATAGGTACCTGATGGTAGGCACTTCTGAGATCTAAAGTACTGAAAGTGTGATATTTTGCAATATTAGAAATCATTTCGTCAATACGAGGCAGTGGATAGGCATCGAGTAATGTGTATCTGTTGATGGTCTGGGAATAGTCAATGACCATCCTTTTCTTGTGATTTTCAGTGGCTGTTACGAGGACCTGTGCTCGCCATGGAGATTCACTTGGCTCTATAATTCCTTCCTTAAGTAGTTTTGTTACTTCTGCTGCTATGAACTGCTTGTCCGTTTCTGAATAGCGTCTTGATTTTATTGCTATTGGTTTGCAGTCAGGAGTTAAGTTTGTAAAAAGTGACGGGTGCCGCACTTTGACAGCTGCTAGTCCACATACGCTTAGGACTGGCTTGGGGCCACCAAAAGGAATTTCAACGCATGAATGTTGTTTTAGAAAATTGTGACCCAAAATCACTTCGCAGCAGAGGTTTTTCATTACTGATAATTTGATCCCTTGATAGGAGTTTCCTTTTAGTTTCAGGTTAACCATGCAATATCCAATTACATGGGACGATAAAGATGAATTTGCCATTGATATTTGGTTGGAACAAGGAAATATTTCCCATTTATTTGCTTTTACAATACTGGCATTAATAAAACTTTCGGAACTGCCTGTATCAATAAGCGCATGAATAGTCAATCCATTGATTTTTACCCTCACGATTGTTTTTGAGAGGCAGCCGGGGAATGCAGCTGATATTGTAATTGGTGCTACAGTAGCAAGAGTAGCCGAACGTTTTTTTTGAGAAGCTGACCGGCAAACTTTCGAAAAATGTCCCTGCTTATCACACTTGTGGCATCTAACATCTCGAGCCGGGCAGGACGAACGAGCATGTATACGAAGGCCACAAAAGTAACATGTGGATCCAGCTGAGGCGGCAGTGATAAGTTGTTCGGGATCGTTAGAAAGGGGGGTGGCAGCATCTTGGACAATGGAAGAATTTTGAACATGCAGAGGAGGGGCTACGATAGCAGCTCCCAAAATATCGGGTTGTAAATAGAAGACAGACTGCTTCTGTGCCATGTCCAACGTTAGAGCTTGTTCATAAGCTGTTGGTAAGTCTAGGTTTTTATTCTCTAGTAGTCTTTGTCTTATTTGGTTGGACTGTATTCCATTAATAAATGCGTCCCTGATAAAAACATCTCTCGCTTGGTTCGCGGTTAAGGCTGTAAATTCACACTCGCGACTTAACGTCTTTAGAATCTGAAGGTATTGTTCAAGGCTTTCTTCTGGTTGTTGACGCCGGGTAGCAAGTAAATGTCTAGCAAAAATAGTATTTTTTTTCTTTACAAACATGGCTTCTAAAATGTCCACCGCAGTTTCATAATTTTCACATTCAGATAAATTTCTATAAATAGCAGTAGAGACATGATGTAAAAGAAGGGTATATTTCTCAGTACCTGTTAAAGCCGCGTTTGAAGATAACTGTAGAGCTGTAAGGAATCCTTCGAACATTTTTCTCCAATGCCGCCATTTGTCAGTAGATTCCGAGTCGGCCGTATCAAGGTCTAGACGATCGGGTTTCAAGTAACGTTCCATAACGAATGGTTAAATAAATTGTAATAAAAACTGGACGCCGAATATAACTTAAGGATAAGCTTTATTTAACCATTTGTTGCTTAGCTAGACAAATAGTGTTTTAACATTCACTCTTAATATACACGAATGTAGAACATTCCATTATTACTCCAAGGGGGAGACAGGCATCAATTATCTTTGTTACTACAGTAAGAAACTGTTTTTTCTTTACCGACAACATGTAGTCTTATTGTACCAAGAGAAATATAAAGAAACATGACAGCAGGTAGAAAGATAAAAGCGATAATTTACTGAGGACAGACGACAATGTGAAGCCGTAAAAAAACTGTCAACCCTAAACGAAATGTGCAGATAATTCGTTCGAATTAAGTGGAGAGAAAATACGGGATAAAAACGAAATATGAAATTGTTACTAGCAAAACATATTTCCTTTTTTTTTGTTGGTGTTTGTTCATCATTAGTGGGTGAAATCACGCGAACAACGAGAGTTAGACAAACTGTCTTCATGTATAGTTACGGTGGCTTCACATAGAGAAGTAAGATTTATTGCCAAGGGAACATCCGGAATGCGACAGCATTTGATGGAGCGGAACTGCGTAAATCGGAGACGTATAAACGTAAAAGCATTTGGTGATCTCTAACCAGAAGCCAGGAAATGTTGATCCCAACATGCCTAATACACAAACACATAGACACATGAGAAAATGACACTTAGATGCATACTTATGTATATATAGATATTTAGATATGTAAAAATTCATGTCGTACAAGAAATCAAACGTATAAAGTTGATATAGCGATAAAGTCTGACCGAATTTATAGAAATAAAATAGAAAAGAAGGCAAATGACAATATGGTAAAGCGAAAATCACTTCGAAAATACCATCAGTAAGCTAATATGTTGTTTACTTTTATTTTTAAAACTTTTTCGAAGTAAAAACATGAAAAGTTAGGTATACTTATATATTTATATATATATATATATAAGATTCACTCCTGAACAAATTATCCGACATATATGAATTTTAGAACACAGCTATTAAACCTAAGAGGTCGTGATGTGGGGTATATTTAGTTTAATTTAGTTTGATACAAAGGGTAAAAAAAGGAGAGGGTGAAAGCCCTTCGTAAAAATTAAGGTTTTGTGAAAGTGTAACAATAGGTACTTCATGTCAATTAATATTTCCCAAGTTTCCGGTTTTAACAAATGTTGTGGGGCATATTATTGACAACTTCTCATTTGAAAATTCCAAAATTTAAGATTAGCATTAAATGTGATCCATAGGCATGAGACACCGATTAAACTGATGCAACATTATAAACACAAATGTAACGATCCATCAACATTTAAGATTTGTATTAAATGTGATCCATAGGCATGAGACACCGATTAAACTGGTGTAAAAAGTGTAACGATCCATCAAAATTGACAAAAAACAAATGAAGAATTGAACAAACCGGCAAAGTTTATATATCACAGGATATTCATCAAAACTAGATTCATCAAACTGGCCGTTTATTTCTACTTTAAATCAAGTGACCACAAACAATTCTCACTTTTTATATAATACTTAGAGACAGCTGCTGCTGATATTATATATTTAATTACCTTTTTTAGTATTTCAGACTATATAGAGGCATACTGTCTATTCCTACCCGCCGTTGCCCGGGAGTATTTTCACATTAATATATGTTTTGTTCATTGATCCCCCTCTTTTTGTCCCTTCACTTAATTCATTTCTTGTATGAAAATATATTTTGGGAAACATAATTCAATGAAAGAATGTTATTCAAAAGCATCGATTTTTCAATAAAATCGATTGGACATCTAACGGAGTGTTGACATTTAAATTCCATAAATATTTTCCAATTGTTTTATTCTTAAATTTGGTGCACCTCTTTAGAAAATGGTCAGTCGTAATAGCGTCTACTTATTTCTTCGCGGTACGGTGTATAATCAAAAATAGCCAGGACACGCGCGTTTGAAAATGAAACAAACACGAATACTAAAAAGAGTTAGGGTTGAAAAATGAAATAAAATTGAGGAAAAATAATTTTCTGTTATTGAATAGAATTTCTTCTACTAGAATTATAGTATATATTAAATTGTTTTAACACCAACTTTCTTCTACTAGAATTATAGTATATATTAAATTGTTTTAACACCAACTTTCTTCTACTAGAATTATAGTATATATTAAATTGTTTTAACACCAACTTTCTTCTACTAGAATTATAGTATATATTAAATTGTTTTAACACCAACTTTATTCTACTAGAATTATAGTATATATTAAATTGTTTTAACACCAACTTTCTTCTACTAGAATTATAGTACATATTAACTTGTTTTAACACCAACTTTCTTCTACTAGAATTATAGTATATATTAAATTGTTTTAACACCAACTTTCTTCTACTAGAATTATAGTATATATTAAATTGTTTTAACACCAACTTTCTTCTACTAGAATTATAGTATATATTAAATTGTTTTAACACCAACTTTCTTCTACTAGAATTATAGTATATATTAAATTGTTTTAACGCCAACTTTCTTCTACTAGAATTATAGTATATATTAAATTGTTTTAACACCAACTTTCTTCTACTAGAATTATAGTATATATTAAATTGTTTTAACACCAACTTTCTTCTACTAGAATTATAGTATATATTAAATTGTTTTAACACCAACTTTCTTCTACTAGAATTATAGTATATATTAAATTGTTTTAACACCAACTTTATTCTACTAGAATTATAGTATATATTAAATTGTTTTAACACCAACTTTCTTCTACTAGAATTATAGTATATATTAAATTGTTTTAACACCAACTTTCTTCTACTAGAATTATAGTATATATTAAATTGTTTTAACACCAACTTTCTTCTACTAGAATTATAGTATATATTAAATTGTTTTAACACCAACTTTCTTCTACTAGAATTATAGTATATATTAAATTGTTTTAACACCAACTTTTTTCTATTAGAATTATAGTATATATTAAATTGTTTTAACACCAACTTTCTTCTACTAGAATTATAGTATATATTAAATTGTTTTAACACCAACTTTCTTCTACTAGAATTATAGTATATATTAAATTGTTTTAACACCAACTTTCTTCTACTAGAATTATAGTATATATTAAATTGTTTTAACACCAACTTTCTTCTACTAGAATTATAGTATATATTAAATTGTTTTAACACCAACTTTCTTCTACTAGAATTATAGTATATATTAAATTGTTTTAACACCAACTTTCTTCTACTAGAATTATAGTATATATTAAATTGTTTTAACACCAACTTTCTTCTACTAGAATTACAGTATATATTAAATTGTTTTAACACCAACTTTCTTCTACTAGAATTATAGTATATATTAAATTGTTTTAACACCAACTTTCTTCTACTAGAATTATAGTATATATTAAATTGTTTTAACACCAACTTTCTTCTACTAGAATTATAGTATATATTAAATTGTTTTAACACCAACTTTCTTCTACTAGAATTATAGTATATATTAAATTGTTTTAACACCAACTTTCTTCTACTAGAATTATAGTATATATTAAATTGTTTTAACACCAACTTTCTTCTACTAGAATTATAGTATATATTAAATTGTTTTAACACCAACTTTCTTCTACTAGAATTATAGTATATATTAAATTGTTTTAACACTAACTTTCTTCTACTAGAATTATAGTACATATTAAATTGTTTTAACACCAACTTTCTTCTACTAGAATTATAGTATATATTAAATTGTTTTAACACCAACTTTCTTCTACTAGAATTATAGTATATATTAAATTGTTTTAACACCAACTTTCTTCTACTAGAATTATAGTATATATTAAATTGTTTTAACACCAACTTTCTTCTACTAGAATTATAGTATTTATTAAATTGTTTTAACACCAACTTTCTTCTATTAGAATTATAGTATATATTAAATTGTTTTAACACCAACTTTCTTCTATTAGAATTATAGTATATATTAAATTGTTTTAACACCAACTTTCTTCTACTAGAATTATAGTATATATTAAATTGTTTTAACACCAACTTTCTTCTACTAGAATTATAGTATATATTAAATTGTTTTAACACCAACTTTCTTCTACTAGAACTATAGTATATATTAAATTGTTTTAACACCAACTTTCTTCTACTAGAATTATAGTACATATTAAATTGTTTTAACACCAACTTTCTTCTACTAGAATTATAGTATATATTAAATTGTTTTAACACCAACTTTCTTCTACTAGAATTATAGTATATATTAAATTGTTTTAACACCAACTTTCTTCTACTAGAATTATAGTATATATTAAATTGTTTTAACACCAACTTTCTTCTACTAGAATTATAGTATATATTAAATTGTTTTAACACCAACTTTCTTCTACTAGAATTATAGTATATATTAAATTGTTTTAACACCAACTTTCTTCTACTAGAATTATAGTATATATTAAATTGTTTTAACACTAACTTTCTTCTACTAGAATTATAGTACATATTAAATTGTTTTAACACCAACTTTCTTCTACTAGAATTATAGTATATATTAAATTGTTTTAACACCAACTTTCTTCTACTAGAATTATAGTATATATTAAATTGTTTTAACACCAACTTTCTTCTACTAGAATTATAGTATATATTAAATTGTTTTAACACCAACTTTCTTCTACTAGAATTATAGTATATATTAAATTGTTTTAACACCAACTTTCTTCTACTAGAATTATAGTATATATTAAATTGTTTTAACACCAACTTTCTTCTACTAGAATTATAGTATATATTAAATTGTTTTAACACCAACTTTCTTCTACTAGAATTATAGTATATATTAAATTGTTTTAACACTAACTTTCTTCTACTAGAATTATAGTACATATTAAATTGTTTTAACACCAACTTTCTTCTACTAGAATTATAGTATATATTAAATTGTTTTAACACCAACTTTCTTCTACTAGAATTATAGTATATATTAAATTGTTTTAACACCAACTTTCTTCTACTAGAATTATAGTATATATTAAATTGTTTTAACACCAACTTTCTTCTACTAGAATTATAGTATATATTAAATTGTTTTAACACCAACTTTCTTCTACTAGAATTATAGTATATATTAAATTGTTTTAACACCAACTTTCTTCTACTAGAATTATAGTATATATTAAATTGTTTTAACACCAACTTTCTTCTACTAGAATTATAGTATATATTAAATTGTTTTAACACCAACTTTCTTCTACTAGAATTATAGTATATATTAAATTGTTTTAACACCAACTTTCTTCTACTAGAATTATAGTATATATTAAATTGTTTTAACACCAACTTTCTTCTACTAGAATTATAGTATATATTAAATTGTTTTAACACCAACTTTCTTCTACTAGAATTATAGTATATATTAAATTGTTTTAACACCAACTTTCTTCTACTAGAATTATAGTATATATTAAATTGTTTTAACACTAACTTTCTTCTACTAGAATTATAGTACATATTAAATTGTTTTAACACCAACTTTCTTCTACTAGAATTATAGTATATATTAAATTGTTTTAACACCAACTTTCTTCTACTAGAATTATAGTATATATTAAATTGTTTTAACACCAACTTTCTTCTACTAGAATTATAGTATATATTAAATTGTTTTAACACTAACTTTCTTCTACTAGAATTATAGTATATATTAAATTGTTTTAACACCAACTTTCTTCTACTAGAATTATAGTATATATTAAATTGTTTTAACACCAACTTTCTTCTACTAGAATTATAGTATATATTAAATTGTTTTAACACTAACTTTCTTCTACTAGAATTATAGTACATATTAAATTGTTTTAACACCAACTTTCTTCTACTAGAATTATAGTATATATTAAATTGTTTTAACACCAACTTTCTTCTACTAGAATTATAGTATATATTAAATTGTTTTAACACCAACTTTCTTCTACTAGAATTATAGTATATATTAAATTGTTTTAACACTAACTTTCTTCTACTAGAATTATAGTACATATTAAATTGTTTTAACACCAACTTTCTTCTACTAGAATTATAGTATATATTAAATTGTTTTAACACCAACTTTCTTCTACTAGAATTATAGTATATATTAAATTGTTTTAACACCAACTTTCTTCTACTAGAATTATAGTATATATTAAATTGTTTTAACACCAACTTTCTTCTACTAGAATTATAGTATATATTAAATTGTTTTAACACCAACTTTCTTCTACTAGAATTATAGTATATATTAAATTGTTTTAACACCAACTTTCTTCTACTAGAATTATAGTATATATTAAATTGTTTTAACACTAACTTTCTTCTACTAGAATTATAGTACATATTAAATTGTTTTAACACCAACTTTCTTCTACTAGAATTATAGTATATATTAAATTGTTTTAACACCAACTTTCTTCTACTAGAATTATAGTATATATTAAATTGTTTTAACACCAACTTTCTTCTACTAGAATTATAGTATATATTAAATTGTTTTAACACCAACTTTCTTCTACTAGAATTATAGTATATATTAAATTGTTTTAACACCAACTTTCTTCTACTAGAATTATAGTATATATTAAATTGTTTTAACACCAACTTTCTTCTACTAGAATTATAGTATATATTAAATTGTTTTAACACCAACTTTCTTCTACTAGAATTATAGTACATATTAAATTGTTTAACACCAACACGTAGTTAAATCAACATAAATTGTTTTGAACTATTAAAATAATTTCCAACGCTATTGATAATGTTTACCCGTTTATTTATTTATTTGTTATTATCGCTTATGTTTGAAGTCCGTGTATTGAAACATGACATCAATCATAAATTTACGACGTCACACCAAAGCTATAATTAGTTGGTTACGGCAATGTTTAAAGCTCTAGTTATAAGAAATTCCAAATGGCTCAGTTGGTAGAACCTTAGACTGAAGATCTCAAGGTATCGGTTTCGCTTTCAGGTCATGGTAACAGCTTTATTTGTTGGGAATTTATTATTTACTATTAATGCAATATTTTCTATTTCTAAAATTAGTTCAAGTATATCTGATATTTTTAAATCAGACGCATTTCGCAATGTGTTTATTATGTTTAAAAAAAAATTTGACGGACAGACAGGGGACAAAATCTCTATTTATATAAGATTATTTATAAAAATATATCAAATTTATGTTTTCCATTTTTAGATTAATTTTTTTATTGTATTTTAGTTTTTAAAAAATTAATATTAGTATTTTATTTACCGTGGAGAAAAAAAGTATCGTTCATTTGTAAAAGTTTCCTCTGATTGAATAGTAACAGTGGGAGTACTTTTTCTATAAGAGAAACGTACCTCTAACTCTTTTTTTTATATTAATACCTAAAAAATTAAATGTAGAATACCATTTAGGATTTTTCAATAACATTTATTGAAAATACATTTAATTGATATGCAGTCATTGTCCGATCTACACCAGTTCTTGAAGGCGAAACAAATCCTAATCTCTGCACATTTAAAAATCCACACTTTCGCTGGTTTTACTTTATATATATAAAATATAATTAAAAAGAGAGAAGGATCATTTAATTTTTAATATCGGATGAGATATTGAACCTTTTGTCCAAGATTTGATGTCTCAGTTCAGTTGTGTCCCGATTTTGAGAGGCTTGTTTCCTTATCTGAGATGCTTGAGATGCTTGTTTCCTTATCTGAGATGCTTGAGATGCTTGTTTCCTTATAGGAGATGCTTGAGATGCTATTTCCTTATATGAGATGCTTGAGATGCTTGTTTCCTTATATGAGATGCTTGAGATGCTTGTTTCCTTATATGAGATGCTTGAGATGCTTGTTTCCTTATATGAGATGCTTGAGATACTTGTTTCCTTATATGAGATGCTTGCTTGAGATGCTTGTTTCCTTATATGAGATGCTTGCTTGAGATGCTTGTTTCCTTATATGAGATGCTTGAGATGCTTGTTTCCTTATATGAGATGCTTGAGATGCTTGTTTCCTTATATGAGATGCTTGCTTCATTATATGAGATGCTTGAGATGCTTGTTTCCTCATATGAGATGCTTGAGATGCTTGTTTCCTTATATGAGGTGCTTGAGATGCTTGTTTCCTTATATGAGATGCTTGAGATGCTTGTTTCCTTATATGAGATGCTTGAGATGCTTGTTTCCTTATATGAGATGCTTGAGAGGCTTGAGATGCTTGTTTCCTTATATGAGATGCTTGAGATGCTTGTTTCCTTATATGAGATGCTTGAGATGCTTGTTTCCTTATATGAGATGCTTGCTTGAGATGCTTGTTTCCTTATATGAGATGCTTGCTTGAGATGCTTGTTTCCTTATATGAGATGCTTGCTTGAGATGCTTGTTTCCTTATATAAGATGCTTGAGATGCTTGTTTCCTTATATGAGGTGCTTGAGATGCTTGTTTCCTTATATGAGATGCTTGAGATGCTTGTTTCCTTATATGAGATGCTTGAGATGCTTGTTTTCTTATATGAGGTGCTTGAGATGCTTGTTTCCTTATATGAGATGCTTGAGATGCTTGTTTCCTTATATGAGATGCTTGAGATGCTTGTTTCCTTATATGAGATGCTTGAGATGCTTGTTTCCTTATATGAGATGCTTGAGATGCTTGTTTCCTTATATGAGATGCTTGAGATGCTTGTTTCCTTATATGAGATGCTTGAGATGCTTGTTTCCTTATATGAGATGCTTGCTTGAGATGCTTGTTTCCTTATATGAGATGCTTGCTTGAGATGCTTGTTTCCTTATATGAGATGCTTGCTTGAGATGCTTGTTTCCTTATATGAGATGCTTGAGATGCTTGTGATGCTTGTTTCCTTATATGAGATGCTTGAGATGCTTGTTTCCTTATATGAGATGCTTGAGATGCTTGTTTCCTTATATGAGATGCTTGAGATGCTTGTTTCCTTATATGAGATGCTTGAGATGCTTGTTTCCTTATATGAGATGCTTGTTTCCTTATATGAGATGCTTGTTTCCTTATATGAGATGCTTGTTTCCTTATATGAGATGCTTGAGATGCTTGTTTCCTTATATGAGATGCTTGAGATGCTTTTTTCCTTATATGAGATGCTTGAGATGCTTGAGATGCTTGTTTCCTTATATCAGATGCTTGAGATGCGTGTTTCCTTATATCAGATGCTTGAGATGCTTGAGATGCTTGTTTCTCTTATATGAGATGCTTGAGATGCTTGTTTCTCTTATATGAGATGCTTGAGATGCTTGTTTCCTTATATGAGATGCTTGAGATGCTTGTTTCCTTATATGAGATGCTTGAGATGCTTGAGATGCTTGTTTCCTTATATCAGATGCTTGAGATGCTTGTTTCCTTATATCAGATGCTTGAGATGCTTGAGATGCTTGTTTCCTTATATCAGATGCTTGAGATGCTTTTTTCCTTATATGAGATGCTTGAGATGCTTGTTTGCTTTATATGAGATGCTTGAGATGCTTGTTTCCTTATCTGAGATGCTTGAGATGCTTGTTTCCTTATATGAGATGCTTGAGATGCTTGTTTCCTTATATGAGATGCTTGAGATGCTTGTTTCCTTATATCAGATGCTTGAGATGCTTGTTTCCTTATATCAGATGCTTGAGATGCTTGAGATGCTTGTTTCCTTATATGAGATGCTTGTTTCCTTATATGAGATGCTTGAGATGCTTGTTTCCTTATATGAGATGCTTGAGATGCTTGCGATGCTTGTTTCCTTATATGAGATGCTTGCGATGCTTGTTTCCTTATATGAGATGCTTGAGATGCTTGTTTCCTTATATGAGATTCTTGAGATGCTTGTTTCCTTATATGAGATTCTTGAGATGCTTGTTTCCTTATATGAGATGCTTGAGATGCTTGTTTCCTTATATGAGATGCTTGAGATGCTTGTTTCCTTATATGAGATGCTTGAGATGCTTGTTTCCTTATATGAGATGCTTGAGATGCTTGAGATGCTTGTTTCCTTTATATGAGATGCTTGAGATGCTTGTTTCCTTATCTGAGATGCTTGAGATGCTTGTTTCCTTATATGAGATGCTTGAGATGCTTGTTTCCTTATATGAGATGCTTGAGATGCTTGTTTCCTTATCTGAGATGCTTGAGATGCTTGTTTCCTTATATGAGATGCTTGAGATGCTTGAGATGCTTGTTTCCTTTATATGAGATGCTTGAGATGCTTGTTTCCTTTATATGAGATGCTTGAGATGCTTGTTTCCTTTATATGAGATGCTTGAGATGCTTGTTTTCTTTTATATGAGATGCTTGAGATGTTTGAGATGCTTGTTTCCTTATATGAGATGCTTGAGATGCTTGTTTCCTTATTATATTTCTGAATGTTTTAGCTGAGGACTGATGATTTGCATCCGTTTGGTTATTCGGACTACATCTGTCATCTTGAGTGTTATCATCACAACGTTTCGGCCGCTGTAACCTCCGACCATCTTGAGGTGTATCTCTTCGAACCGAGGAATCTGGACGGAATTTCCCGAGTTCGAAGAGATACACCTGATATAGGCCGGAAGTTACAGCGGCCGATACGTTGTGATGATAACACTTAAGATGATAAATGTTGTCCGAATAATCAAAATTATGCTTGTTTCATTGTTATATATACTAATTTTATCAGACAGTCGTTTAGATTTTAATTACGAAACTTAGTACATTTCGCACATATAAAGGATTCTATATCTTTTCAGGTAGAGCTTTATAAGAATACTAATGCATTTACTTATATGTTTTATTCATGGTTTATATGTTTAAATGTGTTTGAATATATTTCTGAATGTTTTTTTATACATTGAAATAAAAAGTATAATCGATTAACTGTTAGCCTTGGCCACCTTTTATTCAGAAGTATAGCATAACTCGCTAATATATTTGAACACTTTTAAAGTATGGATAAGCCATGAAACTGTATTAAAGTGTTCGAATAAGGTAAATCTATCACCATCTACAGGGTTAAACAAAAAAAAGCCAAACATTGTCACCTGATAATGATTTACAATCTTTTCTACAGTTCAATCATATCTGCTGCAAATAAACTTCAGTTATGCGTGACTTGTCCACCTAGTTTCAGTCATGAGTGTCCAACGTTTTCTCTTGTCCCCATTTAATGACATGCGGAGACACTTTGGGGATCGGCTCATTAGTAGAAGGTATGATCTTGCATTGGCTTCACACTTACGAGACCAAAACCTGACAGATGTTTATCTGTGAGGTGATCTGAAATATAATGCCTATCATGACAATCTCCGCACTATACTTTAATTAAAGTGGGACATTACAGCTAAAGTAAGCGCATTGCTTAAGGAGGATTGTGTCTGAGCGATTGACAATTTTGCACGTCGCATTCGACTTTGCTTATCCTTGAACGGCGATAAATCAAAAACTATTTGACAATTATGACAAACTTGATGAACAAGTCTGGCGTAGACTGCGTATTTACTTCCTTCGTATCGCAGGAAGATGTGGCACAAGGCCGGAAAGTAGGGAGAATTAAGCAAGCGCACCTAAAAAGGGGGCACTCTGGCTTATTAAAAATGGCCTGGGCAGTCGTGTCGGTATTTTCAGATCGGGGCGCTTTAACCAGTTAGCAATCAACTAACTTTTCCCCAAAGAAGTAAGGCAAGACCTGGAAGGGTGGACTTCCTAGGACAACTGACGACATATACCACAGCAAGACAGACAAAAGGCCACCGAAATGGCCTTGATTTTTGCCAGACTGATTGTCGAGAAATGATCCTCGACTGGTATCTTCTCGCCAAGAGTCTCTGAGCAAGAGAAGCTACTCAGAGTTCCGATAGACTGAAGTTTATTTGTACCAAAATAGGTTGAATTGCAGAAATGATTGTGTATTTTATTCACGATTCTATCGATAGCATTTATGGGGTGGCAGCCTGTATAACAAAACAATACTGAGGGAGTGGAGTCATTTGTAAAGCGAGATAAATCCGTATGAATAACGTACGTTGACTGGCCCGACTTTACTGTTTCTATTGGTTTCCACAATTCTTCCGAGAATCTGGTAATTATGGACAGACAACGTGAAGCTTGCCAACATCTATAAGTGAAACTAATGCTATAGAACTGACTTGATTCGAACATGGCACGTCGTTTTCCACTTCGCTACAATAATTTTGCATATTCAGGCCGCTCCACGTGAAGGTTGCCAACGTCCATAAGTGAATGTGGCACTACGGAATCGACTCGATTCAAACTAGGCACTCATAGGTCGTCCACTTCCTAAATCTAAAAAATTATTTATTATGCGTTAAACAATTTTTCGTGCGATGCATTCCGAGAAAGGTTATTCTCACAAAAAATCCATGCGAAACACATAAACGTTACCAGTACAAAAACGTCAGAAAAACTAAAAGGAAACCAAATAAAAAAAACATAGATAGATCAAAGTAATAAGAACTTACTACACCGAAACTCAAATCTGAAACTCGGTCGTTAATAATTTTTCAACCTTTACGAAATGAGGCTGGACATATAGAGATTAGGCGACAATGATTAATGGCATTTTACAATTGATGTTTTCTTTTTTTATTTGTATTTATGATCGGATTAGCATACAGTCTGCAATGGCTATACATTATATTCCATGTCATATTAACCTGATCCAAGGTTCAGATTGGTTGAAGGAAGAAGTAGATATCAGGAAAAGACAGTTTACTTAAATACGGTTAAATTATGCCCGCTTTTCTTGGACGATGTATAGTCAGAAGTTTTAGACACTCTGTCGTTATTATGTTGTATCGAAATGTTCATGTAGTTCCGATTCTTTGATCTTCTATTAGGATCTTATTAACGTTTTGACTGACTTTTCGAACGTAGAATAGTTGTATAATAAGACCTTCTACTGTGCAACTGACCACGGTTGAGTTTATAGGCATCTGTTATTTTTTGTTGTAACTTCACACAGAGGAGATAAGCAGCAAAACATTTTTCATCAAGGTCTGATGGCTTTCACAGGTTGGCATCTGTCGGTTCTTCTCTTAGTCACTCGGTCTGTCTCTCGCACGAACCGACTGTATTCATTGGAGTTTTTGTGAATGTCTTTCTATATTGAGTGGTGCCTTCGTTTGTACAGTGTTGTTTAGTTGTAATTACTTTTGGATTTTACTTTCTACTCCGTATATAGTTATAATTTACTATTATTTCACAAATATATATATATATATATATATATATATATATATATATATATATGTAAGTTTGTTATCCGAGGCAGAAGCAATGTGATATAGGTGCCGGAAGGTGGAACAGATGAACACAAGTAAATGAGAAGATAAGAATGGAATCTCAAATCAATTTATTAATATTTCACGTTAAACAGATTAAATACAAGAACAGTAAATAGAAAATCAGTTTACTGTCAAACAATTAATAAGTTCCGGAAAAGGTAAACTTTAATTTTCGAGAGCGGAACCTCTCATTATCAAAAGGTGAAAAAAATATGACCGAGTGGTCGAAAAGGCGTGATGGACACAACTGTTAACGAAATACCGCAGAGGATTGATGGTAGATATGCAGAAAATGAGTTTAGATAAGCTACTTGGATATCAATATTAATTATTCCTATCATAATTTAATTGTATAATTTTTCACCTTAAAGCTTGTCATCTTATTAATATGTGTTTATTTATATACTTTATTATTTATTTTTAATTTTAATAATTTTTTCATTCCTTTTCTTTATAATTCAATTTTAATTTTAATTTTAAATTTGATAAATTTGAGCAGTTATATATATATATATATATATATATATATATATATATATATATATATATCAGATCACTACTGAAGACAAATACGGGAGCTTTATTTTTAAACCAACAAGATTTTACAGTGAAATAATTGAGCGCAATATTATTTCGAGATTCCTTTCACGAACGTAACTTTCCAACTCTAAGAATTAATGATCACAGTAACAACATTGATTTCTGGTTTATTTAAATAAAACATTTATTGTCTGAAAATACAAAATATTGAAGTGAAAAATAATCTATTTAATAAAGTAAAATACGTCCATTTCATGATTTTTGTAATCGATAACTTCAATATTACTATTTAATCCTGAATAGCCGTTTTTTTTGCAGATTGTGCCACAATATTCTTTCGAACAATAAACTCTATCTCGATTTTAGAAAATACTTCATCTGACTCTGAATATGTTTTAGATGGACGCCATCTTTTTATCAGCATCAAATGTAAACTAAAAAGGACGCCATCTTTATCAGTAACAAACAAATAATAGTAAATATTACTAATAATACATTATTGCATTTAGATATACAAATACACGACTGGCAACAATTTATCTTTGTGACCTTATTCTTCTATCTGTATGTGTATTTTTTGGTTTATATTTACCGCCTGCCACGTGTTGCCGTAGCCTTAATCAACAATATTTTACTTTTTATATTTCTCTTACAGGTCGTGGCAAATTACTACGGCAAGACGAAAGAGTACGAACCGGTAGCTGATAAAAAGATTCACTGGCCAGGAAAACTACAGCGACCACCACCGGATACACCTAAATGCGGATTTGATGGTTCTAAATGTCCACCAGATAGTAAGAACAATTGATTATTATTTACTCCTCTCCAGGAGTTAGGCACAAGGCCAGTTTTATCCTACTCCCACAAGTAAGATGTGACCCAAGGTCGGGTCGGGAAAGTGGGGGTTGAAAAGCCAGCGCCCGAGAGGTGAGCACACCTTTGCACACCTTTTAAAAATCAAATCATCAGATCAGCAAAAGTGGTGTTAAGTGATAAATATGATATCGCACAGGGAAAAGTTCCAATTTACCCATTTTAAAATGAATCGTTCCAAAATAAAATCATAAAGCCCCGTCGACTAAAACAGTACAATTTTTAATAAATAAATTTCAAAAAGTTTTCGGTGAAGAATCTTTAGCTTCTTCTTCTTCTTCTTCTTCTTCTTCTTCTTCTTTCGTGTGAATCAAATGATTCTGCTGTTGGCATTAGTTTCCCCGATGTTTTTCTAGTTGAAAATCTCTCTGGAAAGACATCGGGTACTTACGGGAAGGACCACGAGAAGGTTGCCAACATCCCTAAGTGAAAGTCGTACTGTGGAACCGACTGGATTCGAACTTGGAACACCCAAGTCTTCAGTCCGTGTCGTTATCCACTTAACCACCGTCACGTTCCAATATTTAGCTGAAAGTTGTTTCTTGTAATAAGACAAAATATTTATTTATTTTTAAACATTTTTATTAGTACAGTTTTAAATTGATGTAGAAAGCACGCTGGTATGTCACGCGATCTAACTAGTCCTAATATTAGGAAAAGATGTTTTTCGGTTTATGAAAGATGTTCCTTTATCAATAACTTTGATTAGATGTCTTGCTGACTTGGAAGGCTAAAAGCACGCTCGAGGCATCTCTAATAACGGCGATGGAAGAGCTAACACAACTTGCAATCAGAGAGGAGACGCGGCCACATATCTACTCCCGTGGATTAAAAAACGTTGTCGGTTTGAAATTCCATATAGATTCTCGAATCGAAAAGATGCAAGGGAAGATGCTTAGATGGTAGAACGGCCGAAACATCGTAAAAATAACAACTAAGGTAAGAAGAGTAGACTGAATAATCCAAATAATTAGTACCTGATTTTTTTCCAGATATTTCAGTATTTTTTAACATTGTTGAATTGGGCGAGGAAAGATGTTTCTCCAGAAACGTATATCTATATTTTATATAGCAACGCAATCATGTTTTAAATGTATCCTATTATTCGATTTGTATTTTTAAATGTTGACTAATTGAATTTACAAGCGATTACAAAAAAATCGGAGTTTTGTAGAAGACCCCCGCCATTAATAGAAAAATGAGTTTTGCTAAAAAATAATCCCGCCAGTAAACTACTTTTCCGTATCTTTAAACATGCGTCGAACTAGACTATAAAACAATTATGAGTAAACGCCAATGTAGAAAGCATCGCGGAATAGTGGGCATATATTAGTTCAAGTTTATGAGGCAGAAATAAAATGGTTAGCAAAATAGTATTAATGGATTCCCTTCTTTTAAATAATAAAACATTTTCTTACTGCAACACGCATTTTGGTTTTTCTTGTGGATGGCGGAGTATGTTCTACAAAGGATTCATCAAATCATTGACATAAGCAATAATAGACTCTGTCCGTCTACCTCTCGGATTTTCGGTCGCGTTTACGTTTGGAATAGCAGTTTTATCGGTCATACTACATTTAAAATGGGATTTGTGTTAGTCTGTCACACTTAAGTTTGAAATAGCACTTTCAGCACTAACATAATTAATTAATCTTCCCATCCGCAAAATCTATAAAATAATAATACACTAAAGAATCTCGTGTTCGTACGTACGTTATCACGTTTAATACGTCTTAAAAATGAGATCAACAATTGCTGATTCATCTGAAATCGCAATATACAAACAATTGTCGTCCTGTCGACTAAAATAGTATGATTTTAAATAAATGCATTTCAAAAAGAAATATTCGTTTTATTGATCTAAAGAAATTTTGCCGACAATTATTTTTCCGGTAAGAAGATAGAATATTGTTTTAAAATTATTAAATTGCAACAATAAGGAAAGAATAGACATATTCATTTTATTTATGTAAAGAATATTAAGCTGCAAATTACAATTATTTTTAACGGAAGAAAGGATCATATTTTGATCATAACAGACACTTATTATTTAAAAAAAAATATTATTAACAGTAAATTATACAGATTGATGTAGAAATCACCGTGGAATTTCCACGGAGTTCTGCTAGTAACCATCATTCTTGTTTTTATTTCTGTAAGCGTTTTTCCTTGGTTTTCGCAGAAAACTTTCAATGTTTGTTGTAAAACAAAGAAAAACGCAGTCGAAACTCAGTAAGATTTAATAAACAACATATAACATCTGTGGTCTATGTACTTCTATGAACATGATAAAAATATTCACCAGGTGGGAGTATGTTCAGGCGATTGAAATATAACAAGATATTTTAATTAACGTAAAAGACGCTTACATTTTCTTTTCGGTGGCATTTCTCGCTTTACTGCTCGCCATGAAACACAATAGGACTGATAAGTGTTTGAATAGCTGTCTATCTCCCGCTCTAAACAGATAAACAATGGCTATATTATTTTCAGCAGTAAAATAAAATGTTTGGTATTATTTCACACCATTTTCCTTTTTAATATTATAAAGATATGTGGCTTTGTTTGGCCAGATTTATATCCTTCGGAGATATTTGCGTTTAACGTGCAATCACGCGACCGGTGTGATATTTTGTAATCTCGTTCGCCACGTGGTGGTTAATTAAGAAACAAGACTCTGTGTCTTGTTGGCGAGACCTCCAAACTGGTCGGACGTTGTGTAGCAATACACGGACTGATTCTTCCAACCTAGCAGATTATTTTGATGGCGGCTTCCCACGCAGTTGGAATTGCGTCGTGTACAATTTATTTCCTCTTATTTTCTTTGTTGTCACTATCTTCTCTTTCTTGTTCTCGTTCCTGTTCTTCTCTTTCTTGTTCTTCTCTTTCTTGTTCTTCTCTTTATTGCTCTTCTCTTTACTTCTCTTCTCTTTATTGCTCTTCTCTTTCTTGTTCTTCTCTTTCTTGTTCTTCTCTTTCTTGTTCTTCTCTTTATTGCTCTTCTCTTTCTTGTTCTTCTCTTTCTTGTTCTTCTCTTTCTTGTTCTTCTCTTTCTTGTTCTTCTCTTTCTTGTTCTTCTCTTTCTTGTTCTTCTCTTTCTTGCTCTTCTCTTTCTTGCTCTTCTCTTTATTGCTCTTCTCTTTCTTGCTCTTCTCTTTATTGCTCTTCTATTTCTTGTTCTTCTTTTTCTTGTTCTTCTCTTTCTTGCTCTTCTCTTTCTTGCTCTTCTCTTTCTTGCTCTTCTCTTTCTTGCTCTTCTCTTTCTTGCTCTTCTCTTTCTTGTTCTTCTCTTTCTTGCTCTTCTCTTTATTGCTCTTCTCTTTCTTGCTCTTCTCTTTCTTGCTCTTCTCTTTCTTGTTCTTCTCTTTCTTGTTCTTCTCTTTCTTGCTCTTCTTTTTCTTGCTCTTCTCTTTCTTGCTCTTCTCTTTCTTGCTCTTCTCTTTCTTGTTCTTCTCTTTCTTGTTCTTCTCTTTCTTGTTCTTCTCTTTCTTGTTCTTCTCTTTCTTGCTCTTCTCTTTATTGCTCTTCTCTTTATTGCTCTTCTTCTCTTTCCTATTCTTGTTTTTATTTTTATTTTTTTCTTCATAAAGCTGGTCGCTAAAGTTATCAAATAAATAACAACGCTTATAACAAAGTTTGCAGAGGTTTAATTGTTCTCCTCATGTATCTAGTATAAATTATCCACGCATGACAAACGTGTTCCTCTCTGTGACGTTATAGCCTACCATATCTTTTACTAATGGCGAGTTGTACTTAAACAAATAAAAAAAACGTGCATTTTTTCGAATATGGAAGCCTTCAAATTGAACATCGTAATCTGTATGTTCGAATTTAGGGCAGCTTATAGAGTTAACTCCGTAAGCTGCCTCAAATTCAAACTGAACCCATTATTTAATTAACGGGGAGTTGATAGTTCTCGTTCTGTTAGTCATGGACGCATAGAAGTGGGCGTTTTTCTTATGAGGTAGTATTCCCTGTAATATGGATCGGACCTTAAACTTCCAAAATAATATTTTTGAACTGATTATAAATAAAGAATTTAACCAATTAAATCATGCACCCATGTGCAGAATTCTACTATAAATTTACTTACTTAGGAAATCCAGCATCCTGCGACGCATGAGGTAGCCAAAGAGAACCATTGTTTACGGTCTGAAGCCAGATCCACAGCGCCCCTCTCGTTTCTTGCTGTTGCAATCAAATCTCTCTCGATTGCTTGCTTCCAGTTCATTTTTGGTCTTGTTGTTTCTTTTTCCATCACTGAAGCACTTGAATAGCAATTTTCTCGGGTGCCAATCTTATGACATGTCTGAGCCAGCCTAGACGTCGTTTGTAGATTATTGATGACACCAGCTGTTGAGTTGTCTGATCTCTGAACTTGGAGACTCTTAGACCTAATCTTGTTTAGATGTGTAATAATGCTACTTATTACGCCTAATTCTTAGTGACAATCTTCTGGCAATTAAGAGTTCAATACTTACCATAGGCGATAACAAAGTATTACATACAATAAGCACTTCTATTTGGTCATAGTTGGCTGAATGAGAACAGTTAATCTCGTAGATTAAATAAGACTACATTTAGATACTCTGTAAACGCATTCAAATTTCATAAAGATGTTCAAGTTTGCAGTGGGAGATTGGAGGTTACATCGGTCGAAACGTAATGAATATATACAACAACCAGTATGATAATATTAATCTAAATAATACGCATAATCTATTGTACTTTTGAGAATGATAAAATATACAGTGAACATACGCCGAATATTCTGTCGATGAGATGTTTGTGGTTTTTATTTCCTTAATGTTCTTAATATACATTTACCTTCTATTCAATGTGTTCATTAATAGATTTTGAGCGAGGATTAAATTTACTGGGAAAAATGTGTCGCATTTATTAGCGAGTATCTCTCTTTTTACATCGAAGTTAGGTATATGTATATTTTTATATAGTTGTATGTACAGGATTATCATGTAAACTAATTAACCGGTTATTATGAATTTACGAACACAGCTGCTAGGCGTAAGGGGGCATAATGTTGGTCTTTAGTTTACTTTAATTGTATGCTAGGGGGTAAAGGATGTCCTTCATGGAAATTCAGATATTACAGATTTTTATGAAATTTTAACAGGTATTAGACATCAATTAATTAATACTCCGCAGAGTAGATTTTTGAGCATTTTTGAAGGTGTTCCGAGGGCGTAATATGGACACAACCTTCCATTTGAAAATTAAAATATTTCAGATTTGCATTTAATTTGATCTATAGTAATAAAACGCCAATGAAGAAAAATTCAATTAATTTCAATTTTTTAAGACCAATTAAGCTTGTCTTTAATTGTAGACTTTTTTAGAATCAAAATCATGTAATAAATATTTATACAAATTAGAATAGATATTCTAGAGATAAGGTTTAATATTATTATATCTTGATTTTGATCTTCGTAATACGGCATGATAGTGGTACAAAATTGTTCTGTTCGGGTAGTTAATATTCCCAGTCCTGGAACTAGTATTCATATTGTTACGTATATAAATGTGTCGGTGTTTGTATTTGTCTTTTCTCCGATTCAACTTCATGTGACGTTTTTTCTGGTATCTATTTACAAGGTCCCTTCCCGGATTATGGCATCGTTATATCGGTCTTCGGGACCCTCCTGCTCATCGTTGGAATTGCTGCCGTTTTCTT
>OY744533.1:26542296-26594796 GCA_963556195.1 Sepiola atlantica | reverse complement strand
GAAAACACTGTAATTTCAGGGTATTCTTTCTGCTCTGCATTTAAAAAATATTAGTTAACGCTTCGCAAGCATCTCTGTGGACTAGTGAAGGGTAGGAAAACACTGGAAAGGTTGGTTGTAGTAGTTCTCTGGAGGCATACTTAATTTTATTTGGGTTGTTTAAGTGGCGCTCTAAACGGGAGCAACACAAAAAAAGATTTCAGTTTTGCATTTGGTTAGTTGTAGTGCTCAACATCATAGAGCAAGTGTGTTTAAACGCAGCGTAATCTGGGAGAAAGTATTACTGTCTTTTATTTACTTGTTGTTGGCCGGGAGCCATAACAGTAATAATTTTGTAAATTGTATAAGTTAATCCAAACGGCTCAATATCATGGATAAAGCAGGTGTGTTTAATCAGTGTTGCATTGGAGTCATTAATATCCAAGATAGACCAATCCTACATAAAGTGTTCCCAAACGTTGCGTTGCCCGCGAAAAAAGATTTTCACTGTATTTGTCATATTAGAAAAGGTACTCTGCATTGCTCGGAAGTCAGTGTTAAATATCCACAGGTGTGTGCAGTAGTACATTTTCAATGTGATTCATGCTTGATGGAGAAGAGGAAAGCAAGGAACTCAGCGTTGCCCCGGGAATACACTAAAATAAATATTATTTGCATTATATTAATAAGGAGGAGGACTACAATAATTTTGGCGTTGACCGGGAATAAATTAAAACAAATATAGATTTCATTATATTTTTTGAGGAAATGGACTGAGAAGAAAGTCCGTGTTGCCCAGGACAATAATCTTAACACGTAAAGCTCAGTCAAATGAATTACATCCTTTTGATGTTCAATACATTATAACAATGCAGCGGAATGGGCTGGGCGGAGATGGAAAAGTGGCAGGTGAGAGGCGTGTGACAAATGGGGTTGATAAAAAAAAACTATTACGTTAATGTGCTGGTCTGTCTGGAAGTGTGGCAGGTGAGAGGCATGTGACAACCCATTTTGGTCAAAAAAAATATTACGTTAATGTGCTGGTCTGTCTGATGATTCCTCGGATCGTGAAACCTTGGTACTTGCCTAGTAAGATACATTATTTATTCAAGCACTTAGTTTGTGTGTATATATGTATATAATTCACAAGTCCTCATCTGTTTCGCAATAACAATATCTTTCTCACATTAAATAAACGATAAATCGTTTCGATTCAAAGTGATTTTAATTAATAGCAACAATTCTGATTTAATCTTGATCAAAAGCTTCGGTTAAGATTTTTATATCGATGTATTCCTTTATGCCGGGGTGATATCGAACCAGAATTATCGATCTAAATTCATGAATCAAGTAGGTTTATCGATTCGGAGTTGGGAATTATCCATAATCGAATTTGTATTTCATGTAAATAAAAGTTCCTAACACATAGAGTATACAGCCACACACACACACACACACACATATATTAGATATATCGAATTGAATCTTGGATATTATATATATATATATATATATATATATATATATATCGAATTAAATCTTAGATAATATATAATTAGATATGTATATATATAATTAGATAAATCGAATTTAATCTTGGATATTATATAATTTTCTACAATCACCGCAGTTCAAACAAAGCATGAAATCCCCAGACTATTTCCGCCTTCTTTTAGAGCTTTTCAGTAGGAAGCGTCCGCACTAGTAACTTGTATGCGAGATGACTGTATTAACCTACCTGCCACTGCGGAAAGATGTGACACAACGCCGAAAATTTGGGAAAAAGATCATCGCCAGGTGGTGCATAATAGCTTCTTTAAAATTGCCTCAGCAACCCTGTCGGCATTCTCCAGTCAGAGCGCCTCAGGCAGTTAGCCATAAACTTACTTCTTCCAAAAGCACGACGGCGAGAGGTGGACCTCTGAGAACTGAACAGAACAAATTATACAGCCCGACAGAAAAAGACCATCACCGGCCCAGACTCTTTCGGAGTGATTATCGAAACTGGTTCCTTGACTTGTATGCTTAGCGTAAGAAAGGCGACGGCTGTCTTCAATGCGAGTAGGGAGTGAGTACCCTGCACTTGAGCCACGTCACACTAGAAAGTCTATAAACTAATACAAATCATGCCAATTACGATGAACCTTTACTGTGGGATGTACCTACTCTGCAAAAGCAGGGGTGTAGTCCTCAAACCTCAGAGAACCTAGTCTCACAAGTTAGATTTTGCAGCCAATAGGTCGATGCCAGCAAGAGAGCAAACTGGATTATTAAATTAAAGGAGAGAGAGAGAGAGGCTGGGAGTGAGAGAGACCGAGAGAGAGACTGAGACGACGTTATGTTACAAAACCCAGGGTTGCTGGTTCAAACCCGCTGGTAGGTATGCAGGTTAGTTTAATCTACACTGATGAATGTTCAAAAGACGAAACAGTCCTGTCAATAGATAAATAAGACCTTATTATTAACTCTTAAATGCTTTACTTTTTATATTGGTTTGAAAAAAGTAAAGTTTTAAAACGCCAGCGCAGTAGTGAAGTACACTCTGACTGTAGCTTTGTATATGTCAATCTAGAGAAAACTAAGGAAATGTCTATTGAACAACGAGTGCAACGTAATCACCTTTCTTTTATACAATGTCTCCCGTTGTTCGGACTCTCTTTTCTCGGAATTCGCTCTTTTTCAAACGTTATCCTTGTTCTTTTACTGCTTCCCAAAATGCGATAATTGCTTCAGCAAAAATCTAGAATCGAAAAGAATGGTTGATTTTATGACTATCCTCATAAGCATTACTTAATTTTCTGGGTGGTAGTAGTGTAGTATCTGTTGTGTTTTCATAGGACCATTAATCTTAGGCATTCCATGTTCCTTTTTGAGGTGTATGGAGCAAGTGTTATATCTGTTCTGTCGTCATCTTCTCTGACATTACCACCTCCCTTTTTAGGGGGGGAGAGTAGTGTACTATTTGTTCTGCTGTCATTATACCATCCTCCCAGATATTATCTCCTCATTTTGTTACATTGTCATAAGACCATCCTCCCAGGTACTACCTCCTCTTTCTGGGGGAGGGATAGTGTATTATCTTTTCTGTTTCCATAATAGCATTCTCCCAGGAATTACACCCTCTTTTGCAGGACGGGGGTAGTGTACGTCAATAAGTTACTGTCACAGTCGGCTGCTTATTAGACACACTCAACACTTATATATATGAGAGAGAGAGAGAGAGAGAGAGAGTATAACTGTGACCGGAGCGAGCATGATATGGTGGTAATACTCATTGTTGGCAATGGGTATGGTTTCAGCATTACGTAACTCCAAAAGGGTTGATATGTCGTTCAACAGCCGGATTAAACCGTCAATGAATTCGGAATATGTATACTGCATGAAGCACACTGTAAAGTATACAGACAACCGTCGAAGACTGTTCATGCTTGGATAACTTTTTAATTACGTCAGAAATCCTATTGGGACAGTCAGGTTTAAAATAAAGCTGTTGAACAGAATCCTATCCTATTTTGAGAGGCCTTATCTTTCCAACAACAATACCAGAAATCCATTAAGAGATCTTGACGAGAATAGAAGAGAAAAAGAAAACTCAACATTTTGAAAAAAGATGTGTGAAAATCCCGAACAGAACATTAGCAAGAAAAATATAAACTTTTATTTCGTTGTTGTCAGAAAACAAAACAAATTGAACAAGGTATGAAGATGGGCGAAAGAAATCCTAGTTTCAAGGTCGCACGTTCATAACACATTGTACCTGAAAACAGAAATAGCTTTAGCGCGAAAATAACAGCAAATATTATGTGATTTAGAATGTGCAAAAATTCTATTTGGAAATTCACTCAATTTGATTATACGTCCTCGACACTCAGTCGGACAAGGTGGGCCGCTGTGGCACCTCCTGCCCTGCTCTGTGGGACTGAGGTGTGGTTCTGCGTAGTTTTGGGCGGTGCATATTCCAAAGCGTTACTTGTTTCTTTGTGTAGACGTTTGTTTATCGACAATCGCCCGAGGGGCCCCTGCAAGGGAATGCGGATAGGGCTGTTTAAGCATTTTTGTCGGTCACGAGTGCACTACCTCTGGTTCGCTGGCCTTTCGATCCACACCTTCCGGTACTGAAACAAAGAGATAACAATCTGTTTTAAATAGAATTTTCAGTGTGTATCTCTATTAATAAAAAGTTAGGTATCCGTATATGTTTATATATGTGGATGTACAAGGTCCACTCTAAAACTAATTGACCGATAATTGTGAACTTTAGAACACATCTATTATGTGTAAAGGTGAATAATGTGGTATATATTTACTTTTAGTTTCATGCAAAGGGGGGACAAGAACCAGTCAAGTATTTCGTGTAAATTCCCATACTTTTGATTTCATGAAATTTTAACAATAGGTATTTGTAATATTCGCCAATATGAAAATTCAAACATTTCATATTTGCAGTGAATTTGGTGCATAGTCGTTAGACACAATTAAGCAAGCCATCTTTCATTTCATCTTCTTTTTAATACCCCCTAAATTAAAACCTTAAATTTTCGCTTTTTTTAGAATCAAAATCATGTAATTGATTTTGATCAACATTGGATTAAAAATGTTATACTTACGGTTTAATACAGTTATATATTGATATTAATCTGTAAGGGGAGATAAAAGTGGTGCAAAAATGCTCTGTTCGGGGAACTGATTATACCCGTCCTGGGACTGGTATTCTTGTTAGTCAATAAATTAATATTTATATAAAGTATTTAATTAATTAAAAATATAACTGTTTTAAGTCAATTTAATTATTTTATCTTTTATTTCATTTCAATGACATACTATAAAAAGCAACACACATTAAGGCAGTTTTTGGTAGAAAATTATACTAAAAAATCAGAAATTTAAATGTATAAAAGAGTTAAATGTCTTCAGAGCTTTAAATACTAACTACTTTCGAATAGTGTTAAGGTTTAAAAAATGCTCATGCAAAATGAACATTCTTCTACTTTATCTATTACTAATGGAGATTTGATATCTGTCTGTCGGAAGCCGAAACTATACTATCACTTCTATTAATTGTACTATCTGTTTATACGCGATTCAATTGACGAAAGTAGTGCAGACTAAGCTATCTTTTAATGCTTAATTCAGAAGAGATAGTTATTTTCTGGTATATTTTAATTTATTATGGAAATCGTTCCATACAAGGCATGAAGCCACTTGGTGTAAGGAGCTAACAAGAACAAATATTATAATCGCAAAGGCATGAGATGCATATTGGGCTTAGTCTTGAAAAGATCAAGGCTGTAAGTAGGAGGAAAACAGTCATCAGGAAGAGAGTTCCACAAACATACAGTTCGTGGAAGAAAGCTACTGGAATAGGAAGCTTCATTACAATGGGGTATCAAAACAGTGAATTGATGGAGACCACTAGACCAACTAGACAAACGAGCTGGAACAAAAGAAGCAGGGAATAGGTCACATAATTCTGAAGAACACATGCCATAATAGTATTTATAGAAAAGACTGAGACGAGCAACATCACGTCTGTGAGAGAGGGGGTGTAGAGAAGAATAAAAGGTATGTCCAATCAAATTACAGATACGTTTCTGCACCTTACCAATAACACTCAAATGGGACAGACTTCACCAGCCCAAATATGACAATACTCCGTACATGTTCTGATTGTATATTTGTAGAGATAGCCTCAGGTGTGCGAAAGTGTTTAGAGAGAACCGACTTTACGAAAGGCAGAAAGAGCAATGAATCTAATGTATGGAATCCAAGAAAGATTTAATGAGAGAGAAAGACAAAGAAGTTTCAGCGTCGATTTCTCCTCAAGAACAGAGCCATTTATGAGAATCTTAGGAAGAAATGGGACACACCTACGATTGAAAGACACAAGTTTAGTGTTTACAGGATTAAATGAGACACGCCATTTCGTACCCCAATCCACAACTGAAATCAGGTCAACTTCTAGATCGGCTGCATATTTCGACTGATCCAAGGGAGATGGGTGAGAAGCAACACAAAAATAGAGAAGGGTATCAGCGTAGATGTTAATTTTCAAAATAATATTCTCTGTAAGGTCATTTATATAGAAAAAAACATTGTTGGGCCTAGAATAGAGCCATGAGAAACATCAACATTGATAGGAAAAGAGAAAGAAGAATCACCGTCCAAAGTTACTAGTAAGCTTTGATCATAAAGAAAAGAACTAATAATGTCAGGAACCGCACCACCAATACCATAACCCTGAAGTTTGTGTAGGAGACCAGAATGCCACAATCTGTCTCGATGATGCAATCCTCCCCAGCATTACGACCTCCTTTTGGAGAGTAATGTAGTATATGTTCGTCATGATACATATTCCCATCTCCTCGTTATTGGAAGAGGAGTAGTGTAGTATCTGTCTTGTAGTCATGATACTATCCTCCCAAGCATTATCTCCTCATTTTTGGCGAAAGGAGTAGTGTAGTATCTGTCTTGTAGTCTTGATACCATCCTCCCAAGCATTATCTCCTCATTTTGGGAAAGGAGTAGTGTAGCATCTGTCTTGTAATCATAATACCATCCTCCCCTGGATTACCTTCGTTTTTGGATAGGGTACTGATATACTAACAAAAATATGCGACCATACGTCGCATATTTTTGTTAGTAAAAATAATGACGAACGGGTATTCAGATCGTCACGTTTTCTTTTTTTTTTGAGGGGGGTGCTTTCAGTTCGGCATTTTTGTAAATCAAATTAGAGAATTAAATTAGGAAATAATTTAATATAGTTATTTTCTATTATAAAATTCAGTTTCGAATCAATCAAGCAAGGAATGAGAAGGCAAAATAACATTATGAACTGTAATATACGACCCAAATGTAAGTTAATCAATCTTCAAATTATACTAATCAATAAATATATAAGCAAGCTTACAAAAGACTATACATGTATATATTATATAAACGAGTGTACACGCTCCATAACAAATGACGGAATAATTATGCTTCGCCAGTGTTAGCAAAAGTATTCGTGTAAAATAAAGTCTGAAACTAGAAAGTATTTATAGAACGAAAACCGTATCAATCATCACAAGAAGCGAAAAAAATGTCTCATTATAGAAATATAGTGAATGATTGATTTCTGAATTCATTTCAGACGACGTAATTTGGCTGGCTTGCTATTTTCTTTCTCCCTTCCATAAATACTTGAAATTATATCGTCCAGTACGTTTTATTTATATATATATATATATATATATATATATATATATATATATATATATATATATATATATATTGCCCCCCCCCACTTAACGGCCATCAATTATGAAGTTATAAATGCATGTGTTTTACCGGGCCTCCCACTTTTTAGGAGAGCCCCCACTTTTATAACTGTCCCGCCGGTCCTGATATATATATATATATATATATATATATATATATATAAATATATATATATTTAAGTTCAAAAATTTACAAAATGAACAAAACCAATACTTTTTAAAAGTGCTCAATATATATTAGAGCTTTTTATATTAAAATATTATATTAAAATAAACATAGTTTGAGTATCTTTTGAGGATACTCAAACTATGTTTATTTTAATATATATATATATATATATATATATATATATATATATATATATATATAATGTATTTATTTCAAGTTATTTTAGTATATAATCTTATAATAGTTTCAGAATTATGAATGACCAAAGTAAACCAACCGATTTACATACGTTTCCAAAGGACCTGTATAGTAAACTATAGTTAACTAGGCAGTTTACTAAATAAACGGACCCCTTTCATCAGAATACCTAAATTAAGATGCAACAAAAAGTCGAGAGAAATATTGTGTTAATTATCACATGGAAAATGCAAGAGTTCAAGCATAAAAAGGATATTGGCCAATGATATAAAAATTGAAGTTACGGTCGTGGAGAATGTTAAAAGAATTAAACAGCCAATAAAATAATGACAGGTAATCCGTTAGGAGGGAAATCAGTAAAACGGAATAAATCGACACAGAATGAAATATATTCATATACAAATAAATACACGTAGGTCTTTATTGTGGAGCAGTGTTGCTAATTACGACTTACCCATTTTTAGATATTCTAAGCACAAGGGGTCAAGGCACCCTTGAGATGTCCCGCGTGCCCTCGTAAAATATTGTCGATTTTGTATTATTAAAATTTTCCAGACAAATCTCGTCCTTTTGGGAAGTAATGGCTAACATTATTATAATAAAACATTTCGAGGTCTCCTCCCCTCACACATGTTTAGGGTTGCCGAATTTGTGTTCATTTTAAGAGACGGCTTATTAGAAACCAACTAGCATGAAAGATTGTTTGTGTGACCTAATTGCTTGACCTTCAGAATTGATGAACTATACGATTGTTCTATATTATGTTAAACTTTTGTTAAAAGTTCTGATGCTTCAATTTCTCAATATATTGCTATAATACTATTTTACTGTTACCTACCAAAATCTACAGTCTCTTACTTCTCTCTCTCTCTCTCTCTCTCTCTCTATATATATATATATATATATATATATATATATATATATATATATATATATAGGGTGGGCAAAAATAAGGGTCCTATTTTTAAAAATTCATAACTTTTTTATTTATTAATTTTTTAATTTTTTTATTTAGAATAAGTAAAGGACCCCTTCCGAAGCAAGCATGAGCCGTATTAGCCCTAAGGAACGTACCCTCATTTAGAAAACATTATTTTTGCTTAAAAAACTCAAAACAGTGTAAAGAAACAATACTTTAGTTTTTGTAAGTTTTAAGAAGTGTTTTTCGGCTAAAATTTGTTTTGTTTATTTCAAAAAATCTCGGAAGGGTCAGTCTACACACACATAAAGTTTTGTGAGTTTAACTTTTATTTTGTGGAAGTTATTCAAATTTAAAGATAGGACCCTTCTTTTGGCCCACCCTGTATATATATATATATATATATATATAGTGGAGAAATATGAATATATTTGTGTATATTATTTTAAATGGTTATATAAAATATATTTATAAAGCTCTACCTTGTACTGAGCCCGTTGGAAAAATACTGGTTATAAGTATATATTACTAATACATTTGAACTTGGTCAATTATATATATATATATATATATATATATATATATATATATATATATATATATATATGCGACCGACTGCAACCGCCACTTCTACACTGATGAGGGTAAGAGAGCCCAAACAACGTCGTCTGTGGGTGAATGACACTTTAACAAATTTTATAATTATATATATATATATATATATAAATATTTGTTATTGTTTATTATCTATGTACGTATACTTTTCTTCCTTAAACCGGGACTCATCAGACTAGAGATATGACTATTCACTACCGGTCATGCGATTCGAAACCCCGGACTACAAGTATTTTTCAACTCAAATCCGAGGTCTTTAACCACTCGGCCAATTTTAAATAGCGAATAAACGATGATAATTTGAACACTTTATCGGCGGGCTTATATATATATTATATATTTGTTTTAAATATTAGTGTCATTCACATACAGACGACGTTGTTTGGGCTCTCTTACCCTCATCAGTGTAGAAGTGACGGTTGCAGTCGGTCGCATATATATATATATATATATATATATATATATATATATATATATATATACATATAATTGACCAAGTTCAAATGTATTAGTATTATATACTTATAACCAGTATTTTCCAAAGTGCTCAGTACAAGGTAGAGCTTTATAAATATATTTTATATAACCATTTAAAATAATCTACACAAATATATTCATATTTCTCCACTACTAATATATATATATATATATATATATATATAGTTGTGTGTGGTATACATGTTGAACTTATATAATAGCTGTTTGTTTGAAAGTAACATATTTTTCCGTTGTTCGTCCAATATCTATGGATTTTCTTACGTAAATAAGATGTCATCCTTCATACGCTCTATCGTAATATTTTGATCTACTGATAAGATTATAAAAATATATCCGCGGCTACTAACCAAATTGAATTCGTAGAACGTAGAAGAGAAAATCCAAGGTATTTATTCTGAATCTCTCCCCTTTTTTCTGTCTCACTCACTCACCCTGACACACACACACATAGTAATATATATATATATATATACATATATATATATATATATATATATATATATATATATATATATATATTTAATGTATATACACTTAATATTATGAAGCAATACAATATATTTCGTATATATATTTTCAGTATTTTCTTAAAAGCGCTTTATACGTGAGTAGAGCTTAATATTATACAAATATATTTATGGCAAGTAAACTACATAAACTTTCATGTTTTATTAAAGAAAGAATTGATCAGACTCCCTCGGGAATGAAACTTGAACGTTTCTGTGTAGTTTACTTGCAATAACTATATTGTCATACTATCATATATATATATATATATATATATATATATATATATATATATATATATATATATGATGTATATTGTTTAATGCTGCCTAGATTATATATATATATATATATATATATATATATATATGTGTGTGGCGTGTGTGTATTTTCTTATTATTTATGTAGAAGCGTTAATTATATACGAAACCAATTATGTTCCTCTTGTCAAAACCTTGAGGGAAATTTGTGTTAGCCTAATTAGAATTTCATTCATATTTTTTACGCCTCAGTTTTTTCTTTTCTTAACAATTCTTCTAATTCTGTAAGTAGTTTAGCTATGACCACTTGCTAGAAAATATTTAATTCACAAGAAATATATCTACAAAAGGATATCTAGACAGGAGTTGTCTCTTATATTCAACAATATATATATATATATATAATATATATATATATATACACGTGTGTATTAAACTTAATTACGTATGTAATAGCATAATATTATAATAACGCTATACATGAATTCGACCTGCCATCGATACCTTCGGTTTCACGCGAACGCTGGAAATGCAGGCTGTTTGGGTAACGAAATCCGAGTGTAGCCGGTCATTAGCTGATGGTCTCAATAGTGAGTCGTCAACATATTTGTTAACTCTGTGCCGACTCAGAGAAGGTCGCTAAGATAAAATTGTAAAGTGAGAATGGTTATGACAATTGAAATTATATATATATATATAGATATATATATATATATAGATATATATATATATATAATTTCAATTGTCATAACCATTCTCACTTTACAATTTTATCTTAGCGACCTTCTTATATATATATATATATATATATTATATAAATTAATAAATGAGTAGTGACGAAATATGGTGGCCAAAAAAAGAGATAAGCTAGATAAAGATATACATATACCCACGTATATATAAAATTAATTTAAAAAAAAATTAGATATGTAAAAAAAAAGTGAAATAAATAGATTATTGAAATGTAAATAAGGACAAATTAACTGATGCAAATTAGGTCAAATTATCTGGGTCTTACGATCAGGTAAGAAGATATAACGAGATCTAATTATTCATAAATAGGTGATGAAATGCGTATTCAAACGTTGGAATTTAAAGCTGCCAAGAATGATAAAATTACGGAATATGTTTATCGATTTTTAAACACAAGGGCAGATAAGTGTCTGCTATTTGTTTTCGTTCAGCTATAAGTTACGACAAACGTAAACAGAACATTTTTGTTAACATTTATTCACCCTGAACAAGGCATATATCCACTCAAACGTAAGGGGTTACTATAATTAAGGGCCAGATTAATAGGGGCATCATAAGTGGGGAGTTGTGCAGAAAAATGTTTGGTCAGATTACATAAAATTTCTGCATGTTGGTACAGTTGGGGGAGCAGGAAGCGCATTCTAAAGGCAACCGGTCCAAGGAAAGAAGCTGTTAGAGTAAAGACATTTTCGGCAGCTGGGGACATCTACATTGAAGGGGCGATATTTTGCTGCTATGTGGGGATAAAAGTGGAGTAAATTCACAGAAACGCATTCCGTGGAAGTACTTATAAAACACGCACAGGAATGCAACATTGCGACGATAGGACAGAAGATGGAGCTTAGTAGACAGTGCTGAACTTATTAGGTTAGAACCTTTTTTGCACCCTGTCCAAAATGGAGAGACTAGTGTTTTATACCCAGCCTAGATGTGGCAAAAATACTTTATGTGGAAGCGAATGGTGGCTTTATAGGGATTTAAGATACTGGCAGGTGTAAAATTTTTCAAGTCATGTAGTAGGAGCTCACCTTCTTTGCATCAATATTGACATTATCTTCTATGTATTTATTTAAATTCATGTTACCTGTGAATGTAAAGCAGAGAAGTTTTAGCAAAAAGAATTCAAATTTATCAGAATGACATCGGTAATAATTTAAAAAAATAATAATGTAATAAGAAATAAAATAATGCAAAATATGAATAAATTATAAGTACACATGGTACAGGCAAAAAATAATATTAGGATGAATAAATTAAAATTAAAAAGTGATAATAACAATAATTTAACGTTGCAATAAAAATAAAACAAAAAAACATAGAAAGTAAACCACAATCACACGAAACTAAGGGAACTTTAACTGCAAGAAATTTCATAAACTCTCCCCACTTAAAAAAAGAAGTTATTGCACGAGCCTCAGCTGATACCACACGAAATAGTCGTGAAGGGTCAATAAGGATGAAAAGACGTAAGAGTGAGAAGACTAATCAGGCCTCCACTGGAGAAGTCGAATAGTTATTGGACCTTGAGGAGGCTTATTGCCACCCAACTCCCAGACAAGAACTATGGTCGTTGACAACGAGAAATTAATGGTAAGCGGCTGTTGCGAAAACACAAAATCATTTGGAATGGTTGTCGAAAGAGGTAGACTGGAGATCTGGGGAGACTTCTCATGCGGACTCCAGGAAACATCACCGGTTATCATCAGTGAGCAATAACTGATGGTGACCTGTGTGAGAATTCCTAGTGAATATTGAATAAGAAGAAAAGAGCAATCACTCATGATGACCTGTGTGAGAATTCCTAGTGAATATTGAATAAGAAGAAAAGAGCAATCACTCATGATGACCTGTGTGAGAATTCCTAGTGAATATTGAATAAGAAGTAAAAAGCAATCAGTCATGATGCCCTGTGTGAGAAATCCTAGTGAATATTGAATAATAAGAAAAGAGCAATCACTCATGATGACATGTGTGAGAATTCCTAGTGAATATTGAATAAGAAAAGATCAATCACTGATGATGACTTGTGTTAGAATTCCTAGTGAATATTGAATAAGAAAAGAGCAATCACTCATGATGACCTGTGTGAGAATTCCTAGTGAATATTGAATAAGAAGAAAAGAGCAATCACTCATGGTGCCCTGTGTGAGAATTCCTAGTGGATATTGAATAAGAAGTAAAGAGCAATCACTCATGATGACTTGTGTGAGAATTCCTAGTGAATATTGAATAAGAAGAAAAGAGCAATCACTCATGATGACCGGTGTGAGAATTCCTAGTGAATATTGAATAAGAAGAAAAGAGCAATCACTCATGATGCCCTGTGTGAGAATTTCTAGTGAATATTGAATAAGAAGAAAAGAGCAATCACTGATGATGACTTGTATAAGAATTCCTAGTGAATATTGAATAAGAAGAAAAGAGCAATCACTCATGGTGACCTGTGTGAGAATTCCTAGTGAATATTGAATAAGAAGAAAAGAGCAATCACTCATGGTGACCTGTGTGAGAATTCCTAGTGAATATTGAATAAGAATAAAAGAGCAATCACTCATGATGACCTGTGTGAGAATTCCTAGTGAATATTGAATAAGAGGAAAAGAGCAATCACTCATGATGACCTGTGTAAGAATTCCTAGTGAATATTGAATAAGAAGAAAAGAGCAATCACTCATGATGACCTGTGTGAGAATTCCTAGTGAATATTGAATAAGAAGTAAAGAGCAATCACTCATGGTGACCTGTGTGAGAATTCCTAGTGAATATTGAATAAGAATAAAAGAGCAATCACTCATGATGACCTGTGTGAGAATTCCTAGTGAATATTGAATAAGAGGAAAAGAGTAATCACTCATGATGACCTGTGTGAGAATTCCTAGTGAATATGTAATAAGAAGTAAAGAGCAATCACTCATGATGACCTGTGTGAGAATTCCTAGTGAATATTGAAGAAGAAAGAGCAATCACTCATGATTCCCTGTGTGAGAATTCCTAGTGAATATTAGATAAGAAGAAAAGAGCTATCACTCATGATGACCTGTGTGAGAATTCCTAGTGAATTTTGAATAAGAAGAAAAGAGCAATCACTCATGATGACCTGTGTGAGAATTCCTAGTGAATATTGAATAAGAAGTAAAGAGCAATCACTCATGGTGACCTGTGTGAGAATTCCTAGTGAATATTGAATAAGAATAAAAGAGCAATCACTCATGATGACCTGTGTGAGAATTCCTAGTGAATATTGAATAAGAGGAAAAGAGCAATCACTCATGATGACCTGTGTAAGAATTCCTAGTGAATATTGAATAAGAAGAAAAGAGCAATCACTCATGATGACCTGTGTGAGAATTCCTAGTGAATATTGAATAAGAAGTAAAGAGCAATCACTCATGGTGACTTGTGTGAGAATTCCTAGTGAATATTGAATAAGAATAAAAGAGCAATCACTCATGATGACCTGTGTGAGAATTCCTAGTGAATATTGAATAAGAGGAAAAGAGCAATCACTCATGATGACGTGTGTGAGAATTCTTAGTGACTATTGAATAAGAAGAAAAGAGCAATCACTCATGATGACCTGTGAGGATTCCTAGTGAATATTGAATAAGAAGAAAAGAGCAATCACTCATGATGACCTGTGTGAGAATTCCTAGTGAATATTGAATAAGAAGAAAAGAGCAATCACTCATGGTGACCTGTATGAGAATTCCTAGTGAATATTGAATAAGAATAAGAGAGCAATCACTCATGATGACCTGTGTGAGAATTCCTAGTGAATATTGAATAAGAAGTAAAGAGCAATCACTCATGATGACCTGTGTGAGAATTCCTAGTGAATATTGAATAAGAAGAAAAGAGCAATCACTCATGATGACCTGTGTGAGAATTCCTAGATAATATTGAAGAAGAAAGAGCAATCACTCATGATGACCTGTGTGAGAATTCTTAGTGACTATTGAATAAGAGAAAAGAACAATCACTCATGATGACCTGTGAGGATTCCTAGTGAATATTGAATAAGAAGAAAAGAGCAATCACTCATGATGACGTGTGTGAGAATTCCTAGTGAATATTGAATAAGAAGAAAAGAGCAATCACTCATGATGACCTGTGTGAGAATTCCTAGTGACTATTGAATAAGAAGAAAAGAGCAATCACTCATGATGACCTGTGTGAGAATTCCTAGTGAATATTGAATAAGAAGAAAAGAGCAATCACTCATGATGACCTGTGTGAGAATTCCTAGTGAATATTGAATAAGAAGAAAAGAGCAATCACTCATGATGACGTGTGTGAGAATTCCTAGTGAATATTGAATAAGAAGAAAAGAGCAATCCCTCATGATTACCTGTGTGAGAATTCCTAGTGACTATTTAATAAGAAGAAAAGAGCAATCACTCATGATGACCTGTGTGAGAATTCCTAGTGAATATTGAATAAGAAGAAAAGAGCAATCACTCATGATGACCTGTGTGAGAATTCCTAGTGAATATTGAATAAGAAGAAAAGAGCAATCACTCATGATGCCCTGTGTGAGAATTTCTAGTGAATATTGAATAAGAAGAAAAGAGCAATCACTCATGATGCCCTGTGTGAGAATTCCTAGTGAATATTGAATAAGAGAAGATCAATCACTCATGATGCCCTGTGTGAGAATTCCTAGTGAATATTGAATAAGAAGAAAAGAGCAATCACTCATGATGCCCTGTGTTAGAATTCCTAGTAAATATTGAATAATAAAAAAAGAACAATCACTAATGATGACCTGTGTGAGAATTCCTAGTGAATATTGAATAAGAAGAAAAGAGCAATCACTCATGATGACCTGTGTGAGAATTCCTAGTGAATATTGAATAAGAAGAAAAGAGCAATAACTGATGATGACCTGTGTGAGAATTCCTAGTGAATATTGAATAAGAAGAAAAGAGCAATCACTCATGATGACCTGTGTGAGAATTCCTAGTGAATATTGAATAAGAAAAGAGCAATAACTGATGATGACCTGTGTGAGAGTTCCTAGTGAATATTGAATAAGAAGAAAAGAACAATAACTGATGATGACCTGTGTGAGAATTCCTAGTGAATATTGAATAAGAAGAAAAGAGCAATCACTCATGAGGCCCTGTGTGAGAATTCCTAGTGAATATTGAATAAGAAGAAAAGAAAAATCACTCATGATGACCTCCTAGTGAAAACTCTTAGTTAGTATCGAATAATAATAAGAAGAATAATAAGTAGAAGAAAAAGAATTCATAAGAGTTAAGGGAAACCTTACCCGTAGTAAGTGTCTTGTGTGTGTGAGAGAGGGGGGCTTTGAGATGACTTAGCTTCACTCTTTATCTCTTTGTTATTATGTAGTAATTTGAGGAGTCTTGACTTTTGTTACCTTGCCATACTTTACTACACCTTTTCAAATGAAACCTTTTCCACGTGCTCGATGAAACCGTTATTGCAATTAATTTTGCTACCCCCTTTTTTGTTTTGTCTTCCGTTTTTTCTGTTTAATTATTCTTATGATGATTATTATGATTATTATAATTATTATTATGATTATTATTATTTTTATGATTATTATGATTATTATAATTATTATTATGATTATTATTATTATTATTTTGTGTCGACATGACTGTAAAAAAACTAACATTTATCGATAAATATTACTGTGAATCTCAAATTTCATTTTCTGAATTTTGACAATAATAAAATAAAGAATATCCATGCTTCGTTTTATTTAAGAAAAATGAACGTACTCGTACCAATATTATATATATATATATATATATATATATATATATATATATATATATATATAGCTTGCGTATTTAAAATATTTTCGAAGGGCGTCGCCTTCTTCTATTCTTATATTGATTATAGAGTTAATTAAAGAAAATCAATTACTGCATGTGTTTTCTTGATACATCATTCGACAAATATTTTTTAATTAATATAATTCAGAATGTGAAGTTAGTCCAATCTTTAGCGATATGAACTAAGAATTAAAATGGGGAGCATCTTATTAACCCGGTACTCTTGGGAAAGATAAACATTGTGTTTTTTCTCAATCTCTCTAGTACGGTAGACTGACCTCTAAAATATTCGAAGGACATTAAGCTAATGATATATAGTAGTGAATTTCATCAGTATACAGCCTTAATTTGTGCGATTTTAATATGATTATTAACCTTTATTTGAAAGATTTTATAAAGCCGGGTATAAAATGAACTTCATAATATTGTATTACATTTGTTCTACGTAAATATAATCATGTGAATTTTGAGAATTAGAAAACATAAATAGATGAAAATACAAAAATAACACATTACTTTCAAAGTTAAATCGTCAATAGCTTGTCATGACACAAGTTAGTGTCCCTAATGATGCGGGATTGAACAGAGCAGAAATGGAAAAGATTACGAAATACCAAGGTCTTATGTACGACATGAAAAGAAACTGGAATCTTAGGAAAATCTCCATCATACCAGTAATTATAGGAGCAACAGGACTAATGAAGAAGAATTTCAAGGGCTATCTGGCGAGTATACCCGGTGAACCGAGTGCAAGAGAAATACAAACAACTGCACTTACAGGGACGGTTAGAATCTTAAAACGATCCATAGGCTGGAGTGTCTGAAATAGCCGGCGAATATCTGGCATCCAGTAGGATGCCCCATCTCCAACAAAAACAGAAAGATAAGAAAAATAAAATATATATATATATATATATATATATATATATATATATAAACTCGACGATGTTTGAAATTACGCTGATCTCGGACAAAATGAGGGGAAATAATTTGTGCTGGTTCGGATATGTAATGAACACAAACGACGCCACCAAAATGCGAAAATATGATTCAGGAAGGAGGCCCTGGGAGAAAAGGCTTAGAGAGAAAGGTTACTATGGAGCCTATCGGAAGATGTCAAGAAGATCCGTCTTCATCCTTCCAAAGCATTTGAGAGTTTATGATGAAGAGATAAATCCAGTACAGAGCCCGCTTTGTGGGATAAACACTGAGAAAATGACGATTAATTTATTTCAAACAGTTCATATATGTTAATTATTGTAGTGGGTGTCTTTACTGCTGTCATATCTATATATAGAAATAGATAGATAATTATTTTTACTAAATAAATATTTCTACTATTATAGACATGTTTCATGTTCACCAACAATCATCAGTATGGATGCTGTAACGGTACCGCCAGTCAAATGATTTGAACCCCGGACCCATATAATTCGAATATAAGCTTCTTACGGCTTGGGCGTTGTGACAATCACATTTCAAATGCGGGAGAAATAAGCCCTATATTTTTATACGCACGCAAAGTAAGAAACATTGTTCTATCTAGCCAAGGAAGAGAACCTGCAACGCTGCTATATTTGAATCTTTTATTATATTTCTTTAAAAGTGCTCGACTTATAGATTACGTGCGTGTAGTGAAAGATGAAAATAAAATAAACACAAGAGAAAAAAGATAAACAAGAGATTGGTTGGTTTCGATCCATTTTTGTCTTGCCCTATATTTTGGCCCACTACATTTCATTCTATGATATGTCATGTATTTTAATTTATCCTCATATCTACCTATATAATATAATCTAGGAAGGCGCGAGAGCGCTCTATCCCTTAATAGAATTCAAAAACCGCCTGTGCTGTAACTCTCATTTCTTTGATCAATCATAACTCAAAAACCAATAAACCAAATTAGTTAAAACGTTGCACAATTTTTTTTTGATAGGTTCTATAAGTGTGTAGAATTTCAACATCATTAGTCGAGGCAACCCAGAGGTCCAGAAACGTCAGGCATGATTTTGTGTTATCCGTGTGTACGTACGTATGTATGTGCCACCCTGTATCTCAACTATTTGATGGATTCAGTTTATTTTTGGCAGAGATAAAGGTTCCAGGGTCTAGTTGATGGCATTTTGATTTCAGTTTACCATATACCTTAGATTTCCAGAAAATTCCAAAAAACCTTAAAAATGACCATTGTATTGAGGCATAGCCTTTACAAAAGTAGTGACATTCCATGATAAATGCCAGTATACTGAAATCATATGCCCTTAATAGGGTTAAGATGAACATTCATACACACTAAATGTACAAAAGCAAGGAAATTCCCAAATATTTACACTTTTATTGCCATTAAGGTTATGCGAGCACAACAGGGCTATGCATTTTACTGGTAGGAATTTTTCTTCAGCGCACCTAGACACTTCATCCACTCATGCATAGAGATTTAGAGTACTAGATAAGTTTGTTTTTCAGCTTGAACAAAGGTGTTACAATAATATAACGGTTTGCGTGCGTGCCGAGCGTCCTTATAATACACAATGTACACGAGATCAAAATAAACAACTGTGGAATTCCCGCGGGACTTGCTAGTTATTTTTATTATTATATAGAATTATTATTATTATTATATAGAATTATTATTATACATAAATAATTGGACTATAGTTATATATATATATATATATATATATTATAATTGTTAGTATATAGAATTATATTTTCATAGAATTATATTATTATATAGAACTAGCAAGGCTACCCGGCGTTTCCCTGGCGATAAAAACCAAAGTAGTAAAAATTAAATAGTATGTGTTTCTATCTTTATAAAAACAACTTAAATATTTATTCCTTTCTCTAACCGTCTCTTTCCTTCGTCCTGATTATTTCCTCCCCCCAACCCACTCTTCCCCTTTTGCCATTTTATTCCTCTCTTGTTTTTATGTGTTAAAAACTTATAACAATGTAATTCATTTCCTTGGAGCTATGTGTTTTAAATGTAATAGTGTAATCTTACATTTATTGCTCCGGGACATAAAAAACAAAACAAAATAAAGTGAAATAGGATGTGTAAAATTTTATGTTAAAACTTTTCTCTCACTGACTGACTGAAGAAGCACTTGAAAAGCGTATTTCATATGTGACCTAAACTGGCTAAGCCCTCGAAAAATGTTTTCCATGGGGGCGAGGTAAACTGCACAGGCCCTCGAAAAGCGTTTTCTATCGGGTGGCTTAACTGCACACGCTCCGAAAATCGATTTCCATAGGTTACCTAAACTGCTGAAGTCCCCGAAAAACGTTTCCACAGCTAAACTTAACTGCACAATCCCTCGAAAAGCGTTTTCCACGGGGGGTTAAACTTCACAATCCTCTGAAAAGAATCAAGTATACGGCCGTCCCTCTGTTGTACAAAAGAATCAAATGTTTACGTATGCGCCTCTTTTGTACAAAAGAATCCAAAGTTTAGAGACGCGCCTCTGTTGTACAAAAGAAGCGAAAGATTACGGATTGCATTAGTACCCTGTATATACTAATCGGATTTTGAATTTCATCTTCCCTACATCCAACTTCCTATGCTGTCATTTCCGGATTAGTTGTAGGAATGACATGGGTAGTACTTGTCTCATCCCGACAGAATCAAGGATGGTGCCGAAATTTCACCAGAATTAGCGTCTATTAATTTTTAATCACCCTCTCCGCGGACTCCCTCTGATGTCATTTCCGGGTGAATTTTATGGAATAGCTTCCATTTTTTTTACAAATCTACATAATATAATTGTTTTCAATTTAAATTAATACGTAATTAAATTTGAATTAAACTGAAAATAGCTGAAATAATCGACCACCCCCCAGACGAAATCTGTCCTATAGCCTCCTTAGCTGAGCATTTAGAGATTCAAGAATACTTCTATTCTCTTTCTCTGTTAACTTTACATAAGAATACACTTTTAGATTTTATCTAGATTCACCAACTTTTTTGTATGGGGCACACACACATAATCAGGCACATATATACAGACATAGAGTTTTATATATATTTAGATTATTATTAGTACTATATTAAATTATAATTGTATAGAATTATATTATTATATGGAATTAGTATTATACAGAATTATAATTGTATAATTATTATAGATATGTATTATTCTAATTATTATATGAACGTAGTATTATATGGAAGTAAAGGGATTTTGTAAAATATCACTATGCAAATTAGACGCTAAAAGAGTCAATATTAAAGAGTGTTGTTTTTTAACATAGTTCACCTCAAACAAGGCAGGCCGCCACTGTAGACGTGAGAAATACGGTGAGAGTTTTGGGGGGCGGTCAACCTTAATTGGGAGCTGTGCAGCGAGATGTCTGTTTACATTAGTTTTAAATGTCTGCATGTCAGGAAAACAGGGAGCAGTGAGGGAGTTCCAGAGTCCAGCAGCACAAGGAAAGACGCTTTTGGAGTAGAAGGCTCTCCGGCATCTAGGAACATCCACAATGAATGGATGGGATTTGTCGGGTTGGTCTACTGAATTTGCGTCGTGGGGGTACCCGAGCAGCGAGTTTTATTTACAGAGTTAAAAGGTGAAAGATAAATACATAGAGAGGAAGAGATTGGTGATTTGTTAAGTTACAACTTGTTAATTACAACTAATCAGAACCATTTTCTCAACCATAACATAATCCTAGAAGAAAAGCATATTTTAGGGTCTATTTTCTGTTATTAAACTACATAGTAAAAAGCCTTAGAGAAACAAACGTTGATTAATTAACATTTAGTATAATAATAATAAAACAATATATATCCAACAGAAAACTGTACACAAACGAAAACTCTGCGGACAAGAATATGTGAACAAGATAGTCAGAGTATCGAGACATGCCGTCGTCACTGCTGATTTAGTAGAATTAAACTAATGTTCAGGAGAGCTGAAGAAACCATTAAGTTATTACGGCCATCCGTAAATTTAAAAAACATGTTAAAAAAATAAATGATTATGATGTATGTGTTTTAGCATGCGTGTATGGTTGGTAGCTTGCATGTTGGAAAATGCTTATGTTTAAACCGCATATGTTGATGATATATGTGTGTGTGCGTGCGTGTGTATGTTTCATAGTAAAAGACCGAAGCAAGGAACTCTTTAGTCTTTATTTTACAATAGCTTACCATGTTCACCACGCGTACTAACTGTTTTTATCAATGGAATAAAGAAAATGTCCACTTTACATTTTCAAGTAATAACATGATTATATCTATCGATTTTATCAATAATTAATATCGATGGTAATAAGCCCTTTTCATTTTGTACAATTTATAGACTTAATTAATGTTGCTTGACTGTCAAATATATAGACTATAAATCAAATTATAAATATATAGATAGATATATATATAGAGACAATTAATAAATTTTGTGTGTTTTAATGGACCATTCCTAGTGAGTTAATAAGTGCGCTCTCGTTAGACTTCACCAAAAGATAGTTCGTGTTGATGCTTTGTTTACTTTCAGTCTTATTTGATAAAATCGGAAGTAAACAAAGCATCTTCGTGTTTTTAGGTCGTCTGACGATAGTTTGCGCGTGAAACCACTGGTAATGACCAATTAAAAACATGTGATTTATTTAATTGTTATAACGTTTTGACTGGGAAAACATCGAGTCCTGTGTATGAGTGTAAATCCAAAAATGTGCGACTGTTTTAAAACACGATACTCAAAACTATAATATATATATATATATATATAAGAATATATACTTTTTAAGCGTATTCTCTTCATAGTATCCAAAATATTTCCAATTGCAAGCTCAATGAAATTGTGTTATAGTATTCAGAGTATATATACTTTATTATTGCATTCATATATATATATATATATATATATATATATATTAGTAAGTTATGAAAATATATTTATGGTAATTAAGCTACACAAAGGCTCCCGCGTTTCATCCCCGGGAGGAATCTTCAGGCTAAAATGTAGATACATGAAATAGTAATATATATATATATATATATGCATTGTCTCCTTATGCGTTCAGCTCTCTAGTAAAAAATTAAGCAGTTGTCACTTAGCGTAAGCTTTAGCTCATCGCAAAAGAATTATTTCCGCAGTCGTTAATACGAATGTAAAAATAAACAGAATTCTCATGGCTTTCAGTGAAATTCCCGACTGCTGAAATAGTGGTCGGGTTCTGTATATCAACGTTAAAATACTAACCACGTTTAGCCACACTTAAGAACCATGATATGGCAAAATAGCTGTTCGTGGATAACTATATGTATTTATTTAGTTTAAATTTTGTATTTAAACAAACATTTTAGCTATGTAATTTCATACATGTTTCGGGTCTAGTATTATTTAGTTTTGGCTCCCTCAGGACAACTTAGTCTAAGGAGATTAATCCTGAATAAGTATAACATCGAAACATGTATGTAATTATGTAGCAAAAAATGTCCGTATGAAAAAAAATTATATACTAAATAAGTATATAGCACTACTGGTTATTGAGCACTATAATAAAACAGTATTCACGGGATGGATTTTACCAAATCTTATGAACAACACTTCATTGTAAATACTATATGAGTGTGTTTGTTTGTTTGCTAAAAATATGATTTTCAGAATGTCATGCCACATTGTTGCAAAAAATAAATGAATAAAACAATTAGTTGACATCGTGCGATTCGAACTCGGGACATTTGGGTTGTCAACAAAAGGGTTAACTACGACACATAACAGTAAACTGCCAAATATTATCTTGCACTATTTCTTATAATGAACGGATAAAACAACAACAAAGAGGTTTAAGAGTATATAGGTATATACTAGTCGCCAAATACTCGTACACTTGTTATTTATTTCTGATATTGATATTGTTAACTGGCGGTAACTACTCTGTGTTGCCCCCTTACCTGATTTCAGTTATGTTTAGAAATGAAGACAACGTTTATGAATGATCATCATTTAAAATATTTCAGATATTATCTATTTGTTTCCGCGGCAGTTACTATTTGAACGAAAATATGATTTTAACGCTTATTTCGCATTTTAATGTTTTTCTATAATAATAGTGAAATTTGTTGCTGATAAGAAAAATGGCTAACTTTGGTAATTGATATTTGCTGCAGAAAACACAAATGGATTCCCTGTGCAAAATATCACTTATTAGAATAATTGTATTTTCAAAGAAATTAAAACCAATTACATTTTTCTTTTAATCAACATGGGCCAATATTAAATAAAAGGAAATGGTTATTCAGAATCAAATATGTATATTTTATGACGGAAAATATTTATGTCTAAAGTCGAAAATCCGTCCGACTTAATTTTATCGATATTTGATATATCATAACTTGAAAATGGGTAGCGAAATAGCCGAAAGCGCAAGAATGAAATTAAAAACTTCAAAACAACAATTGGGCAGTTCCTTTATTCTAATGATGAGAAAAAAAACAAAGAGATCCTTGTGCATCTTATACAGTAGAACATGTTTAAAAAGTTGTTTTTCTTACTATACTTTGATATATATATATATATATACTAATTAATTATGAACGGCCGTTGGCTTTTCTTGCCATACCTTCATCTGACCATTTCCTTATTTACCTACTGTTATCAGGTATCGACATACGTGCTCCTCTAAACAAATCAGCTACGACAAATACGATGACAAATTCGACTTGAAAGAGTTGTCCAGCAACAATGATGCCATCCAGACCCTAACCTCCCCAGACGATTGCGACTCTGAAAGTGAGGGATCAGGAGGAAATGGGCAGACAGTCTAGTTCACTGGACAGTTTCTGGCAAGAAAAACGAACGCACACACTTTTTCTATCTGTCTCTAACACAAACATTAATACAATAATAATGATGATGATAATGATTATGATGATAATGAGTATGATGATGATAATAATTAATATAAAATCCAAGACAAATATAATACAATATTAAGTTGGCAGTTATGAGTGGAAAAATACAATTTTGTATAACTACACATATGATATTAAAGTAAGTTTAATACAATGAAAAATTGAATGGTTACATAAATAGAAATCGTGGTTCGATCCCACATCCCGTCAGGTCAACTAAAACTGGGATCCAAACACTTTTGTATTCGTTTACCTATTCTTATATATATATTAGATTAAAGAAGCGCTGTTTGACCATCATATAATCAGGGAGCTTTTTTAATTTAAAAAAAAAATGTGAAGAAAAAGGATTAATTATTCGTTTAAAACCTTTAAAAGTATAGGAGAAAAATAACATGTCCTTATTATTTGCTCTCCTTGTCGTTTAGACGCAGAGCTCCACAGAATTAAAAATATTCCTGTGGCTGATAGCTATCCTGAAGATATTGCCAACAAGTGTATCAAACAATAAATTCTTTAATTAAAAGAAAACGAATTGTCTCCCAAAGTGACCTGTTAATTTAAAATTACCATGGTTCGATAGCACTGATAAACAAGGTAAACAAATTACTTACAGTATCAATAATTGTTTTCCTTCTATTTTACTCCGTATTATCTATGATACTAGGGCTGCTTTTGCGCCCTGTCAGAAAATTAGTTTGCTCCATACAAATCTTCATAATGTAGTATATAAATTTAGTTGTCTGTGTGAAGCTGAATATGTAGGGAGGACTAGTCTTGTTTTTGAAACTATAATTAACAAGCACCTCTCATATTTTTAATTTCTACCAATAATAATTTAGACTAAGTCATTTTGACAAACCTATTGTCTAGTGTGTCTTGCGCTATTGACTATAAAAAAATATTCCGTCAGAATCTTATTTCGAGCTTGCTCTTCTAATTACGTGAGGCTTTTAGGATCGGTGACGATTTTCCAAACTTAGATCATATCTCTACCGACAGAAAAGTTTTATTAGATCGCTTGACTTGTTTTGAGAATTCAATATTTTTCTTGTTTTTCAAACGAATAATTTATCCTTTTCATTATGTGGTTTAGAATTATTTTAACACCCCATTGATTACTCCCTTATAGTGTGATGGTTGAAAGCGTTTAAGAATCACTCTTTTTAATGTAATATATACATTTTTACCAAGACATACACACACTAACACACACACACGTGTATATATATATATATATATATATATATATATATATATATATATATATATAAATTATATAATGATTAGTTTAGACGTATTGCCGGGTTACATGTATGTAGTATTCATCTTAACAGTGCTCTATATTAAGTTGGTTGTTCGTAGAGCTGGTATGTGTATATGGTGTGTTTGGCTCCTGTCGATATATCAGTATGTATAACCTTATCGGATCCGTTAGCGGCTATGAAAATGTTATGCAGATTGAAACCTCGACTTTTTTATGTAAGCCAAATAAATAATATATATATATGTATATATGTATATATATATATATATATTGTAGTGTAGTATTCCACGTATGCTTCGCTTGTAGACAAGCATTTGCCTTTGAGAAAAAAAAACAATGAAAGCATTTCTACCGGCTTTCGTATTTCGTAAGTAAACGAAGAAGGACGATGTCGTCCGAAAATTATCACATCCCTAAAACAAAAAGAAGAAAGAAAAACTATTAATAAGTGCTTCTAATTGTCTTCAAAAATTCCGGACAGAAATAAAACTAAAAATGCAGTAGTGTTGCAGTTTGCTGTAATAAATTTTATTTTCTTTTATTTATTCTCAAAAGGCAATGCTTTTAGGATTCAGAGGATTATTGTTCACCGGATATAATATATACATACATACATACATATTTCATAACTTGAAATTATGATAGAAATTTTGTTTTCAAATCATTATCTATTTTTTATTGCAACGTTTCGCCCACTACGGGCATTTTCAAGCAATTAGACGAAATAACAGAAAATGCAAACGAAAGAAAATGTTTAAAAAATATGCCGTTTCTATGATAAAATTACCATATTCTATCTAGAACAGCAATTAAATGTTAATATCAGATAATAAATTTTAATGTGGTCATTGTTTAACCGGGGTCCAATTATGTTTAATTTTGATAAATAATAACTTTAGCTACGTAATAGTTATTTTATAAACAAATATATTATAAAATCTCTTTTACTGTTTTTATTAATTTATTGTGAAATTTTGGCAGATTCGAAATCTCGAAGGTTTATTGTTGACTATTTCATATTTCAATCAATAGAGCAATCCCTATGAAGTGCATATATTCGTTGCTGAAACAAAAAAGATAACAAAAACTAAAATAACATTAGATCGGGCTTATTCTATAAAACTGTATTTATTGTTGGTTCCTTGTATTAACTTGTCGCTATTGCAAGATTCACTAATTTCTTATTATTTTTTCCGTTAAGATAAATACAAAATACGTGCAAAAAATTAACCGACGTTCCATGATTTTTTTTAATTGTTTGAATATTTCCGAACTGCGCAAAATATTTCGATTAATTATAATCTGAAAATAAAACTGAATTTGTCATTTTCAATTTTTAATATGACTCGCCAGTGAGATAAATAAGCAAAAAGATTATATATATATATATATATATATATATATATATATATATATATATATATATATATATATATATATATATATATATTCTGATAAATAATTTTTTTAACTTATCCGCATACAAATGTTTCATCCTTTTCTGGGAATCATCAATGTAGAGGATGACTGTTCTGTCGATCACACGATTTGAACCCCAGACCAAAGTCACCTTTAACTTTCAAGTATTAACCTCTACCAATGCGGCCAACTTAACAGCCATTAGGTAAGGTGGATAATTCAAATATATTTATGTCTATACAAGCGGACTTATTTTAGTAGGCTGTCATAAGTGTTCAACAATCCAGTGTGACGGAACTTCGCATTACGCATTGATTGGCAGCCTATTTTAAATTCTCTGAAAGGGTCCATACAAACAATATTATGATAAAAACATATTTTTTAATTCTTATCCACATAGACGCGTTTTATACTTTTCCGAGAATCATCAATGTATGTATATACATATGTATGTATGTATGTATGTATGTATGTATGTATGTATGTATGTATATATATATATATATGTATGTATATATATATATATATATATATATATATATATATATATATATATGTATGTGGGTGTGTGTGTTTAAGGGTGTACTTTAACAGTGCTCAATACATAGAGAATAGCAATCATCTGAAAGTGTAGTTTTGACACAAGCAAAATAAACACGTTTCGTTTTGTGTTTCGTTAATGAATATTCTTATCTCCTTAGAACGAAACAGAAACGTTTCTCTCGTATGGTATAGTTAAATAGTATATTATAAAATAGTAAAATCACATAATTCTAGCATGTTCACATTATATTGAAAATTTCCATCTTAACTGCGTGTGTAATTACTATCATGTGAGGATTTTTCATGTTCCTAATTACTAGCCACTCCACGAGGACAAAGTTAGACACAAGGTCGGTTTTTAATGTGGGGTGCATCCACCTTCTCAAAAAGGGGCACTCTGGATTGGAATAAAAAAATAAATTTCCTCAGTCTAAAAGGATTTCTCCATCATTGACCTAGGACAGAAAAGATTAAGTTTAGTATCAGCACACATATTACACTATGCTCCTAGCCCAAAAATCCATGGTATAGTGTCACACATTCTCCCCTGCACACCCACTTATTAATTTTCTCTACATATTTTTCTGGTGCTGGCCCTAAGGTGGGTTTCCCGTATTACACATTTAGATTCCAAAGTTCGCAAAGATGCTTCTGAGAATGGTTCGAGATTACATCGGCCGAAACGTTGTGAAAATAAACAAGATGAGAACAGTAATACAACTAATACATATTATCAATCATTACCAACAAAATATTCGAAATATTAAAACTAATATATCGAAAATACTTCTCAGGTGGGGATCGAAGGTATTTTATCAAAGAGAATATAAATTACTCTAATTTTGTTGTGTACAATGCAGGGCACAACAACAAATTAGAATATCAAATCTCCTTTTCAATGATTGTATTACATAGTTCAACAGTTAAGCTCAGTGACGACCCCTAATTAATTATTTACTTACAAAAATACAAAACTCCAATCAACTTAAAATCATATCTTCCTTTGTTGACCGCCGGCGTCCTGCTTGTGTGTGTGTTTTTACTATCCATGGAGGATCGGTAGCTGAAACAAAGGCCGCGGCATACTGCTGATATTGATTACACTGGACAACAAATTTCAGAAAAAAATATTACTGGAGATGTGTAAAGTGATTTAGACTAATTTGGGTACGCTGATTTAAAAAATCATAACCGCTTTGCTGTATCACATCAGGATTTTGACTTTCAGAAATACTCCCATTGCCTAGAAGTCAGGGTTTCAATGAAATTTACAAAAATTCATTTATTCATTTATTTCATCATAAATGCTTCAAAATTATAGAAATTACTGAAAAACTCTACTAGAATGTAATTAAAAATGCGTTAAACATTTGGCTTTGCGTTTGTGCTGCTCTGTGTCAGTTTCACGATACATGAACCAGCAGAAGTCGTCCATCATGCTCGGGTTGTGCCGCCCTTGGTAACGCTTCTCCATGAGTGAAATCTCTTGGTGGAATCGCTCGCTGTGCTCGTCCGAGACAGCTCCCAAGTTGTCAGGGAAGAAGTTCAGGTGCTGGTGTAGAGAATGGATCTTCAGGGACATCCTGGAGCCAAGTTTCCTGAAGGACTCCAGCAGCTGCTGCACTATTTCTTCATAGTTGTCCGCGCGCTCGTTCTCCAAGAAGTTGTCCGTCACATCTTTGAAGCTCCTCCACGCTGCCAGCTCTTTGGGGTTTAGAGTTGTCGGAAAAGTTTCGTCCTTCATTACCTCTCGGATTTCCGATCCAACAAAGACACAAGCCTTGATCTTAGCCTCCGACAAGGTGTTGCCAAACTTCTCCTTGAGGTATAAAAACCCACGCCCATTCAGATCCATTGACCGTACAAAATTCTTCAAGCCGAGCTTTATGTGGAGTGATGGAAGGAAAATCTTGGCTGGGTCGACAAGGGCGACATGCTTCACGTTGTATCGACCAGGTACGTTCTCCGTCCGCTCTTTCCAATCAATCTTCGTCCAGTGATTCTTATCGTCTCTGTTATCCTAGAGACAAAGGAAGCACATGTATTTTGTGTAGCCTGACTGCAGCCCTAACAACAGCGCCACCACATTCAAGTCTCCGCAGATGTGCCAGTTGAAGTCATTGTACTTGAATCAAGCAGCTGCCGCATAGTCTCATAGGTCTCTTTCATGCCGAACGCGTGAGCCAGTGGGACTGATGGTTTCTTGTTGCCATTGTGGAGCAGAACAGCCTTCAAGCTGTTCTTCCCCGAGTCGATGAAGAGGCACCAGTTTGCAGGATCGTGATCACACCCAAGTTCTTTCAACAGACCGTTGATGTCACTGCAGAATGTCATCGTGTCTTCCATCTCAAAGAACTGAGCCATGTCGCTGTGACGTGCTCTGAACAAGGATATCTTGGTGTTAGGTTCAAGTAGATTCCACTGCTGCAGCCTTGATCTAAGCAGCTCTGCCTTCGCCTTTGACAGCGAGAGATCTCTTACAAGATCATTTAACTCTCTCTTGTTCAGAAGGTGTGGTTCTTGTTCTTGAGTGTCGGGTTCAAAAGGTTCATCACCATCTTCTTCGCCACTGCTTACAGTTATGTTCGGATCAAGTGGACATGTTGGAACGGGGTTCTCGTCATCGTGAGGCACAGGTTTACGAGCAGAAACGCAGTCAGCATACTTGATGTGGCCCTTTTTCTTCCTGCTGAAGCCGGCGATGCTTGTGTAGCAGAAATAACAATCATCATGATGATTCTGCGGCTCACGCCATATCATGGGAACCGCAAATGGAATGCTCGCGCGCTTGCCCACCAACCAGTGAGTCAATGCTGAGTGGCAGCTTGTGCAACAGATGTGTGGTGCCCAGCTCTTTTCTTGGTCCCCGACCTTACACCCGAAGTAGTGAAAGTAGGCGGCCTTCATTTTCACTGCTCTAGATACACTTCGCTGTTGATCTTTTTGGGTAAACCGACCACAGACATAACAGAAGTTGTCTGGATGATTGGTACAGGAACGTCTACTAATGTTTAACTGAAAGAAAGAAAGAAAGAAGAAAAATTAGTAGTTATATAAGTACGTTATATCGTAGTTACGTAAGAGGTGGTAGGCTACTTCTAGGCAATGGGAGTATTTCTGAAACTCAAAATTCTGACGTGATACAGCAAAACGGTTATGATTTTTGAAATCAGCGTACCCAAATTAGTCTAAATCAATTTAGACATCTCTAGTAGCAAACATGTTGTTGTCTAGTGTTATAATTATATTATTAATTCAAAGAAAATATTTCTTAGATGATTAATTCATTCATATCAACCACAATTAATCGTCCAGTGGCTTAAAGGACAAAATGGGGCGGTATAGAAAAGAGCGACATTATATATATATATATATATATATATATATATATATATATATATATATATATATATATATATATATATTAGTCCAGTTGCCAATGCAAGTGTTTTAGTGAAAAACTATTACCCCAATAAACCGCCGGAATATGGCTAATTAACACATCATTGTATGATATTATAAATATATAAATAAAATATGCTCTAACTAACGTAGGTGAGCATTTTTAATTATTTCTTCATACACATTATACTTTATAGACCTTGATCGTCCAGTGGCTGAAAGGACAAAGGGGGGGGATACAAGGGAGCGATATAGAGAGAAAGAGTCTTCATTTACTTTCAAAGTCTAGAGCTTTATTATTATCGTGTTGTTAGAACACCTTAAACCATGTCTTGTCTTAAGCTTCCACCAAGGCACTCGGCACTCTCCAATAGCATGTATGACGTCATATCTACCTAATTTTTATGGACTTCTTTTCTCACGAATCCTACATTAACGCGAGTCAAGGTAAATCCTGTAACCCCTCTCCGCGATCTTGGTCTATAAAATATCATGTTTACAACATAACGCCAGAGCTATCTGAGTAAATATATAGTGACTAATATTTATACAAGAAAACGTACTCTCCAATATTTAGTATTTCTTGAACTTCTTTCAATTCATCTTTTATTTATTTCTAAGAAAATAAAATAAATAAAAATTAATTTACATTGGTATTTTTTCGTTAAAAAACACATCACAATTAGGAATTAAATCTCATAGATATTTAGATATGAGTCATTTTATGGGAAGTTTCTTTTCTTATTTTGTCCTGTCTTAATATATTACATTTAAATTATGAAATTGAATTAAAAAATGTAAGTCTAATAAAAAAATAAAATAAAGTTTATATTAATTAATTTTTTACAAAAATCATAATATTTACATCAGCGCAAACATTCGCTACTCTTGGCCTTTTTGCTAAGATCAAGGTGTAGTATCTGTTCCGATGGATACTGCACCACATAGACTGGTATTGTCTTGGCCTTCGGGGCTTGATTTACGCCGGTCTATGGGTCTGTCCTATGCAGTTCTAGGAGGTCCACCCTCCCAGGCTTCGCCTCCCCTCTTTGGGGAGGAGTAAGTTTATTGCTTACTGCCTGAGGCGCCCCTACCGAGGAATGCCGACGGGGCTGCCCAGGCAATTTTTAAACCCCACTTTCCCGACCCGACCTTGGGTCACATCTTACTTGTAAGAGTAAGATAAAAATTGGCCTTGTGCCTAACTCCTGAAGATGAGTAAATCAATACTCTAATACTGGGACCCCTAACCCCCTAAATTAATACTATCCATTGAGTCGTTAAAGAAATTCACACTCTTCTCTGCAATCTAACAATATTTGGCAAAACATAAACTTGTGTCTATGCTTGACCAGGTTTCACTCATGAATGTCCAGCAGTGTTTGTTTTATCGCCGTTTAACGATTTGTTCCAAATGTGTACATCTGACTTGCAAGTACACCTAAGTACGACGTGCAAGATTGTTATACTCCTCTTGTCCACCCTGGTAAAAGCACGGCTTACAACACGTTTTCGTACCCCAAGGCAATCCTTACCCTACTTAACGGCCGTTAGGTAGCGCTCAGTGTTTATTTGAAGCATATCATTGAACAGGAATAACAAAAAAAACTGTTGGGCATTCATGACTGAAACTAGAAACTCCTATATTTTATAATGAAGACCAATGTGCATTTTTTTGCATATAAATAAATATATATATACTTCAATCTCGTCTCGCATCAGTATCGAGAGAGAGCGAGAAAACAAATAGCAAGTCAGACATACCCCCGCTGCGTGAAATGGATTCGGAAAGAAATCCCTTACTTTATAATATAAAATAAACGCTGGTCTTTTTTTAGGTAATAAGAAAGTAAAATAATAATTCATATATGAAAACTTAAATTACTGATATAATTCTATGATTTTATATGAATTTTGTAGTGATATATCTCAATAAATAACAAGTGCGAACACTGGCGAAATATATTTTTACGTTAATTTGTATATACAATGTACTTTCGCAATTAAATAATTATTTATCCCCCTTTAAAAAATTTAAGGAAAAAGTTATCTCTAAGCTTTACACTCAGAGAATATATTATTTTAGTAGGACCGATAACTCTACATATCCCAATTTATATAAAGTTAATAATGTACATATTTCTATGTACAAAATTCATTCCGAAACTAATTTATCGAAATTGTAATATGCATGTTATACATAGTTGAGTAGCATTATATCTACTTATGATACTAGCTAAAATTTACGACTTACGTAGGGAGGATATTTTAGCTAGTCTACTTAAAATATAATCGTCAATTTTCTATGTGGATGTGTGTCTGTCTGTCCGTCAGTCAGAATTTTTAAACGAATATCTTAACTTCTTTTAAAATGGAAAATATTGTATCAATACTAAATACTAAATTCTCAAAAGATAAACTGGACGCCATGACCGAAAATCGAAATCGAAACCGTGACATCTTCAGTCCTACCAACTGAGCTATTTGCACTTTCTTATAAATAGATCTTAAAACATTCCCATGACAAAATAAGTATAGCTTCAGCGTGACGTCATAGACTTTTGATTAACGTCATGTTTCAAAACATGAATTACAAACATAAGCGATAATTAAAAAATAAATAAATGGGTAAACATTATCAATAGCGTTATAAATTATTTTAATATTTTAAAACAATTTATTTAGCTTTAACTATGTATTGTTTGTAGTTTTTTCACACTTATTTAATTCCAGACAAGTAAATAGCAAACACCCTATCGCAGACAGTGAGAGAGAAAGGAGTGACGTAGTAGCCTAACAAAAATGCAATTGGAGAGAGTATTTATTTGCTAGTCTTGTAATTGTAATCTTCGGCAAGGGAGATAAAATTAATGGAAAACTGTTCGGCGAATAAATTGTATCCCTCCTGAGACGTTTTTTCACACACACACACACACACGCACACGCACGCACACGCACACAGTTTAAAAAGCCAGTAATGTCCATTAAAAGGTTTGATTTTTTTTTTCAAGTTTAACTAACAAAAAACTAACCAATCAAAATAGGGGTGGGACGTAATGGCTGAAAATTTCAGATTCATGCGAGTATTATTTTTTGTGTTCATGTATACATAAATAACACTAAACAATCAAACATTTTGAAAATTTTGCAAAATTCAGAAGGTGCAGGGCAAAAATAGCCGTTAGGGCTCCACGCGACTCAAAATCCATCATTTTTCTGTTAAAGTTCTTTCATGCGAAATTGTAGGTCCTAAAACATCCTCAAAAGCTATGAATGGATATAAATGGTTAAATCTGATATAGTACTTTAATTTAGGACCATTTTCAGGCTTTGAAAGGGTTTTCATTAATGTAAAACAGCCCAAAACTAGTGGCCTGCATTTTTTGAATTTTTCAAAATGTTTGATTGTTTAGTGTTATTTATGTATAAATGAACAAAAAAAATACTACTCGCATGAATCTGAAATGTTCACTAGTACGTCCCACCCCTAATCTAAAATAAAATTGAAAATAAAAAATATATTTTGAACTAAATACAGTTTAACTAACAATTCAAAAGTAAATTTGTTATTTGCCTCTTGTAACTTTAGCAAGGGATTATTGCCAATCTTTTATTCTAGTAAACTTAATAACAGTTCACGCTTGGTAATCCATTATAATATTTATAGAACTTTAGTCAACATGTAGCAATGCTTTGTCTCCGGTTAATTATCTGGATGATGGCTCATCACGTTAACAGCTGGGGACAACTCAGATAGTAGTAAGCGCATTAGTTGTGACGTCCCTCACTTACTTTCTCTCGTAGTGGCAATGGAGTCAGTGCCTACTTTCGTCTCATGTTGTTATCAGCACCTGAATTATATACAATTTACATGGAGTTCAAATGTCATTGAAATTAGAGAGAATATCAATTTCACTTGAGAGATGTATATGCTCGATGAATACTTTGAAAAAATCATCTATTTTACCCATATGCATGATGACATAATTTACGCTTAAACACACACATGTATATATGCACTAGACTACCTGTCCCCGTTAGTTTTAATTAGAGCCACTACCACTATTTATTGAACATATATTTCATTCTAGAAATTATACTATATAACATATCAGTTAAGATAGTTTCCTTGCATAACTTATATCTCTCTCTCTCTCTCTCTATATATATATATATATATATATATATTATTTATTTGTAGCCCCTAGAAAACTCTCTAGATGGGCACTGTAAGTGTAGTATTAACACAGCATGACGTCGCTAGCTATAAATACATCGTTTCTTTCATTAGGTTTAACGCTCTAATGACGTCAAGCCACCGAAATAAGTGTTAAAATTATTGCTGTTCATTTGGCTTTCCAGCGACGGCCGAGTAGTTCTAGGGGTTGGGATTTTAGTTGTAAAATACTCGTAGCCCGAGGTTTCGAATCATGCGACAAGTAGTGCATAGTTATATCTCTATGATGATGAGTCCCGATTCAAAAGGGCGAAACGTATACGTACATAGATAATAAACAAACAAAAAATATGTTATATATATATATATCATGGACTCTCCCGTCGATTTCGACGTATGAGGTCTTGACAACTCAAAATTTGTTTAGTCTACGATGGATGTAGCATGCTTACATTTACTCAATCGTAAATGGCATTTTAGTCCTGCGAGAGATTTGCCAACCAACCCACAATGGATGCAAGAAGGAAGATCTTGAGAAAAATTGGCTGGGATACTTGTAAATGTTTTTGTTCTTTCGCGTCTTTCGCGCTGTTGATCAATGGCAGTTACAGAGAACCGCCTGATGCCCCTCTGGCAGTCAGATCGCCATTCTTTCCGTCGAGAAGCAAGCTGTTCAAAATCACGATAAGCAATATTGATAGATGTCAAATTCATTTTCAACTTGTCCTTAAAGCGAAGCAGCGGTCGACCCACATTTCGCCTTCCACTGTTGAGCTCGCCGTACATCAGTTGCTTTGGTATTCTATCATCTTCCATACGTAAGACATGTCCTGCCCAACGCAGTTGTGATTGCATCAAAAAGCTTTCAATTCCGCCAATACCGCAGCATGTAAATAGGTCCGCATTAGACATCCGATTTCTTAGGGTGACACCACAAATCGTTCTAAGGCAATTTTTGTGAAAGACATCAAGCTTCTGAATGTGGCTGCGATAGACTGTCCATGATTCCGATCCATAAAGCAGTGATGTTAGCACAACTGCTCTATACACAAGTACTTTTGTTCTCAAACTTATCCCCCTGTCCTTCCATAACCGATGACGCAGTTTTCCAAAGGCAGTGGTTGCTTTCGCAATTCGGTTAAAGATTTCGTCATCAAGGGAGGCACTCCAATTTATCTTACTCCCAAGATAAGTGAAGTTTTTCACATATTTCAGATCTTTACCGTCCACTTGGATTGGAGTATCTGGAAAACAGTGTACTGGTGGTCGTTGCTTTACTGGTGGCCGTTGCTTCACACCCTGAACTTGTTTAGGCATGAGGCGAGGTTGGTGAATCACTTCTGTTTTCTTGATGCTGATTGTCAGACCAAAAGCCTTGCAAGCAGCCGAAAACCTGTCCACAAGCAGTTGCGCTTCCTCCCGAGATGTTGCACAAAGTGCAGCGTCATCTGCAAACAAAAGATCCCTGATGACAGTTTGTCGAAGAAGGGTCTTAGCTTTGAAACGTTGCTGGTTGAAGAGACCACCACTTGTTCTAAATTTAAACTTCACCCCAGTATCTATATCAGCGAAAGCATATCTCAGCATAACTGAAAAGAACAAAGCAAATAGCACAGGTGCCATTACGCAACCCTGTTTGGTACCATTTGTCACATTGAAAGGTTCTGAAGACTCTCCATTTGAAACAACCGATGCCTTCATTCCATCATGGAAAGAAATAATTACATTCAGCATGTTGTCAGGTATTCCCAGCTTGTCCAACACTTTCCAGAGGGCTTCGCGGTTTACTGTGTCAAAGGCCTTTGTAAGGTCAATGAAAACCATATACAACTCCTCGTTCTTTTCCCGAACTTTCTCGGCAACCTGGCGGAGGGAAAAGATCATATCAACAGTACCCCGACCAGCACAGAAACCGCACTGAGATTCGGGATAGATATCATCAACAAGGTGTTTAATTATTCTGTTGAGAATAAGCCTTGCCAAGACCTTCCCTGCAATTGACAAAAGTGAGATGCCTCGATGGTTGTCACAGATGTTTCTATTGCCTTTATTCTTATACAAGTGTTGAATTAATGCATCTTTGAAATCCTGAGGGACATTTCCACCTTGCCAGATCTTCACAAAGAGACTGTGCAGCTTCTTCACTAGTGTCTGGCCACCGTACTTAAACACCCCAGGAGGTAAGGTGTCTTTCCCTGACCTTTTGCCTGACGACATTTGCCTAATAGCAACGAAAACTTCATGTATTGCTGGAAGGAAGGAGAGTTCAGGAATCTCAGGTCGTTCAGTGATAGATGAAAGTATTTCTTCATCAGTTGTGGAAGTATTGTTTAGGACCGCTTTGAAGTGCTCCTTCCAGCGATTCAATATATCCGCTCTATCATTTATCAGTGTGCCATCATTTGCAGATACGGGAGAAACGCCAGATTCATGTGGTCCAAAAACTTTCTTAATACCTTCATAAAAAACTTTCAAGTCTTTTCTGTCAAATGCTTCTTGCATCAATTTGGCATGTGAGGACCACCATGCCTCTTTCATCTGCCGTAATGCTTTCTGGACTTTACTTTTGCATTCCTTGTACAATTTCCTCTTTAGTGTTGGGTTCTTATCATCAATCCAGGTTTTATGAGCCTTATGCATTTTATTGATCAACTCCTGATATATATATATATATATCAACTATTGATATATATATATATATATATATATATATATATATATATATCAACTATTGATATATATATATATATATATATATATATATATATATATATATATCAATAGTTGATATATATATATATATATATATATATATATCAATAGTTGATATATATATATATATATATATCAATAGTTGATATATATATATATATATATATATATATATATCAATAGTTGATATATATATATATATATATATATATATATATATCAATAGTTGATATATATATATATATATATATATATATATATCAATAGTTGATATATATATATATATATATATATATCAATAGCTGATATATATATATATATATATATATATATCAACTATTGATATATATATATATATATATATATATATATATATATATATATTCAAGAAGACTAACAGTCGCAGATCGGGCAAATTTAATTCTCCGAACATAAAGTCTTGCACTACTTTAATGTCCATATACGAAGATTAAAAAAAAGATATCCTTATTTCCAGAATCCTTATTCCAATGTTGATCAAAATTCATTAAATTGTTTTGATCCTGAAAAATGTCTAACGTTTAAAGATTAAGGGGTCTTAGGAAGAAATTGATGTACACAGAATCTGTATAATGACTATTTTATTTAGGCGAAAAAAACGGTTACAGCAAAAATATTTTTACAAAAAAACACAATGTTGCAATGTTCCATAGGCACAAGGCCCGAATCGTTATGGGAGGGGGGGGGGTTCGTTGGTCATACAATTTGTCTGTCTATGTGCACTTTACCCGTAGCTAGACTCTCTCACCAAAATAGCTCATTCTCTCTGTGGGTTGGACCTACTTAGGTGATCCCCAATTTGTATAAACTATTTTATTGGGTTATTCAGATTTAATGCGAATCAATTATATTTTAATTTTTACATGTGGGGGTTTTGACTTAATTATCACCTAAAAAGGCCATTTTAATATACTAAAGAAACTGGAATTTTGGGGTATATTCATTAATTGACGTTTAATACATATTTTTAAAATTTCAAAACATCTAATTCTACACTGGTTTCATCTTGTCTCTTTGCGTAAAACATTAACTTAATGTAACCCAGATTACACACCTTGATGCCTAGCAGCTGAGTTCCAAAATTTATAATGATTGTATAATACATAACATACATATGACAGTGCACCCTTAAACCATTCTACTTTACCGTGATTGTAATACTTACGTTTCCTATTTATCATTACTCATCTGGTATAAGCTGCTCTTAATCATATCACCTTTTAAATTTCCCAAGGCCTCCAATATGTGACCCGGCTGAGTTTGGCAGTTGACTATTCAATAAATTACATCTATTTTGAAAGCGACATACTGAAAAGCTGTTATCCCTCTGCTCTTAAGACAATTTGCCTATTAGGTGATCATTCTTACCAAATGTCGTATGGCTAGTTTGAATAACTTAAAAGTAATTGATGGACAGACAAACGGTCTTTCATTTAAGCCTGATTACACCTTATGAACGAAATGACAATCGTTCTGTGGAGGTTGGTTACGATAAACAGTTCCATAAAACTAAGATCTACTCATGTATCGAGCACTGTTAAAGTAAATACTACAGCAAATATTAATACATCATATATTAAGCGATGATATATGTATATCTACATAGAGGGCTGGTTACGAGTTTCGCCGAAGGTAATTACTACATATAACATAAAAAATAAATAAACATATTTTATTAGTAATATATTAACAGACATTGGAGAGTTAGTCATTAAACATATTTGAAAGATCCACCATATTTTTCTAAGACAAATGAAGTACATTTATTCACATTTCGAGCAGGTTTGGTTAATTCAGCTGTTGTAATGGCATTGGTTTCTTCTCGAATGCGAGCGTGTAGATCAAGTACACTGAAGGCCTTGTGACGATAAAGCCGAGACTTTAAGAACCCTCATAACAAATAGTCAAGTAGACTGGGTAATCATAGCTGTCGAACACTTCTGGCGATAAGTCATTCCTCTGAAGATAGCCCTGATACTATAGGTTATGGGGCTGCTAAAAGTTCGTGTTCATTATTACAAACGCTATAATTTACCGGATTTATGATCTCTTATCGGAAACAAAAGTAATGCCATTACAAGAGATTAATTAGTCAAGGCTGTTCAACATTCAACGAAACGCGCTGAATTGGAATAAGAGTAAGAATGCGGAACATTTCATGATTTTAACTTAAACATCCATTGTTTGTTATTGTAAAATCAATAAGTTTGCTTTGTTATTTTTAAAATTTTTCAGTTCAGTAATTATCTCCTGCGAGACTTACGGTCAATTCTGTAACTAATATAAAACAGCAATATATATATATATATATATATATATATATATATATATATATATATATATATATATATATATATATATTTGAATAGATTTTTGTAGGTACAAAGTTTTAATAAACAGTCAAATAATGTTAGAGACATTGCTATTATTATCTATAGTGAGGATTTTTTTTAATGAATAATATTATAAGAGAGGAATAAAGAACCACGAGAAGGGGAACAAAGATAAATCACTTCGTAACTTTTTCTTTCTCTATTAAGATGTTTTTCTTTTTTATATATATTTTTTTTAATACCCTCGATAATTATTTATGGTCTTTTGACTACGTTTTTAATCGTGATTCTCCCGCGTAGTCGACGATTACCTTGAAAAGTGTCGCGTGAAAGACGTCTCGATAATTATTTTTTTTTTTACCCCCTTTGTTTTTCTCAATACTCTTTTATCAAAAAAACATCCTCATAGAGAAAGAACAAAGTTACGAAGTGATTCATCTTTGTTCCCCTTCTCGTGGTTCTTTATTTTTCTCATAATATAAATCATTTAAAAAATCCTCACTATAGATAATAATAGCAGTGCGTCTAAAATTATTTGACAAAATATATATATATATATATATATATATATATATATATATATATATATATATATATAGTTTGTGTTATAATGAAATAATTCCAGGAGGAGATCCGGGTATGAGAGCTCAATTTGATAAACAGAGCAAGAATAAAATGAAATATAATAACACAAAATTACATAATCATCGATGCAATAATTTATTTCAACTTTGTGGTTTTTTCAAGCATCCGATCCAGTCGATTACATTTCAAAAATGTAATCGTCTGGATCGGATGCTTGAAAAAACCACAAGGTTGAAATAAATTATTGCATCGATGATTATGTAATTTCGTGTTATTATATTTCATGTTATATATATATATATATATATATATAATGTGGATCAATTAATATAGATGTAATAATTGCTATATTTATAAGATAAGTATACTCAATATTAGTGATAAAGGTCAGCACAAAAATATGAAATAATGGGACCAAGTTTAGCTTTTTATATCTTCGCTGACCTAGAGTAACTATTCCTTGCTTTCGGGACCAATAAAAAAGTTGAAAAAATCTTCACTTGACAGATTAATACGCACTATGGGAACTGTTATGAGAAAAATATATAACCTATGTTAACTATCTTTTTACACACATATATATATATATTATCATTTTTTATGGGCCAATTTATTTTCTTATATTTTACAACATAAATTTGTTATCAATGTAATCATGCCATACAAAGTGATCGTATATCAATAATTTAGTTTGCATTGTGTATATTTATATTTCTTCTTTGTATTGAACTTTTCCGAAAGAAAAAAACACGAAAGTCCGTCCTAAGAAATGTAAATGTTCGCATAAACTTCTTAAGAATGTATTTCCTTGTAAATTGTTAACAATATTGTTTTAAACTACGCAAGTAATTTCATTTCTTTTATTTTTCTCTTTTTTTCCTATATTTAGATCAAATAAACTTAATCTATAAACAATATATGTACTTTATGTATGTTTTTTTTGTTTCCTTTATAGTAAATTTTCTTATCTAACCAGAATCTAATATATAAAGAAAAGTCGGTCTCTTTCTCGACTTTTATCATCGATAGATTACTTCGTACAAAATCAATATTAGTTATAGATTCCTCAGTTCTTTTAATTGATCGTTGCTGGATGTTGTTAAAAACAATAAAATGGAGTTCAATTTAATTTCTTCCAGAAAATACTTTCACCGAATTGTAATTATCCTTTAAACTTTATATTCCTCAATCTTCTTTGTTTGCCACAACTCATATATTCGGAGGAAAACAGTAGAGTTGTCATATTGGTGTTATCATAGTTTTAATAAATGATTGAATTTATTAGTTTCACCACCCAGCGATGTTTTTATGTTTTTGTAAATAATTGAAGACAAAAACAAGGAATAAAATTCAAGTATATTAAATTGGTTCAAGAAATTAATAAACTTAGTCGAATGCAAAAGACCATAACTCCAATAATAAGATAAACACATCAAATCTAGACTTTGACTTAAAGCTAATTTTACTTGAAAGCAAAGAAAAAGTATGCCAATATCACATTAAGTTAAATATTATTTTAGGATGTGACAATGTTTAAATGCAACACTTTTTGTAGTTATAGCTTTGTAATTTTGGTAATGGCGCTTATCTCGTTTTGCATTCAAACTCTTAAAATATTAAACGAGAAAAAGTATTTAACTTCTGAGGAAATAAATAGTGAAGTTTTTGCATTAATGTTTACTTTGTTATGCTTTTAAAGATTCGTACATAAACATTGGTTTATAACAGCGTGAAACACAATTATATGAATTATCAATTTACGAAATACAACTTTTCATATATCTACCTATTATACAAGTATTGTCGTTATTTGTTTATTCTAAATGTTATGTTTTGCATGTTTATTTTTTTGATTTGATAAACTTTATAACGATGATATAATTCATAAAAATGTCTAAACAAGATTAAATGTCTCATTTTGATAACATAATTTGTGTATCTTTTACTAACTTAAGCTTTTTATGTTTTTCTGATTTATAACGCTTGAAAATATAAAAATGTATTGCATAGCCGTCTTTATTAAACTACGCACGGAAACGATTGTTCCTTTTTTTAAGGTTGAGGAATCTTAATAAATAAACAATATTTTTACTTAACCTTTGTTTCGTTGATTTTCTTGTTGCGACATTGCTTTTTGTAACGACACATTTCTGTATTAATGAAACTATAAAACAATCTCTCCTGTGGATGTGTTTCCTGTCTACTTTCATTAATACACATTACTTTTATGAATACGCATTGTATTATATGTATCTACTATTAATCGAATATTTATTGAAATCAAAAATATAATAATTTAAAACTAAAAATAATTCTAAAATATGATATATTTTCTAAATTGTAAATATGACTATGTTTTGAATTTTCTGTTTTCTGAACTCTCAATTCCGAACTATATATCCACCGAGGCAACGTTGCTAAGGTAGCTGGAATAATGGTTGGGTCGGTTTGGTCATTCTACCAGTCCAGAAAGTACGTGCCTCCTGACGCAATTCTCTATATGTATAAGAACCAGATGCTCTCTAAGATGAAGTACTGCTTCCACATCAGAGGAGGTGCTGTTCAGAGTACTCTTTCTTGCGTTGACAGAGTACAAATGATAGATTATCCCCTCTTTTCTACAACCCTTTTCTCATAGAGATATTGCTTGTCTCTATACTATACCATTACTTTCATTATTGGGACTCAGTTGAGCACCTATCTAAAACATTCACAGCAAGAACTCCTCTAGCTACAACCACTGCACAGACCTTTCATTTCTTTCTATATTATTCTAAAACCGAAAGAAACTTACATGAACAGAGTTTCTTTCAAAAAAACATCACATTTGTGGAACGTGATATATATATATATATATAATATATATAATATATATATATATATATATATATATATATATATATATATATATTTCATGATTTTATGGGGAGTACATTTTATTATCGCAAGCATGAAAGGAAAAAGGTCGGCTGCCATTTTTTTTCTTGATTAACTTTAAATCAATAACGATAGAATTCGTCTTCCCTTCATGCTTGCGATAATATATATATATATATATATATATATATGCACCCCTACAACAACAGCTTTACCAACATGGTAATTTTCATATTGAACGTCGACTTGTCGAGCCGTTGTCTTAAGTAATCAAATTCTGCCCAATCCTCTCATGAAATTATCCTTCATCGAGCTGACAATCTCATTAAATATTCGAGCTCTATTTTGTAAGTAGTGATTCATTAGTATAAAACAAACTCACTTAAACACAATAATTTTGTATACGAATACAACTTTGCTGGAGGCTTTTTTTTGTTGCAAAAGAGAATCGGTTAATGGCATTGGTGAACAGTAATTTTTTGCCGTCAAGACAAGCAGGTGAATAAAATGTACTCAAATGTACCAAATAAGTTGGTGTGGAAATTATTTTAGTCACAGATACCCTAACAAAACAGCGGGGTCAAATGAAGAAAGCATTTGTGCCAAGTCCATACTACTATATTACGTTTTTATTATATTTTTACATATAATTTTAAATGATGAGGTCAGACCGAATGATGGACGTGCATTGAGTGGCAGCATGATCGTAATGATGAATACCATATCCACGTTTCAAGTGGCTTTGGCCATATATTCAGAATATACATGGATGTAAATATCTTCTACCTTTCTCTTTTCATATCTTTATGCACTTTTTTATATTTTTCAAATAAATTTGCTTTTATTTAGTACTGGTTCATAAAGTACGAATAGAAGCTTTCTACATAAAACTAGTTGGAACTTCCGGCGTTTCCCTGGATTGAACGCAGAACAACTTTTGTGTCAAGTTCCTAATTACTTTTCGGATTATTATTTGTTTTATTTTTACACTTTCTAATATTTCATTGAGGTTGCACCAAAGGATGACAGGATGTGTAAGTACACTCGAATTAAATTCCGATAAGTTTGAAGATATCTTTAATAATAAGGGGTGAAAGGTAAACAGGTCGGCATCAAAAGAAGTTTTGTGTAACTTCGATTGACTGCTAATTGTGTTGTTGTAATAGTGGTAAGCACTAATCGTCCTAGCGGCTTCCAGGGGAAACTTAACAGCAAAATACGCAAAGAAAGGCAAATTAAAATGTATATAAATTTTAGGTTGCTGCGATTATAAATAACTTAACGAACGTGCAACAAACTGGTCTCGCAGTATCATCCCGCTAATGTATGTGAAGTATGGTGCCACAAAAAACGAATGTATGCAGTCGTTGCTTATCTTCATCTTCGACAATCACTGACTGACAATGGATGTTGTTTATTCTTTATATACACATTTCGTATTCTTTTCCTTTTGTTTCAGATAAATTATTTTTCATTACGCATTGTGATACATGTTTTGTTTTAAATGTTTGTGTAAAAATACATTCACTTTGAATTCACTATTAAATAAAGTGCCAAGCGATGTTAATACTCATGCATTAGTTGCAGCTATCACACACACACACACATACACACACACACATATATATATATATATATATATATATATATATATATATATATATATATATTTATTTATAAATACAGATTTTAATCAGACGTATGGACCGGCGGTTTCTGACAGGAAAAAGGTTGCTTCCCCAAATCCCGTCTTCGTCAGCACAGCCTGAAATGGTAACAAAATTTTTACCATTTCAGGCTGTGCTGACGAAGACGGGATTTGGGGATCCAACCTTTTTCCTGTCAAAAACCGCCGGTCGATATGTCTGATTAAAATCTGTATTTATAAAAAAAAAATATTACGCTCTTAATTTAATTAAATTGAGCAATCTGCTGGTATTTCCCATTCATTCTTTTTGAGTATACATTTATACTTATATATATATATATATATAAATCATGTAAACTTGAGTTTATCAAGAAAAACATTCTATATTTCTTTCAAAAAACACTTTATTTACAGACAATTGTTTTGCCCATTTGAAGAACACATATTTTCATGATGCACAAAATATTACTGATATTTATGAGGGGGCTTCGTCAGTGTATAAAAATTCAGTCAGGCTGAAAAATATAAATGCGTCTAACAGTCATTTAGTTTATAAATATTTGATTTCCACTCAGAATTCAATTCCACGTCTTTCCTCATGGCTAAGACATTTTTTAACAAAAAATCACCATTGCAAGACCTGACAGATTTTTCTAGTGACAACATGTCACGAAAAAGAAAAAATAAATGTTACTATTTCATCAAAAAGACTTTATACAGTCGAAAGGAAGCGGAGTTTAAATAAATAAATATCTATTTAAAAAATATTTATGCGTTGGCTGGGCTTCCAAACATATATATACATATATTTATGTACATTTTATAGATAAATATATACATATATTTATATACATTTTATAGATATACATATACAAATACATTTTATAGATACATATATTTATATACATTTTATAGATACATATATACATATATTTTTATGTATACATGTATTATATATACACAAACACACACACATATATATATATATGTATATATATATATATTCGTTGAAATTGAGATCGAATAGAACACGCTATTTGAGTTAACTACAAAGATTAATCATTTACTAACAAACACAGATATCTCAATATTTACGCCTTTTTAATGACTAGCGTTTTTTAGATTACAGGGTTAGATTACCTCCCTAATTATCTCCTGGGTTATAAATACAGTCACATTGATTTGAAATTAATTTCACATCTTACTGGGTTATTTAAAGAATGTTGTTGGCGTGTTTTTTCTTGAACTTTCTCGCGGTATGTTTGCTTGATATATATAAAATTATATAAAGAGATTCAATGTTTTAAAAAAATGATGATTCATTATATTACTTTTATAATATAGCTTTGAAACAGCTGTAACCAACATAAGACCTTCATATATCGACTTTCTATTTTTAAATGATTAAAATATAATTTGAAAATGATAAAAATCGTCAAATATATATATATTATATATATATATATATATATATATATATATATTATATATATAGTATGTTTATATATTTCTGTGTACACAATTCACTAATTAACCGATAATTATTGTTGTGAAGTTGTCCAACAGTAAATAATAAATAAAGGAAGTCAAGTCGAGGGTTGGTTTAACAAGTGTATTAACAAAGTAAGAAAGTGACTAGCTCTTGGCTAGACAGTTACAAGACTGTGCTTTGTCTTCTCTGTGTCTTTGGTGACTCGCACTATTTATAGTGACAACCGGTGCAGTTTCTCCTGTGTAAGAATGGCCGGTGTAACAATTATGAATTCTGGAACACAGATGCTTTGCGTAACGGTGAGTAATGTTCGCTATATTTTGTTTAATAATTGAAAAGAGGGGTGAAATTCCCGTGAACATTTTAGAAACTCGATTTTTCTTTAAATTTTAAATATTCCTAAAAATTCAGTTTCTTTAGAGTCGGCATAATATAGTCAAAATCTTTCATTTGATAATCCAAATATATCAGATTTGCTTTAACTTTGATCCAATTTAAATAGATTCCCTGAATTTTAATTTCCTAACACACCTTAAGCTTAACCTTTTTTTAATAATCAAAATCATGCAATGTAGTTTTATAAAAATGAAAATAAAGATTCTAGAAATAAGGTTTTGTATCATTATATTTTGATTTACTCTTCATAAAGGGAAATAAAACTGATGCAAAACTGCCTCGTTCGGGGAGTTCATTTATTCCCTGCTATTGGGCGTGCATTATATATATATATATAGAGAGAGAGATATAGATATAGATATAGATATATATTGATAGATATATATAGATGAAAGAAGAGGATAAACATGTACTAATGACAAATTTATTTCAACTTCGATTGTTAAATGCAACGTGTACTCGGTAAAAAAACATGTTTATTTTAGTTTCCTTAAGCTAAGGCTATTTTAAGATAAACATCTTATCATCAGAGGAATTACATTAATAGATACGTTGGCAGTGGAAAAGCCAAAATTTAAAATTTGAAAAAAATATCAAGTAATGGAGAGTGAGAATCTGCGTGTGAAAAGATATGGGGCCTGTCCAGTTGGTAAATGTCAGTTGATAAGGTGTCCAGTGGAAGGAGATGGGACAGAAGGGGTTTCGGAGAAGGCAGCATTGAAAAAATTCAAGAATTAAGTAAATCCAATAGAAAGATGTTTAGTTCAATCGTAGGTGGAACGCACTTATTCGGAAGTAATTTTGAGAATTCGGGCCATTTTAAAATACTTCCGTGGACGGAGAATGAGAGTAATTTTTCAAAAGTTGTAGTTGAACTGTGTATATTTAAGGCAGGCAGTCGGGAACTTAAGTAGTGTCTTCGAAAGTCTGAGAAGAGCGACAGCTTTAGTTGAAAACGAGGTCAAATGAAGAAGTAGCGGAAGGGATAAAAATAAAAAAAGTCGGTGATAGGGTTCGTTAAATGAACTATGGCTGATGCTGGGAAGAGAGTGGAGGGCATTGTTTAGTTACTGCTTACGGCTAGTAAGCAATAAAGCCGGTGCAAGTTGAGGTGGTGTTATTATAAGCTAAAATTCAGGTCATTGAGTAAATATTTCTGAAGGGAGGGGGGCCGTAAATTAAACGAATTTTAAATGAACTTATATATAATTTCGAATGTTTAAAAGGATTTCAATTGGGAAATTAGGGTTCAAGTGAATGGGAATCTGGAATTTTCGTGTTTAATGTGTAATACTTCGGACAAAAACTTGTGTTTCGGAGTTAGATGTATAAAGACTGTAAACAATTCCCAGTTAGATAAATATTAAATGCATGACTAAATAAGAAACTTCAATGTAAAACTGAGATTAGGATTGGGAATAGCGTTAGTCTGCTTGCAACAATTGATTTCTAGTACCAAAGGATATCCAGACATAAGTTGCCTGTTATAGTAAACAATACTTGCATGCAAGAGAAGATGTTGCCTAGATATACATATTTTAAACTATATATATATATATATTTATAATCAAGAAATATATTTTCAAAAGTATGATGACAATTTTTCTAATACGATAAATGTACGCTCGATATTGGCAATAGAGCAGTATTTCAAAAATCGTATTGCTTTAAAAAAATCTAATATTTAAATGATTATGTATTACAACTTCTGTTGGATGTTATGAAAGTTAAATATGTAACTATTTATATATATATATAAAGGGAGGGACGAGTGGTTATAGCACTTGTCTTTGGGCTGGACGACCCGGGTTCGATCCCACTCACGGCAAAACTCCCTCTGTCCACCCAGCAGTAAATGAGTACCTGACTAAAACTCAGGGAAGGTTCAAGGCAGCGAAAGGAGCGGGATGTGCTCCGCTTTCCATATGCTGTGCCCTAGATACGGTGATTCTTAAATCACCGCCGCTACGGCCATGGGCAGTGTGCGATGTCGGCAACGACACTCGTGCGCGTCCAGGCTATGCGATATTTACCTTTTTTTTTACCTATCTCTCTCTCTCTATATATATATATACATAATTATTCATGTATTAACGTTTCTTCTTTATTGAAATACTCTCTCAGGATGAACAAAAAATGTAGAAAAATCATAAAGAATATTAGTTTTGATTTGTCAGAAAATGTCCAGGCTTCGGCATGGCTGTAGATACGAATAAGCAGACATGCCGAAGCCTGGACATTTTGTGACAAATCAAAATTAATATTCTGTATTATTTTTGTACATTGTTTTCTTGCGTCCTTAGGAAGTCTTTAAATAAAGACGAAACATTTATGAATACATAAATAACATAGTTTTTGGCTTTCCTCTTTCATTTTCAATATATATATATATATATTTATATATATATATATATATTGGAGTGAGTTATGAAAATATATTTATAACAATTAAGCTACACATAGGCTTCCGCGTTTCATCCCCATAGTCATTTTAGCCTGGCGATTCTCTACGAGGATGAAACGTGGACGCTTCTGTGTAACTTAATTACAATCAATACAGTTTCGAAACTTACTACCTAGCTTTACTCACGTATTGAGCACTGTTGAAATATATACTGAAGATTGATACATAAAAGATTATATCCCCTTATAACATTTTATGTGGATATTTATCATATATATATATATATATATATATATATATATATATATGAGAGAGATAAGGTGCATGTTTTAAAAGTAATCGCTTATTTTGAAAAATATCCAAGAGAAAGTTGTTCTTAAATATGAATACCGCCGCCTTTTAAAGGAAATCGATAGATCGATCAATTAGAATGAAACCACGCAGGGGGGTATTCTGTCCCACTGAGACGCTAATTAGACGCTGTTATCTTTGTTGTGTTCAAATGCGACGCGTTTGGGGAGGAAAAGTGTTTGTTTGTTTAAGACATTAATTGATCTGAGATATCGTCAGAGAATTTTCTTTTGAAACCAACGAAGAAAAAGATAACGCTTTTAACCGTTTCGTCGAAACAAACCTATGTTCAAAGAGACTAGATCATTCTTTACTCTGATGAAAGTGTGGCACCTTTCACGCGTCTCGTATAGTTTCGCCAGCTTCTGAGCTTCCAGAACTAGGGGGAAAATGTAGGTTCATGCCTTTTATTTACCTATTGGTGAGTAAATTAGACACAAGTTCAGGTGGGGTTTTTTAAAACCATCAAATTAGAGGAAGTGCACTCTGATATAAAACAAATGCCAGAGCAACCCTGTCGGCATTCTCCAATAGGGGCGCATCAGGTAATTAGAAATAGTTTAACTCCTTTTCAGAGAGCGATGGTAAATCTTAAGAGTATGGATGAACATCCTAGGACTGAATAGAACAATACCTCAAACGGAGAGAAGCAAGGCCACTCGTACTGATTGTCGATGACGTATCTTCGACACCTACTCAAGCTGTACCATGTAAGTATGCCTTTACAAACAATAATTGTGTATAAATGAAATTTTCACTGATTGCTCACTTGCAAAAAACAGGTGGTGTACTTTGGTGAATACAGGTATCTTCAGAGTTTCAGCACTCTGTATAGCTTTCGATTAGTTGCAAATCGCCTTGCGTTCCCGTAACAGCCGTTTACCATTAGGTTTTCGCTGATAACGGCCATTGGCATTTTCTGAAATTTGAGTGACAATAAGCCCGCCAACGATTCCAGTACACTACGCGCCCTTCCAGTGGAGGTATGGATGGTGTTCATCCTTCTCCGTCTTGCATTACTTCTAGACTCGTCATTTTTGTGATATCAACTATTTCATTTTGGGGTGGGCAGATAGGAGATTCAGATTATAGGATTTATCTTACATATCAACCCAAACCCTAACACTTACATGTTCGGTAAGCTTGTGTTCTTGTAATCCCCCTTCTATATTTCTGGTTCTGTTGATGTATTATTATTTAATTTCCACTGATCCGTTATATATTAGATATATAATTAACGTACTAGAAAGATCAGTCTTTCAACTCCCTCTAATTTAATTGCCTTGTACCCAATTGTATGCATTTACAAACAATATAAGCAGATGAGAATATCTCATCTGTTTGTTTTTCTTTACTTTTCTTTACTCAGAACAAGACATATTACCAATGAAGCGTGAAAGTCTTCTGTGATAAGAGCCATATTTAGCAGGTAATCTTGAGGGTAGTTGGCAGCAATATGTTTGTTCACATTACATTTATATTTGTGCTCCGGTGCTACTCGATCAGGCTTTCTGAAGATACCGGCTTCCCGACTTAAAATGCACGAAACATTGTGTTTTTCCTTTCTCTTATAAAAACTCAATCATGTTCTGCCAAGCTAAACACAAACAGCAATTTTCCTCTACAAAACAACCAAACACCACGAATAAATATTTCTATCTTCGTGTAATCCTATTGTTTTGTTTTAATTTTATTTAGATAAATCTATTATTATACTCAAGTTGACTTGGTCAACGCCTGTTTCCCTCATGTACCACTATTCTTCAGTCGGAGCAACAATAATGTAGCTTTCAACGTTCGGTCGTTACTACTCGTGCCAGGGGCTAAAACCTCGTTACAGTTGACCTACCGTACACCTCGACCCTGCTGGGTTAAGGCCTCCTGTTGCCGTTGATAACTCGTCGCCGACTTTGGCCGTTGTACTCTGGAGGACAGTGTTGACGAAAAATCTCCGTTTCCCTGAAGAAGACTGGCGGTGTCGTAACTTCATTGACTGGGCTGGACTCCGCCCACGTTGTGTTTATTGGTCC
>OY744533.1:26530860-26535860 GCA_963556195.1 Sepiola atlantica | reverse complement strand
TATCTATATGTATATATAAATATGTATCTATATGTATATATAAATATGTATCAATATGTATATATAAATATGTATCTATATGTATATATATAAATATGTATCTATATGTATATATATAAATATGTATCTATATGTATATATATAAAATATGTATCTATATGTATATATATATAAATATGTATCTATGTGTATATATATATAAATATGTATCTATGTGTATATATATATAAATGTATCTATATGTATATATATATAAATCTGTATCTATATATAAATCTGTATCTATATGTATATGTATATATATATGTATATATATATATATGTATATCTATATGTATATATGTGTGTATATATGTATGGGAAATTTAAAAGGAAAAACCAAAAAGGATGTTTTTTTATGTGGTCCTTAACGTTTCGTCTTTATTTGTAAGACTTCTTCAGGGTTATTATATAAAGAAAAAATGTCATGCAAGTATTTGGACAAATAGGGTTGACATGGTGGGTTGTAAAGGAGGAAAGTAGTAGCCAGCTACTGGAAAAACAGTAGGACTGACGTCCGGACTTGGTGAAGTCAGTTGTGAGGAATGAGAATAAATGTTGATGAAAATGAGTGGAAAGGTTAGAGTGAGCAGGGATACTGTGGATGGCAGTAAGTGAAGGAGTGGAGAGGTGGGGAAAGAGGAGGATGGTATGTTTAGCCAGGTGGCTGCGGCAAAGACTGAGGGGTGAGTAGGTTGGAAATTTGGGTTTATGATGAAAGAAGATTGGTGTGTGGTTGTATGCAGAAAAATGGAAGGTGGGTAGAGGAGGCAGGGGGCACTGTGATTTTGATGGATGGGTAAATGTCACGGTTTTGGAGAGGATTTGAAAAAATCAGGGGATTAAAGAGTGGGAGGTATGGGTGGTTGAGAGTACGAGAGAAGTGGTAGAAAGGTGGGAAATGGAAAGAGGGGAGATTTTTTTGTGATTAGGTGTGAAATATTTTTAATATTTTGAAAAGCGAGAATATTCGGCCGGCTTGCTATGTTCAGAATATGAGGGAAAAGAGTAAATTAGAAACAGTTCAGATTCGTGGAGAATGAAGATGTGTGTGTGGGAGTGTATGCGGAGATAAGTGGGAGTGTCATTAAGATATGAGAGAAAAAATAAATAAAAATAAATGTTATCTATTATTTGGGATGAGTCTTTCTTTAGTAAGGATGCTTTTGCTTATTAAGGGCGATGGGTTATAGAAGCCATTTCGTTGCTTGATGGTGTTGGAGGCAGTGATGAGTGCAGTTTCCAGTAGTCTTTGGCGAGCTTTGTTGTGGATGTATTTGGTGATTTCACCTTGTTCAAATTTGAAGACATGACCGTGCTCTAATGCATGGGAGAAAAGTGCACTGAGAGGGTTATTGTTTTTTAAGCCCCTTTTGTGTTCATTCGATCTTTTTTTTCAATTCACGTTGTGTTTCTCCCATGTCAATTTGATGGCAGTCGTTGCATGGGACAGTGTATAAGCCGGCATGCGATGTGGGTTTTTTGGGGAAATGTCTCGATGTGTTTAATGTTTGTTTTATTGATTGTGATGTGGTGTGTACTGTTGGAATGCCTAGTTTGTTAAGCGTGTTGCATATGGATGTGCTGTTGAAATGCGTGGGTAAGAGAAGGGTTCTGTCTATGAGATGTGTTTGGAGTTTGATTTTTTGTGTTGTTTCTGGAGAATATTTGGAAGCCTTTTTTCTTGGTATTTAATATGAAATGTGTGGGGTATTGCTGTGTGTTTAGGGAATTAAAAATGTACTTTATTGTCTCATCTATGTATTGGGGGGGGGTATATATTCTAAGGCCGCGTAGGAAGAAGCCTATAATTATACCTGTTTTGATCTTGCTATGGTGGTGGGAGTAGAAGTGTATGTAGTCATATTTGTGAGTGTTTTGGCGGTGTACCTTAAATTCAAGTTTGTTGTTGGATTTAATTATAAGAGTATCTAGGAAGGGTATCGAGCTGTCTATTTCAGTTTCACGGGTTCATTTTATGGAGAGTTCTCCTGTGTTGAGTTTGTCTTTAAGATTATTGATTTGTATATCTGTGGGGAGGAAACTTAGAATATCATCAATATATCTAAAGCATTCGATGTAAGGGGGTAGTCTATATTTGAAGGAGCCGGATTCAAAGAATTCTATAAAGAGGCAGGCTTAAAAAAAAAATCAAACTCTAAACACCTCTCTCATAGACAGACCCCTTCTCTTACCCACGCATTTCAACAGCACATCCATATGCAACAGGCTTAACAAACTAGGCACTCCAACAGTACAAATCACATCACAATCAATAAAACAAACATTAAACACATCAAGACATTACCCCAAAAAAACCACATCACATGCCGGCTTATACACTGTCCCATGCAACCACTGCCATCAAATTGACGTGGGAGAAACACAACGTGAATTGAAAATAAGATTGAATGAATACAAAAGGGGCATAAAAAACAATAACCCTCTCAGTGCACTTTTCTCCCATGCACTAGAGCAAGGTCATGCCTTCAAATTTGAACAAGGCGAAATCACTAAATACATCCACAACACAGCTTGGCGAAGACTACTGGAAACTGCACTCATCACTGCCTCCAACACCAACAAGCAACGAAATGGCTTCTATAACCTATCGCCCTTAATAAGCAAAATCATCCTTACTAAAGAAAGACTCATCCCAAATCATAGATAACATTTATTTTTCATTTAATTTTTCTCTCAGATCTTAATGACACTCTCCCCCGTATCTCCGCATACACACCCATACCCCCCCCCCCCACACACACACATCTTCATTCTCCACGAATCTGAACTTTTTCTAACTTACTCTTTTCCCTCATATTTTTAACATAGCAAGCCGGCAAAATATTTTCGCTTTTCAAAATATTTAAAATATTTAACACCTAATCACAACAAATCTCCCCTCTCCCCCTCATCTATTCCCCCCTTTCAACCTCTTCTATCGTACTCTCAACCACCCATACCTCCCACTCTTTAATCCCCTGATTTTTTTCAAATCCTCTCCAAAACCGTGACATTTACCCATCCACCAAAATCAGAGGGCCCCTCCCTTCCTCTACCCACCTTCCACTTCTCTGCATACCCCCCACTACATCTTCTTTCACCATAAACCCAAACCTTCCAACCTACTCACCCCTCACAGTCTTTGCTGCAGCCACCTGGCAAAACATTCCATCCTCCTCTTTTTCCAACCTCTCCACTCCTTCATTCACTGCCATCCACATTATTCCCGCTCACCCCATCCCGCCACTTTTTAACTTACAACCATCCACAGAATCCCTGCTCACCTCCACCCTTCCACTTTTTCACTCAGTTTAATCAACATTTATTTTCATTCCTCACAACTGACTTAACCAAGTCCGGACGTCAGCCCTATTGTTTTTCCAGTAGCTGGCTACTACTTTCGGCCATTCAACCCACCATGTCAACCCTATATGTCCAAGTACGTGCATGATATTGTTTCTTTATATTATCATCTTGAAGACGTCTTACATATAAAGACGAAACGTTGATGAACACATAAAAACATCCTTTTTTTTCCTTTTTCATTTCCATTACGTAAGATTACCTTCATCCTTCTTTTCCCATCTATATGTATATATAGATAGATATCTATGTGTGTATATATAGATATATATATATATATATATGTGTGTATAGATAGATATATGTGTGTATAGATAGATATATGTGTGTATAGATAGATATATGTGTGTATAGATAGATATATGTGTGTATAGATAGATATATGTGTATATAGATATATATCTATGTGTGTATATATAGATATATATCTATGTGCGTATATATAGATATATATCTATGTGCGTATAGATAGATATATATCTATGTGCGTATAGATAGATAGATATCTATGTGCGTATAGATAGATAGATATCTATGTGCGTATAGATAGATAGATATCTATGTGCGTATAGATAGATAGATATCTATGTGCGTATAGATAGATAGATATCTATGTGCGTATAGATAGATAGATATCTATGTGCGTATAGATAGATAGATATCTATGTGCGTATAGATAGATAGATATCTATGTGCGTATAGATAGATAGATATCTATGTGCGTATAGATAGATAGATATCTATGTGCGTATAGATAGATAGATATCTATGTGCGTATAGATAGATAGATATCTATGTGCGTATAGATAGATAGATATCTATGTGCGTATAGATGGATAGATATCTATGTGCGTATAGATGGATAGATATCTATGTGCGTATAGATGGATAGATATCTATGTGCGTATAGATGGATAGATATCTATGTGCGTATAGATAGATAGATATCTATGTGCGTATAGATAGATAGATATCTATGTGCGTATAGATAGATAGATATCTATGTGCGTATAGATAGATAGATATCTATGTGCGTATAGATAGATAGATATCTATGTGCGTATAGATAGATGTATATCTATGTGCGTATAGATAGATGTATATCTATGTGCGTACAGATAGATAGTATATCTATGTGCGTATAGATAGATATATATCTATGTGCGTATAGATAGATATATATCTATGTGCGTATAGATAGATATATATCTATGTGCGTATAGATATATATATATCTATGTGCGTATAGATAGATATATATCTATGTGCGTATAGATATATATATATCTATGTGCGTATAGATAGATATATATCTATGTGTGTATATATGGATATATATCTATGTGTGTATATATGGATATATATCTATGTGTGTATATATGGATATATATCTATGTGTGTATATATGGATATATATCTATGTGTGTCTGTGTGTATGGATATATATCTATGTGTGTGTGTGTGTGGATATATATATATATGTGTGTGTGTGTGGATATATATATATATATCTGTGTGTGTGTGTGTGGATATATATATATATATCTGTGTGTGTGTGTGTGGATATATATATATCTGTGTGTGTTTATATATGG
>OY744533.1:26498360-26525860 GCA_963556195.1 Sepiola atlantica | reverse complement strand
ATTAGTATTACTATAATTATTATTCACACGAGCCATTACTAGTCGTTTGAAACAATATATTTAATGAAGTATGTATCCATTGTTATCTTTAATTCTCTGAGAAATCTTTAATCTAACTCGCAGCAGTGTAATCCTACTTCATAGTCAATAGACTGATAACAGCTAACAAAAATGTACAAATTGATTTCGTTTTTAAATTACATTTAAAATGTGAGCATGCTGGGCACTGTAAGTGTAGTATTAACACAGCATGACGTCGCTAGCTATAAATGCATCGTTCTTTTCATTAAGTCGAACGCTCTTATGACGTCAAGCCGCCGGATAAAGTGTTAAAATTATCACTTTTTATTCGCTATTTAGCGTTGGCCGAGTGGTTTTAGACATCGGGATTTGAGTTGTAAAAATACTCAAAATCTGGGGTTTCGAATCGCATGACTAGTAGTGAATAGTCATATCTCTATGCTGATGAGTCCCGATTATTAAGGACGAAACGTATACGTACATATATAATAAACAAAACAAATATTATATATATATATATATATTATAAATATTTATATAGGAGAGAAGGAGTATGAATAGTGATAAATAAATGAATCAAAAGAGATATAACATTATTTATTGTAGTTCCAAGAATTAAATGTCACCAATGGCATGGCGTACGATCGTTTCAGAGAGTTTAGGAATCCTATTTAATTTTCTTAATTTATATATATATATGATTTCCAATATGTACTTCTTTGGCGCCTTATACTGAGGACACCAATAGAAATTCAGAGAAAAAGATCAACATCTTTTACATCATTGACAAACAATTGAAAAAATATATAACATTCTGTTAATTTCACCATTACAAAACATGTAAAACTCAGTTATTCAAAGAAACATTCTATATTTCGTTTACTAACACTTTATTTACAGAAAATTGTTTCTTCTCATTCCAAGAACATATATTTTCAGGATTTACAAAATCCATGAAAAATGCCAGTATTCTGAAATCATATGCCCTTAATAGGGTTAAGATGAAAATTCATATACACTAAATGTACAAAAGCAAAGAAATTCCCAAATGTTTACACTTTTATTGTCATTAAGGGTATGACTACATATCAACCAAACCATTTCATTATCACATCACTACAGTATACATCTCTATACATGAGTGGATTAAGTGTGTGAGGTGCGCTAAAGAAAAAATCCTACCAGTAAAATATATAGCCCTGTATTGCTCGCATATCCTTAATGACAAACAAAGTGTAAAAATTTGGGAATTTCCTTGCTTTTGTACATTTAGTGTATATGAATTTTCATCTTAACACTATTAAGGGCACATATCATAGAATATAATATAAAGGGTTCAAATATCCGTGGAACATTTTAACGGCAAATTAACGTCTGAATATGAATTAAGAGTTGCTTTGCGTATCAAATATTATACGCGATATGGAAGTGGCGAAGAAGATGCAGTTTTCAGTCTAGCCTTGCTTCTCGGTGGAGTTTGTGAGGGTTGTTAAGTCATTTAGATCTAATCGTGTTGATTTTTCTTTTTGTCCTTAATTGTTTTAGTTTTTAGTTTTTTATGTTTTTTATAATTCTTTATCCTATATATTTATAGCAATCCAATCGTTATCGATATATGTCCGATTAAAGACGATGGTTATTTCACTTATCGATATTTTCGTAATCGTTGTCTCTACTCGCCAAAATGGTTTCCGGATCTCCGTTGAAAATTCATAGAGTATGGACCCCAAATAATTATTTTTACTGCCATCTAACGCGCTTTCCATCTTCGCAATTAGTTTCAAGGATTGTGTTTTATGTATTGGTTTTAAGTTAAGTTTTTTTATAAATTATTTTGCTCTTTAGTTTTGCCGGGAGAAAAATGTGTTTGTGAATTTGTTATTCATTTATTTGTATATTTATTGTTTTTAATGATTTATTGTTTTGATATTTTTTTTAGTGTTGAGGATATATTTCATAATCTACACTGTTTTGTTGTATCACAGCTTTCTAGTATGGTTATATCAACACGTATCCAAAGCCAAGTATAACACTTAGAACCATGTAGTCGATAATAACCAGACCACGGGAAAGCCGCTGTTGTAAATGATATCTCCAATGTTTTTTATATAAACATTGACTTGTTCATTGACACAGTTTGAATTACGCTAAAGTAGTAGCAGGCTATATCATAAACGACAGTGCTCAACCCGAGAAGAAGGGGTTACATAGAAATCCAGACTGTTTCGCTGTATCACACCACTTATATATATATATATATCATATTAAGCAAAGTTTCGTGTGTGTCTGTCAATAGTTTATATCCCATCAAAACCATTTGGAATAAGCTGGTAACTGTGGATGGGTTATGTAGTTATTTGTTTTTGTACAGTATCACTTATATATAATAAATATATATATATATATATATATATATATATATATATGTGTGTGTGTATATATATATATATATATATATATATATATATATATAATTCAAGTTGCGGTTAGACGTCAATTCTGTCATCTTATTGGCGGGGCGCCCATTGTGAGTGTTATCTGTTTCCTGTTTGTTTTTGTTTTTTATATTTTCTTCTACACAAACTCTGTACTGGATATGAGACTTTATATACGCATTTTATTTAGGTATCTGACGAACAGCAAACAAACAAATGAGATTAATGGTTACAATTGTATTCGTTGCGAACAAGCAATTCTGCCATGGAAAAATAAAAGTAAATGATTTGTTTAAAGACTGAAGTTTTGGGCATTGATATAAACAATCACTATATATGCTCGGAAAGTTGTGACATAATTTTCATCGAGCTTGCAATGTTAATAAATTGTGATGTCTTATTAAAAGACATATATCGAAAAATATATTATTTATTCAAGTCTAGACGTTTTATATATATACATACATATATATATATATATATATGTATATATATATATATATATATATTATATATATATGTATACATATATTATGAAATAATACATTATTGATATTTTTGTGTCGGTATTTACTTCAACAGTACATCAATAGTACTTTGTAGTATTAAGATATACTGATGGTATGTGAGTTACGCATAAACGTATGTATATTATTCCATATGTTAGACTTACTGCGGAATTCAACGACCACTTATCTAAAGAAAGTGGTATTGTATATACGCCTTTTACTTCTTGTCTATTTAAAATGGTCTTACCAATCTCTACTCACTCTCAACAGGCATTAAGATTTCACTTGAAGCTAGTAGTTTTTATTGATTATATAAAACATGTTTTACAACTCCCATCTATCACTACTCTCATTCATAATCACTTAATTTCACTAATATTAAACACCACTGTTTTATTGCCTACATAAAACATCCATTCATCCCGACTGAAAACTGTCACCAAATCCTAACTAATGTAACTTAATAGTAAAACATTTGTTTTATTATCTATATCAGTCACTTTCTTTTCTTCTGCTACCATCGGTTACTAAAGTTCAACCGACTTTGCCTGATAATTATTCATAAGTAGGTTAGTCCAGCGTTGTGTACATTAGGCAAAGTCGCTTCTTTTAGATTTACTTCTGTATGCTAGTGTTTTTTATTTAGTAGCTATCCCAAAGTTAAGTTTATTCTATGTCCACAGTTTTAAACATTTTCGCTTCTTCTGTTTAGCATATTATTTGTATCTGTAAACTTAAAGAAATTCTAGTTTCTTGATCAGACATAATCTTCATGAATCGTCTAGATATCTACATATCGTAGCCATGTACGCAGGAAAACGCCAGCACTGGATTTTACACCAATTTTTTAAACTTTGCTAATCATTGGCTTCTTCTATCGATTATAGTGCACTGCTAGTAGCCATGGAGACGAATAATCTACTTTAAGTACATCACATATCAATGAAACAAAGGAGAACGTATATAGAGAAAAAAACATTGATGATAGAGAGGGGGGATTTTCTAGAAAGTAAGTGGGGGAAACCGATATCTAATTTAAAAAGCTACAGATTTCAAGGGAATTTTAGATTTTTATCGCAATAAAATAACTTCCATGCGCATGCACATATGGTATGCTCGCTTAAGCATTAAGATGCGTATAAAACATCATCAGACACTTTGCATTCAAAAGAAAATGTCGTCTTGAACGGAAAAAAAAGCGACGAAAATCTTTAAAAGAAACAATGAGCAGCGGTCTGTTGAAGTGAAAATAGATGAATATTCAAATTGCCTAGTGCATTTGGTTTCAATAGTAGAGGTACTTTGTTTAATTATTTTGCTGATGGAATATCTATCCTGTTGTTTCGAGGTAAAATAAAAAAGCGGGATATTACTGTTAGCTTATTTTATTTTCAGCGTAAGATGGGAGTTGGAGAGTAACGTAAATAAATGATGCAAATAAAGAAAAGTTTCTATTATTATAATAAAGCTGGAGTTATCAATGTTTGTTTCCCTACTGCTTTTTTCTTATATATTTTAATCACACAAAAGACGTGCTAAAATATTCTTCAATTTTTGCATCAGTTTGTTTGAAAAATAAACACATCAATGTGATTGTTCTAATTGGCTCTAATTGGCAATGTACTCATCTTCTAAGTTGCTGTCTAATATTTTCACGCTCTCTCGTTTTATGTTATTTGACCCTTCAATCTAATTTTATACAGTACACACACATTCTCTCTCACACACCATCTGTCTCTCCCCATATCTCCCCCTCTTTTTCTCTCCATTTTTCTCCCTGTAAATCATTCTCTATCTCTATCTCCTTCCCTCTCTCTATATATATTTCTCTCTTTTTTCTTTCTCCCTTTTTCTTCCCCTCTTTCTTCCGTTTATTAAGTCGAATATAATAAAACAAATGCGAAAACAGACGATTAGAATTGTCCATTATAGACAATAGGAAATATCACCACGAGTATTAATACTATTTAAGCCATAGCTGGAACAGAAATGAAATGGAGAAAGCGTTCAGAAAGATTTTTTGAATAAAGTTTAAATGACTTCACGCACTCATTTTTTTTGTAACCAGACGGGTAAATTTCTGTCATCATTTTGGCAAACAAAGGAATTATCTTGTTTTTTGTCAGATCCTTCTTTTTAAGAATGACATATTCTCTCAGACATTACCTTCTCCTTTGTTGGGGTGATTTAATACCTTTCACCTGAGAAACTACAACGGAGCATGTCGACGTGTCAGATGTCAGCTATTTTTTACTCTTCCAGGGTGATTTTACCGCATTTAACTGACGTTGTGGGAGGCACGCAAATAAAGAGCTTTTTCGGTTTTTTTCCATAGAAACCGGTAAATTCTTGGCGCATTCTCATTCTAGGATCTGGTTTCGAAAACGCCAGGCCCATTTATTCAAATTAGGTATGGTTCAGTCCAGATTTGGGGAGGGGGTCATCATCTAAGGTATTATCTACTCCTTTGCTTCTGGGGTTGGCCTATTGCCGGTCACCTTTTACCCATTAGATCTAATCCAAGCTCAATAGCTGACCCAGCGGGTCACATTGTATTCTCTTTCTGGCTTATCTATCCATATATAAATATAGATATATATATTAATGTATAGTGTACCAACGTTGACCTCTCTCTCTCTCTATATATATATATATATATAATTATAGACAAGAATAAAATAGAAATGGACAAATTAAGTGACTTTATGTATGCATTAAAAAGGAAATGCTATCTATGTCTGTTCAACTCTGTGAGTATATGCATGCATGCGATCGAATTAAAAGTTAGAAAGAATTGTAGTGTGATGCACTTAAAATAGTTGTCCTCGTATATACACATTAATATGTGTGTTTGTTGTTAGCCATCAATTAATAAACATTCTTAGAATTTAAATTTTTAAAAGTGTTAAGAGGCGTTATATAGACACAGCCTCACATTTGAAAATTTAACTATTAAAAATGTTCATTGAGCCATCGTCGTTAGACCTCAATTGAGCCAGGTCACCTGAATTTCAATTTTTTAAGACCCCTTAAGCTTAAGCCTTATCTCTTCTAGAATCAAAATCATGTAATAGATTTTTCCAAAAGTCGGAATTAAGATTCAAGGCTGAGGTTTGATATAATAATGTCTTAATTTTATTTCTCGTAAGCGACAAAGTAAAAACTGTTCTGTTCCGGTAAATAATCATTACTCGCCTGGGACGGGTATTCTTCTCATAAGAAAACATTAAATCTCATAAGTTGACACTAATAATGTTATTCGATTGTTTTTCTATATAGGTATATGAATGGAAATGTTTTGTTTCCTGTCTCTCACACTGTGTGAGTATGTGTGTGCGATCGGAAAAAAACAGGATTAAGAAAGAAAATATTTTAGAAATGATTTTAAAATAAATTTTCTACATATATATGTATATGATGTATATATTTATATGATGTATATGTGTATATATTTATATGATGTATATGTGTATATATTTATATGATGTATATGTGTATATATTTATATGATGTATATGTGTATATATTTATATGATGTATATGTGTATATATTTATATGATGTATATGTGTATATATTTATATGATGTATATGTGTATATATTTATATGATGTATATGTGTATATATATATATATATGATGTATATGTATGTATATATCTATATATATATAATGTATATTATATATATTATATGTATAGATACATTTAAAATGAGCAAAAAGTCGTAAAATAAATGTTCAGCCAAAATAAGTCTCTCCTCAATTCATCCACTTACTTTTGTCATTGTTCAAATCGCACTCCACTTAAAATCCTTTTAGAATAAAGAGAACAAACGAAATTCTAATATTTTAATGCCAGCACACATCTATCCACTGATTTGATTTCAAACAGAACTAACAGAAGTAAATAAAACTCCACAAAAATAATTCATACATTTTTCTAGTCTTGTTTTCCTTTTTTATCAAAGGCAAACAATCGGAGCTGTACAAAGCAAGAGTAAAAGTGTGACATTTTATATTAATTAACATTTTTTTGTGTTACATATATCAATCTCTATACCATATATTACCATCGGAATATGAAATAGACAAAAGAAGCATTAGAATTGTCAAAGGTTTAGAGGACCTGTAGATAGGCTTCGATTGTTTCCAGGCTTGCACTCCTTCTTTGTCTATTAGTCAGGCGCAGAGTTATCATCACAGGGTGGGGTTAACGTCACTCACTGATTGACCTTGTTTCCTGACGAGGACAATCAAAAACGGCAAACTCTCTATCTCTTTTTCTTTATCGGTATTAAATGGAATTACTTGGTTGCCACCCAGTTTCGCATGACTCGTCTGGACCCAATTTTGGGTTCAAATAACTCTATCTAAACAATAAACTAATGTAAACAAACATCTTAATGCCGAGCTATCAATTATCCCTATAAAGCTAGTATATATCACAGTAGCCCCATTACGCTTCCATAGAAAAATAGTATTAATTATTGAAAAATAGTAGTAATAAAATCATAGGCCAATCTGAAAGTGGACATAATTAGTGTCAGATCGCCGCAAACCTCGGGATTCGACTTTCTCCGGTTAACCGAGTGATTGCCCAATTGATTACAGAGGGGGCAGTAAGCAATAGTATCTCGCCTAGATCGATAAGGACTCTTTCAGGTCAGAGTTCGTTATCAATTATAGTAAAGATGTCTATTAATTTTTGTCGTGTATGTGTGCGCTTCGAAGCATGTGAGTGAAATATTTAAAACTTTTTTGTTCAATTTTCATGAGATTTCATTTCAACTCGGTTAAGTCTCATTTACGTAGACTTACTTAAAATAAACTATTGCTGGGCTAACTTGATAAACTGAAGATATCGAGTAAAATAGGTGGGGAGTTACATATATTAGGCCTCCGTTCAGTCTCTATAGACAATGAATACTCCTGTAAAGGCCCCTGTGCGAAGAGTCTATTGTGAAAAAAAGGTTACGAAACTTCCAACTGCACATCTTCTGAACTGGTATTGCTTTAGTCTCGTGGAAGAAGTCCAGGATGGGGTAAAAAAAAATGCCATGATAAGCAGAGAATCTGTCAAACATACAGAACACTGTATTTCAAAATGGTCACCCATTTAGAACGGACGACGCTTAACGTTTCATGTACTAACAGATCTTCACTTATTAAGGCCCAAAAGCCGCTCAAGGATAAGGATTAATGAATTTCTATGGTGGATGGTAAGACAACACCATGAGGATTTGTAATGATAGTTGAAACTGGCAGAATTTGATTATTTAAGAGGACGGCTCAACAAGTATTTAACATTGAACTCAAAAACTAGCCTTTCGTAGTCAGTATGAAAGAAGTTCCGTGGTATTGTGTTGGAAAAAACTTTGCTTATGGAAGTTCAGTTTAGTCTGGTGATCTAACGGTGTATTAACGTGATTATGTCATATTAACGGCATTATTATAACTCTAGCAGAACCTCGTTGGCATGCTATGGTTATTGTCGTTTTCATTGTAATTACATTTTAACTGGTTTTTTTTTAAGTCTGAATGTTAAATAGTCCCCACTTGGGCCGCGGCAGTTCTCGTTTTGTATACTCGTCCCGGAACGGGCCGTGGCACTTCTCGTTTAATCACTCGTCATTTTTAACACCATAAATCATATAATTTGCATACCTTTATATTTCTCGCACCTTCAATCTTTCCTCGTCGCGTAGAGGTGTGCGTTGTCCAGTGGTTGAGTTCTTTCTTCTTTCTTTCTGTCGTGAACAACGCCGCTGCAACACAAAAACTCCATAACCGACTCAGAAGAAAAAAAATCTTGTAAACTTTCAATTTTTTTTATTACAGGCGTTAGTTATCTATCGGCTTGGAGATATTCACCAACGTCGAGAGAGAGAGAGAGAGAGAGAGCAAATTACTGCTTTCGTAATTACTTATTTATTAAGTCTTTAACCATTCGTGGAGGGGGGAATAGATCTTTCGCCTGTATTTTCTTAGGGAAATAATTCCCCTATGTATGTTGCAGACTACATCATAAAAATCACGTCTGATAGGTTCACCTCCAAAACCCAGACTGGCAAAAACTCTGCTTGCCACGCAAAAGCCCGTGACGTCACAGAGCCTCTATGCGCATGTGCATTCGTCACAGCCTGACTCCTTTGAACTCCTAACCTAAAAGTTCTCATCAAAATGGTGGTCCGTCATGTCTTTGAGCTCCAACCGTGAGAACAGCCCTATTCCGCACCCGACTGTACGGGTCCACCCGCACTAAATTGCGCAAGCTAGACAAAACGATTTCCAAGAGATAGTCCACTTAAGATGCATCCGTTCTTACAGGGCCAGTATCCAACATGAATATTATGAAACCATAAGATGTTACCTGATAGTTTTCTTTTATATTAACGGTTTCGTATCAGAGAACATAGATAAAATGATGGGAGTATGAATCAGGATGACACCCACAGTATTGAGAGTACCATTATTGAGCGACAGAACCCTGAGAGAAATACCAAGCAAGCCAAGAATTTAGTGGCGCCATGGTAAAACACGCATATTCGATAGTATTTCTCATATGTATATGCATCGAGGAAGGGAGAATATATCACACATCGGACTGATTTAAATGGAAATAAACTTGAACTTGTTAATGTGATTGCGTCCGAACATGTAATTGATTGCTAGGTTTACGCAAGAATTTAGTGACCCAACTATTAAACACGTGCGACAAAATGTCATTTCCCGTATTTACGTGACATATAGCGGCGATCGTTGTAACACGTAATGGCATACGTTACCAAAAGTAAACGCGTTTTAGAAGACACTATAAATCTTCAAAGATAAAAAAAAAATAGTTTTTTTGAGAGGGTGGGGATTTGAACATAACCCGTTATTTTATTTACTAGAAGTTATTGAGATATACCGCATTGGGTAATTTTTCTTACGTTTATTAAGCAGAGATTGATATGATTAACCTAATAGTCGCTTGCATCAACATAAATTAGTGTTTTCGGATCGTTCGCTAGTATCACTATAAATTAACATGTTTGAGAACAGTCCTAACAGAGGGTAAGATTCAAAATAATTAAAAATGTTTTTGTTTTACCCGATAATTGTCTTGACACGCAGAGAACCGTAAAATGTTCATTGCGCATACGATATACGCAGAACATCCGGTAGAAATAATAATGGTTGTATCTTTGGACCAATTAAAAACGCTGATAATGAGGTGCGAAGTTATGTTGTTAAGAACCGATTTGACGGCTATAAAAAAAGCTACAGGATCACAATTAAATCAATAGTAATATAGACAACTGTGGCGCTCGGTTTCTTAATTGTTCCTGGCGCTCCCAGTAATACTGACTCAACATACTCGTGACCTTTCAAATAACCGTCGTCATCAGCGCCCCTTAATTTACCAACCCCGATCTACATGAACATTAAATATCAATTTCAGTCCCTTCCTTCTTTTAATCACTATCTAAAATGATTTCTCTTATGTCCGTATTTAACTCCATCTGAGACTCGGACATCCGAATCGAAAAATCATCTTTCGATTAAGTTTACGTTTCACACGCTCCTTAAACTCGAAAAATATCAAAATACACTCGTTCCATTAGATAGATATTTTTCAGTCAATACAAAACTCCGCCTTCGTTACCATTCCGGTAAAGACGCATATAAACAGTCTAAATAACAAATACATTTAACACTATAACACATGTACAACATCTCTATTTTGCACGCATATGTTAAACATCTCTTTTTCCTAACACGCGTGTACAACATGTCTTCTTAGCAAGAGCTGGTGTACAACAAGTCTTTTTAGCAAACACGCCTGTACAACATGGCTGCATTTGGAGACACACATTGATATGTTATCGCCAAACATGTTCGCTTTTCTTTCCACCATATATTCACTATCATTTAATGCAGGGGCGGCCAACCTCCGGCCCGCGAAGGCTTAGCGTCCGGCCCGCCACCCTGTTATGCTTTATTATTGCAATCCGGCCCGCGGACCTTCCAGTAAAACTCATATCATTTTGTGACATAGACGTAAAAGTAGGTTTCAATTAAGATTTACAGTAGGATAAAAATGTATAAATATCAGCGAGCGATGATGCATGTATATTTCATTTTTCTTTAACTATTAATTTCAAATTCTTGGCCTCAGAAAGAGAGAGGCAAAGAGGAAACGAGAGACTAGGAAAGGGCATGAAACAGAACTTATGTGAGGTGTGTCAAAACGAATGCTGGATCAACTTGCTACTTCCCCTGTCATTATTTTTTTATTATTCCAAAATAGCTCTTCGTCGGCGTCTTTTATAACATCACATATAGAAGTCTCTTGAGAAAAAATATCAGATTTGTAGAGTGTTCAATGCAATTTTTGTACAATTTATTCATGTAAACAAAATATAGTAATTCTGAGATTTCGTTTTTCACTCCGACCCGCGATCTCCTTCCAAAAGTCTCATCTGGCCCTCACTCTGAAAAGGTTGCCCGCCCCTGATTTAATGTTTCAGAAAATGGCCGTCTTTTCTTACGTTGTAATTCGGTCCAAACAAACAATAGTATAACAATAAATTAGCGTATTGTGCATATAGTTTAGTAGGGCACGTCTTGTTAGATGTACATTAAGATATTTACGGTTACAATAAATTATCGCTTTTTATATGCCAACATCACTAAGCATCCAAATAATCGTACTTTTGGATAGACCCAACAGTCTATTGCATAAAATAATGTATAGTGTTTATGGAAAACCTTATATTGGCTCAGAAAAAGTACCCACCTTTGAGCATATAAATTTATCTTCCCTCAATTATACTGTCCAACGAGGGAATGCAATCTTCCACTTTAGTAGAACCAAACAATATATGAATTTAACCTTGATGCGAATGTACAAACCAGGTATCTTACATTTTGCTGACTAAAGGTTAAAGCCCAGTGGACGGTTTTTGCCTGGTCTAATAATTTTTCAAGATGTTAACAACTCTGACACCGTCTCGTCGTAGCATCAGATTTCTAGGACTTTAACAACCAAGTCGAATTTACTTGTGCATTGTTCATAACATATCACTTTATTTGTTTACCTTTATAATACATGGTCCTTGTCGATTGTGTTTGGACAATTAATGCATCTTTTTTTTGTAATTACGCCTGTGATATTCACCTCTTACAAATAACATGTTTCACTAATCCGCCTTACGTTTGTATATGATAAGCAGTCTCCGTGAGAATTGATGTATATATATATATATATATATGTATATATATATATATATATATATATATATATATATATATATATATATATATATATAGTAATCCAGGTAAAGTAAACATCCACTGGATAAAAATCCAAAGAATTTCAACTGGTCTTATATATAAAAGCTCTATTTGATATTGAGCACTTTTTATAATCTATAGATAGATAGATGTAACTAAAACGATAATTAAGCACATTCCTAAATCAATTCAAAATAGAATCAACTCTTCTAATAAGGGAGTTTTTAATGCACATAAAGCATTTTATAATAAAGCACTAAAAGATAGCGGATTAAAAAGCACCCAAATAAAATATATTAAGTCTACAACACCCAGCAATAAAAAAAAGTAAGATTATCTGGTTCACTTCCTCATTTACTCGCATGGTTAAAACTAAACTATTCTTAGATTTAACTGACCTACTAATTCTAATAAAGATATCCCTAAATGGAGTTACAGTTGTGGTTTAAACTTGGAAAAAATAATTAAAAAACATAACAATAAAATATTAAACAGCAACATAAATACTGAATTTAAAAAAATCGCAAGAATTAAGACTTGTAACTGCATCAATAAAACAGAATGCCCTCTGAGCAAAATCATCTTTAAACCTAAATAGTATACCAGGCTACAATTTCAACTTAAGACAATCAAACCAAGAATGAAAACTATATAGGCATGGCTGGTAGTATATTCAAAGAAAGATATACCTGCCGTAAATGCTCATTCAATAATGCTGGTTATTCAAAAAAAAACTCCACTCTCTATAAATCACTGGAAACTAACCAATAAAAATCAATCACCAACAGTTAAATTAAACACTATCAAAAAACAGTGCTAATAGTTTCCTAACTCACCCTGTTACCTATGCCTAAGAGAAAAACTTGTGATAGTTTGATTTAGTTATAGAAGTAAACTTCTAAACAAGAACCAAAGCACCTAAATTAACTGTAAGCTCAATAGATTACACCTTAGTAATATACATATAGCCTCTTGAATCAATGTTACAATTCGAAAAAAATCAAACTTGAAACTATTAACAATGAACAAACCCATCATTCTATAGTTTCTACCAAATTCGCTAAAATTAATAACCTCCTCTATGCAATACTGGCCCCTAAAACACGGAACAAATGGGCCCATGTTATAGATAAAAATAGAAGATATTTATCTACCAACTAAACATTGATAAAATAGTTATTTACATATTATATGTTATAATATCATATACTATATTATTGCAAGTCTAGTTATTACATTGAATCTCTCTATTAGTATTATTGCAATTATAATTACTATACCTTATTAATGTAGTTATTAATACCATTACTATTATTACTGTTAACAGTTCCGCTACTGTTATTAATTTTGTCATCTTCTCATTTTTATTCTTATTCCACCATCATTTCTTTAATATCATTATTGCCCACTATTATTATTATTATTATTATTATTATTATTATTATTATTATTATTATTATTATTATTATTATTACGATTACCATTACTATAGTCTTTTTCTTACTCCTTTTATCCTAGTCGAGCATTATTATAACTAGTATTAATTTATTCCTCACTCTTATGATTATAAACACTATTATTATTAGTGTTATTATTTTATTATGTTATCACTATTTATTGTTGTTGCTATTATCATCCTTATATTATGTCAGTAAATTTAGGTTATTTTTAGTTAATTTTATTTAATCTTAGTTTAATTTTCTATCATTATTTTATTATCATTTTATTATCAGTATCGACCAACTGTTCTTAGCTCAAATTAAAAATGAATAAAAAAATATAAAGTAAAAAATAAAATATTAAAATAAATTAAAAAATATAATGAAAAGTGAAAAATCAACCTTATTAGGTTTAAATGACTTAACCCCCTCTTCCAACCCTTCAACTCGAAAAAAGAAAGACGTGAGACAGTTGTTCGTCTTCTCCCGTCAAACACTTCGCATAAAATTGATGCTGTCGAATAAACTCTTAATGCATATCAATGGCTCGACGCATAGTATTTAGACATAAGATAGACTTGAGAGTGTGCCACGGGTAATTGGCCCCTTTTATTTTTAACATAAGTTCACAAATGTTTATGGCCAATTTTTGACCGTTTCAAATCTGAAAACGTGACACTTCAATCTTAAATTTTGAATTCCGTTTCTTTTTTCTCTTTCCACTTGATTCTTTCCAAATATGATCGGAGAGAAAAATCAGATTTTCTTTCCGCCTGATGATATCCCAGTTTCTAAAAGCTGTTGACCGATAACATCGACATGCCAGTGTCGCTGATTATGTAACATGTCTGTATAAATAGATAAAAGTTATATATATATATATATTGTGGTTGTGTGTCTTTGTTATTTTTTTGTATATGGCGATAAGAAATTGTACATATTTCGACAACGTAGTAGTGGTCTTGTGGTAAAACGCCAAACTGCAAACAGTAACATCGTAGGTTCGACTTTTGCAAAAGTTAGCTACACTGATGACAGCTGATTGCCAGAAACAGGGATTCCGTTCATATGTACGTAAAAATAAATTATGTATATATATATATATATATTATGCTAAATAAAGCTCGAAAAACAACAGGTACTACGTGGGTTGACCTCCTTAAACTTTAAAACCAGATATTACGACCACAAAAGCACATTTAATAACAAAAAACGCCCATTAAACAGCTCTAGCGATCTATGACTAGAATCTCAAAGAAAGCAGACGCTTTCCAATAATCCAGTGGAAAATTGTACGATAGGCTAGTACATGTAGAAATTTAGACAACCTGTGTAGATTATGTCTGAATGAGAAATTTGAAATTCTAAAGCTTAAAAAATCCAAACCCTATTAATCTGTATAAGTGAATCAGCAAACAACTGTATATACAGAATAAATTTTACTTTAGGATAACAACACACGAGAAAAATAAAATAATTAAATAAAAAACTGAATTAATCCGAAACCTAGAAATAGAAAACACACGCACGTGTTAAAATAAGGTAACCTATTAATTCGGCACATTCATAAAAATGAGTGAGTTACCCCTATAGAAAACAGAATGAAAGAATAGGAAGTAAAAGTCAGCTGAATTTTTGTTTGTGAGAAGCCATGCTATTGGCTAATAGAAACATTAACCCGTGAGAGGGAATAACAAAGGTGCTGATTCGTTATATAATTAAACTTTACTCCACGTGTATATTAAAAAATAGCTGGTAACACGAATTCCATACATTTCAGCCTGACGTTTCCCCACGGGGATTAAACGCGGAAGTCTCTGTAGCTTAATTGCCATAATAGTTGCTTGTTTTAAGAAAAAGCTCTTTCTGTGGCCCTCTAAGATCGAGTGGACACCGTCTGTAAATGTTCTTTCATACTTAGAAGAAGGACCAACTCAAGACAAAACTGTTGGAAGACAGATAATATTGATTTGACTTGATCTTTCTCTCAAATCACTGACCAGTGTTATGGGGGGAGAAAGAGAGAGATCGATAATCGCTTTTTAATCATATCTCATCAGGGTATTTTTTAATAACATGTTCACATGTGTAGTGCTCACAATGAACTTCTCACTTCTCTCACTCACTGACTCATTCACACTCTCCAATGGTCACGTGGCATCACACTCGACACCTCTTGTAATTCTTACCTCTAGTTCAGCAAGTTGACCCGACTGAATTGTCATCTCCTGTTATTCTCAACCAAACGGTCTACTCGCTCAATACTTAACGTATATGAAACCAACTATTTCTTAATCATTACCTCTGTTAATCTATCTTCCGACTACCATGTGTTATCCCCGAGAAAACAACATACAAAATAGCGACCGCCAGTTTGTACAAAAATTCTAACACGTGGTCGCTACAGGAACGTAGAGATAGTAAAGAATTAGACTATTTTATATTCTAACTTTCGTTTATATCAAAATAAATTAGCATGATGAGGGTACATCAAACAATCGCTTGCGTGAACATAATTTACAGTTCAGTGATACACCTAACATTAAGTATTATCCATATGAACAGAATAATGAAATCTATCTTTTTTTCTAGATAAAGTAATCCCAAATATATATTCATTATCATCGAAACGTAGCGAGACTGCACTTAAACGATTGCAAGAGTTAAGCCTCCGACCTGATTTATCACTGTTTCAATGAACGCTCCTTATATATATATATATATATATATATATATATATATATATATATATATGTATATATATGTATATATATATAGCGTATTAGTGGGTTCTCCCACGTGTGAGTTTTTGCTCTCTCTTTTTTTTTTTTTTTTTTTTCACCCTAAAATGAACTACTGTATAGTGTAGGTTTTTCAAGACACTGTAATCCAATAACTTTTTACTCTTTGTGAATTTTTTATGGTTATTTTGTAGTGTTGCAGAGACGATATTGACATACAAATATTGTTTGGCACAAGACAAATGAAACGGACCGTAAAAATATATCTCACAGAAATTTTATATTTTTTGGAAATGTGAAAAAGTAAAAATAAAATAAAACCATGGTTATTGGAATATAATATGAACTGACATATATATATATATATATATATATATATATATATATATATATATTGTTTGTTTATGGATTTGTCGCGCAACGGATAACGTGCCAAGTACTAATGAATTCTAAGTGACAGTCTTCATTGAATGTTGAAGATTAAATCATCAGTACAGGCGCTACTAAGAATATAATTAATAATTATTAAGACTTCTGTCTTGTCATGGCTGACAGAACGAGAACAATCTACCGTCGTGGATTAAATAAAGGGGGCAGTCTAAAAATCCGTACAGATTCTCGAGTTCGACAAGACGCACCTGAAGAAGTCCGGAGCTTACATGAAGCTTTGTAAAAATAACATCCAAGATGGGGACATTGGTCTTAATAATACCAATCTATTGTTTCTGTTAAAGAGTCCCTTTACGAACCTACATTATTTTTAAATCCTCCGAATGCAAACGTGACTGAAAAACAAATAATTATTTTTGAAGGAGCGATCAGTTCGATTATATTTCTATTCAGATGGGAGTGATTTTCTTTCAATGATTTGTATCTAATCCTAGTTAGTGTTGCGCTAAAATGAACTGCTTGCCGAAAGGCGGAATAAGTCAACCTTAGATGCATTTGTGTTCACGTTTTCTTATCCCCCCCCCCCTTGTACGGAAGAAACAAAGACGACGTTGTGAAGATTTACATATATATTGCGACAAAAAAAACAAAACTAATGTAGAATATGGTTTCTAGTCGGTAAGTGTGAAGATAAAGAAAATTGTATTATTATAGGCTTCCATAAATAAGGCTTTAAGTTTATTTCTCTCTGTTCAATAATAGCCTTATGATTGTTTGGTAAAAAGAAAGTAATGACTAAAAACAAGTGTTTTTTTTATCGAGAAACAAAACGAGCATTAACGATTAGGTGAATTGTAATGAGTGTGAATTACACTTAGAAACATAGACTTTAGAGATAAAAGAAACGCGGAACTCTAAAATGGTAATATATATATATATATATATATATATATATATATATATATATATATATATATATATATATAGGGATAAAGGCTGGCACACCAAACAATACAATCAACTTATATTTATTATCAAAATCTTCCTCGGAAATTAGTGAAGAAATATTATTTTTAAAGATTTATCAATTGTTCTATATAACATCTTGTCAGAAGTTTATCAATGCAAATTTTAAAAATACAATAACTTTGTTATTCGTATATGATATTTCGAGATACATCTCATAACTAAGTAGAATATATATATATATATATATATATATATATAATGTATAATTGACAATGCATCTATTCTTAATTTTGTTTTATTTGGGTGGGAATTGAATTTGTTTAGACATAGTTCTGGTTTGTTTTTGTGTACATGCGAGATTCTGTTTTGATGAGATTCAATGTTTTGAAAACACAATGTTGCATTGTATGACTTAAACTAAACATCGCCTTGAAACAGCTGTAAACAACTTAAATACCTTTTTTTATACTCTTTTTATTTACAAATAGTTTAAATCGTCAAATACTCAGATCTATCTCACGAGATATTCAGTTACTGGCCGACGATTGATCTTTGGAGTTAACTCAAAAAATGTTCTACTTGATGTAAAGTTAAATGTAAGTATACATAGAGAGAGAGAGGGGAGGGAGAGAAACTGAATGTCTACTGGAGAGAACTTAAATGCCTACTAGACACTGTCCTCGAGTGTCTAAGGTTTCTCTGTACAGGAAAACATGGCACGATGGTTCTTCCTCCTCCAAGTAAACCATGACCAACTATTCAAAATAACATAGTATCCGAAGCCCAAATAAGATCTCCTCGCTATAGCTACCGTGCCATGGTTTATACGAGGAGTGGAACACGTTCTTCAAGTAATGTTTCCTATAGTAACATCACTTTTTTACTTACTAGACGTTTTAGATGTAAAATAAAACCTTCATAAAACATTCTAATATCTATGTATCTCATATTGAGAGCAAGTGTTAGCCCCAGGAAGGGTCCCCTTGATTTCTGAGAACTGAAACAGAGAGTATAGGTATAACATTCTCTCTCTCTCTCTCTATATATATATATTTATCTATCATATATATATATATATATATATATATATATATATATATTACAGTATTTTATTTAAACACTATACATCAGTGTATATTGTGTGTATCGGGGGTTCATCGATCTACCCAAGCCGGGTCTGAGGTAGAAACCGGCTTTTCCTGCGGGGACCGACTCTTCAACACCGTTCAGTAGGCCAAATCAGTTCTAAGTAAGACCATGACCGATATTTTGATGTTAGGATGTACACAAATAAACATACTGAACAACTTGACTGAAACCATATCCTTCGCTTTGACGGAGGTTAAAAATAATTGATGAAATATTTTAGCAGGTGAACATGCAGTGATATCGATTATATAGCGACATACGCTAAAACTCCAATATTCGAGTAAATTAAATTGCCAGAAGAAAGCAGATAGCGCAAAGTTGCTTTATAATATGATTATAAAATACTACGAAAGACGAACAATTAAAAAAACTTTAAAGAATAAATTTCACTGTATTCAAGTTCGTTTACGAAAAATATAATGCAACATTGATCTGTGCCTTTTATTTACGAAAATATCTGCAATTTTAACAATTGATTGATTTGATTAAATAAATATAATTCTTGATGTAAAAGAATTTGTCATCAATAGGTCACCATTTATCATGACTAAAAGCAAATCAAGTATAAGGATAAAAGAGATTACTCATAATATTTGTTGATATTAGATTGGAAGACAACCGTGTCGATCTTATATATATTTATATATATATATATATATATATATATATATATATATATATATATATATATATATATATATATATTTATTATTTTAAAATATTTTGTAATGAAACTAAAATAAATATAAAAATAAAATAAACATTTATATTAATGCATAAATCGAACCAAAGTATGTTTACTTTGCTTTAGTCTAAAAAGCGGACGGAATAGGCTAGGAAATAACCGACTTGTAGATAAAATGGATGACTACAAACAAAACCAACAGAACTCTGAAACTAAAGAAACTGTATCACAGGCAGATGCATTTAACTACTTAGGATATGTGATTTCTACTAGAAATGACTCCGATTCATCATTTCAACACCGCAAAGACATCGGATGACTCGCTTTTCACAAAACAATGTTTACTCATACTTGAAGCCGCATATCATCTCGGATGAAAGCTGAGATTACTAGCGATTATATACTGACAGTGATACTGTATGGTTTTGTGTGCGTCTAATGGACAGTCAAAACAATAGAAAAACTCAGTCCTTCAAAATTATATATTGAAATCAATATGTCGATTGAGGTTAACGGATCTTAAAATAAGTGATCCTTAGCAAAGACAAAGATCAAAGTCGGAGTGAGTAAGCTATGTCTATAAAGAATAGTGGAAGGCTGAAAAAATGGTTTACCGCCGTGAAGATAGCGTTATGACGTATGTTGCTGGACTCCCAGATCAATAGTAATCTAAATAAATAGCGACAGGCAGAAGCTGTTTTGAAACAGTTAATGAATGATAGATCCTATTTTGGCAGTATGTCTAGAAGGAACGGTGGAAAGGTGCAGAAAAAAGTAAATTACCGAGAAGATGGCGTTGTAACGTATGTTGCTGAGTTTCCAAATTAATCCGTAAACTAAACAAAGTAAGGAGAGATAGGGAGTCTTGGGTTAGGGGTAAGTGTAGTAAGGAGAGATAGGGAGTCTTAAATACATGATAGAGCGTATTCTGCAGGATGCGGAGAAAAGCTTTCATGTGTTAGGTTCTGTATTGTGCATTTTATTGTTTTCTTGAACATTAAAATAAAGCATTTTCGTTGAGACGGCGGGGGCTGTAGCTGGAATTCAATGGCTGAGAAAATCGCCGTAAATTATTTGGGCTAAATACTAGTTTTATAAAGAGCCGGCTGGGTACTATTTATTATGTTATAGTTCTCTGCCGAATTAGCTTGTTTTTTTTTAATTTTTCACACGCTTCGCATAACAAGTGAACAAGATTAGGTCTGCCTTAGACTTGAATCATGGTGTGAGTTTGTTGTTGTTGATAAATGAGCGGAGTGAGTAACACATCCTCAATGCAAATATATATACAACTTGGGTTTCATTTTATCTGAAAATGTTCACACGCCTCTGTCCATAAGGAATGGAAATCAGCAGAAAAAGTTATCTATTCATGCTTTTCGCCCAAAAATCCATGGAAAATTCTCATACTTTGTCGGAAAGCAAAAAGAATGTAACTTTTTCAAATATTTCTTTCTCTGTCTATTCCTGCCAATTTAAAGAATATGCAATGAACATTGACTCACGGATAACTAAACAAACGTCGTTTCAGTAGTAGGAACCCGCACAGGAAAGGTTACTACAGGTATCTATATAATAATATACCAATAGAATTTCACGTTTGTACGTACGTTATCACCATTCACTATTTTCTTAAAGTTTGCGTTGAACGTGTATATAATAGAAATACTTTTAATATGGCAGCAATATAGAACAGATAAAGGATTCAACTGTGGAATTTCCACGGGTTCCGTTAGTTAATAGTGAATACAATTGATCTGTTTGTCAACTTTCTATAAATAGACATGTGGTATAATGCATTACCCAACAGATGATTTACGGTTCGTTATTCTGTTTTAAATGTTCGATATTATTTCATTCCTATTTATTTATTATAATAATGTTTGCCTTGAGTGATCGTGAACATTTTAAAACTTAACCCTAACAGCCACTCTGGCTTAAGTTAAGTGGTAAAAATATTTTGTTAACTGCCCTAAAACACTAGAATTACTCGGAAATGAAGGAACATTTTTACCTTAAATATATATACGTTACTGGTCCCCAATTTAAATTCTAAAATAATAAAATGAAATTGCCTATAAACAGTAGAATCCTATTTTAGTTTGATCTACAAATGTACTAAAAAATCTGGCTCTCATTTTGTAAGGTAAAGAAAATTATGTCAAACCGTAGTAATAGGCTATACGAAAACCAAAACGAAATTGCTCCGGTCACGAAAGTTCAATGCTTATAGATTGATCTTACATAAATTTTACGACTTTTGTTACGTCATCTAAAATTTATGATCATATAAACGCTCAATTATACACAGTAAAACAATTTCTGAATCAAACATTTTATTGACTGAATCACATTTTTTGACTCTTTTGAACCTTTCTCTAAACGTAAAAGCTTGGCTCAACTCATAATTTTATGTCACAAATAATTCCTACGCTAATGACACTGGTAAGTGTTTGATCACCAGACTCAGACGTGCTCTCATGTAAGCGTTATTGTAACGGAAATCTCTTATATCTAAAAAGTTTAGGGTTTGTCCACGACTAACCGGATGAAAAAAATCTTTTTAAAACAACGCGCGAGAAAAACTATTCTATTTTTATTTTTTCATGACTGGTAGCTAATGAGAAAATTCGCTTTGAATATAAGCCATTGATTTGTTAAAGAAGGGAGAATAATTTCTTAGCTTGGTAAGCAAAATTGTGTTTTCTCTATAGCGTGTGAAATAGTTCGATTTTTGAGCCAGTTGCAGTATTACTTTGCCTGTTTTAGAACGTCTGAAACTGACTTGTGATTGAACGTATTGTTGACACACGCATTTATACCTGCTGCACTGTTTACGACTGCTTTGCCTTTTGGATCGTTTGAACACTGACTAAACAGTTCTCAACTGACGCTTACGACTCTACTACGAAATGACGTAACCTGAACCTACCCACGGAATCAAAATTGTATCCAATAAACTCGGCCAAATCTTACTATTCGAAAAGTATTTTAATTTGTTATTTTTATCCAAATCTACAGTGCCAATTTGTGTGGAGCTGGATTTTCCCCACATTAAAAGCCAACATTGTGTCTAACTCTGCAAGGCTAACATTACGACTCCTTACGCCTAGCAGCCGTGTTAAAATAATTGTGATGATCGGTTAATTAGTTTAGGAGTTAATGATGTATATACACACACATATATATATATATATGTATATACATACCGAACTTTATATAAAAAAATTACAAATGATATCACAAAATATTTAATAACAGACTGACCTAAATATTAATAGAAAACTAAAACAAATTTGATGCAAATGAATCATTTCTAAATAGAATAAACTATGTTCCGTGTTAATTTAATTATCCTTTGTGTCATTTTCTTGGATAGCCTTCAAATTATCGGTACAATTCGAATCGAAAAACAGTTATACAGAAATAGCATTCTATATATTTTATCACTGCCATTTGGGCTAAAAGATATAAACTCTGATTATATTTACGAAAATAGTGCAAAAGTAATTAACTGGCGCTCAAGAAATAGTACTTAGAGGAAGTTTTACACGGAACCAACGTCGTAATAAACATTCGATTGGGTTGTTTCATCTGATTGGCGACGATGCATATAAATACTAGCTGGTTTTACCAGCTCGCTATCACTTCGCAATTTAATTCCTAGTCACTACTTTAAATCAATGATACGTAACTTATCAATAAGTAAAAAAGACAGAATATGGATTAAACATGAGTGTACGACATATTGAGTTAAAAAGTACACAAATATTACATTTTACGAAAAAATCGGTCAAGCATGGAAAAAAAAGTATTAGCTAATATTAAGTATTCGAAACAGTAACAACAGCAGCCAACGCCGACAACTTAAAAACTGAATTCTAAATTGTTGACTGATATCAAGTTTTGAAAGAAGCAGCAGTCGCCGCTATTCTGCTTACTACCATTATTTTCACATTCGTGTTGTTTTTCTCATCCTATATCTTCATACCGCGTAACGAGCCGGACACACATACGTTCACTTTTACCGGAAGTTTTAAAGGAATAAAATTCGTGACAAATTCTTTGTTGGTTTGATTAAACTGATTAATGACGATTTATATAAATACTGACGTCACCGCATCGTTATCGCTTCGCAATTTGATTACTATTCACTTCTATTTTATATCATTGCTACTACTAATTTTGCTGCTTCTAACAATACTACTACTACTAGTAAGAAGGGAATATTTTGTGTCTGTATTTATAGTGATGGAAATTCTTTTTTTTTAGTATTATCAGTTATTATTGCGATCAAGCCTCTTCTTTGCACATCAATCGATTTACATATGTGATTATTATTTCCTTTCGTTATAATTATCAGTATTATAACAATTAAACCTCCCCTTCTTTGCTTATAAAATTAACTTTTAATACATTATTGTTGAAGCTATTTGGGCACACGTACACTCACTGTTATTATATAGAAAACAAATGGCATTACAGATGTCGTCTTAGAGATTGAGAATTTTTAAAAGTACATTAAGTGAAGTAGTATATTTTCACTTTTTCTTTATTTATAACTGATATCAAAACTAAAATATCAATACATGCTGATATCAGTTGGGTTCGATAATAAGAAAACTCGGTGTTTTCTTGATATATTCGGTCGTATTTACGTTTGAATGTATATCTAATATTATTTATTATTATATAAAATGTGAGTTTATTAATGTCTGTTTTGCTAAGGCTTTTCTCATACACTCAAATCGCACAAAATGCACGCGAAAATATACTTTAGTTCTGAAATTGAGTTATATTTTAAAAGAAACAAACTTGTTTTAATTAGCCGTAATTTATAATTAACTGAAATAATAATTTATCTCTTTTAGCTATCCTTGTAATTCTGTTCGCCTTTCCTCATTTTATGTTAATTTAACTTTTCTCTAACATTTCTTAATGCCTCTGTGATCATTTAGAGAAAGAATTATTCCCTTTGCTCAGCTTGGCCATCTAATTCAAACACTTCTGTCTGTGCACACCACAAACGCGTATGTAACTTCGATGGTTAAATAATACGTCTCTTTATTTGTATATAAGAAAAAATATATAATACTAATACTTGTATTTGATGATAATAATAATAATAATACATAGTGGTAGTAGTTGTATCATACCAGATCACGATACGTCTCATGTAGGGTAGGTTTTTTAAAGGTGAGCCAAAACATTAAATTCAAAACAGGAACACAAATGAGAGAAAGCGATTTTGGAGAAGTACATTGAAGGAAAAAATAATTATAGAAAATAGAACGCACCAGAATCTAATTATATAGTGGAACTATTTACTGGGGCATGAAATCCGTACACCACAAGGGAGTCGGCCACTAATAAGAAAAATAAAATAAATAAAAAAGAGGAAAGAAACATAAAAAGTATAGTAATTTAAAGACAGAAATAAAGGAAAATAAAGAAAATGCATTTTATAAACAAGGATCCACACAGTGTCAATATGTATATTATTTTCATAATTATGATCTTAGTTAGAAGAGGGGGATATAGTAAAACCTTATTCTTTTCAACTTCTATATAAAAGTATCTTATTTTCCCCCATAATTTAAACTAGAGTAGACACAGCAACAAGCCAATCATACGCAACGACACTAATCACATCATTCGACACCTTCATTCGACCGTGTTCCTAGACATTTTATCCTATTTCTACCATCTGGCAAACAATATTATTTTCATCCACCGCATAACACTCTCCCTAACACGTAATCCACACACTTTTTTGTATACATATTTGCTCCTCCCACATTCCCAGTTAACACCGTACATTATTTTCATCGCATACATTTGGATCTGAGACTATTTACTGATAATTCAAATCAAATAACAGCTAAAATCTATGAATATGACCATCCATAGATCTAAAGTTCCGAAACATTCATTGGCTGAACTACTATTCTGGAATAGAACAGAATATGATTTACGAACAGCTCACAAACAAACTCATGAAATTAAATCATGGCGTATTTGACTCTTACGTTCAACTACATTAAATAAATATATGTTTTATCTTACATAAACGGATTCAACAATTTACATAAATATTACAAGGTCGGGCAAATATTGGGGCAGGTAAAGTTGTGAAAGTTCTCAGACAGCAAGTATGGGTTTTTCCGAAGGTGTAAGCTTTGTACAAAACTCTTTATCGTCTGTTTACGAAGCTTAAATTAAGGATATATATGCTACTTAATTGGTGTCTAATCACTATGTATTAAATTTCATGCAAATCGGAAATATTTTAATTTTTCCATGGAAGATTGTATAAATATTATGTTCCCTAAAATATTTTAAAATGTAAGATAAAACCCCTGAAAATTCGTGAATATTTATGAATCGATGTTTATGGTAAAAATTTCATCAGAATCGAATTTTGTATCTAAATTTTAATGAACGACTTTAAGCACCCTTGGCCACGTTTGCCTGAAATTATATATAGCTCGCGTCGTAATGTCGTATGTCAATGCTAATTAAATGGATATCAACCCCGAAAGGTTCTCTCTAGTTTATCGTTGCTATGATCTGTCGCTGTTGCTGACGCATTTATTTGTTTGTTAGCGAGTCAGACTTGTGCATCGAACTTATGAAGATCTGGCCTCGGGATTATCTGGCCTGTATGAAGTCTTCCTTGTTGGTTGAAGCTATTCGTTAGCCTGATGGACAGCAAGTGTTTACCCATGACACCAAGAACAGCAAGACTCAACGGCTGCATGCTAAGTCGGGGACGTTTCTGTCTAGAACATGCAAAGGAATTGCGAAGAAGCAACGTTGCAACTTTCACTCCATTGATTTGTGATTCTGTACCCGACACTACTGTGCGTGCCAACTACAGAGGCAGACGACCGGAAGACGACGGATCCTGATTCCGACTACTGGATTTTTACTAGAGAACTGTTAGCCGAATAGCTCTGACACGACGACCATCCAACTGCGCCTATCACAGTAAAGAAGGCGTAGACTTTAGAGGTTGCTTTTGCTGCTTATTATTGTTATTTAGAGCGAGTTGGATCTGAATGTAGCGTCGACCATCGAAATGTTGACAGTCTACTTTTTATCAAGTTCCTTCTCATTGATTTGGAGCACTTCATGTTTTTGAAAGATGCCAGCTTAACCCCAACACTCGTCAACGAGGAACAGCAGTTGCTCCAAGTCGACGAGGAATGTTATCTGATTTTTTTTGCGGTTTAACATGCGCCAAGGAAACGTTGTTCTCATTCTGCATTGTGTAGATGACCAAATTTCCTTGTTTGCCGTATATATATATATATATATATATATATAGGCAGATTGGCACTACTGACCAGAGGTAATCGGATCCTGGTGAAAGCGCCTTTGGTTTTCATCAGGGCCCGATTTTGCTGGGCTGCGGCCCTAATACCGCCGAGTGTCAGACTAATTCGCCTTGGTTTCCGACAGCATAGCTCTGACACGACCTGTTACCACAACCCTGCCGCGTTGAGGTGGAGTGAGACTTTAGGTTGTGTTGTCTTGTCGCGCTTCATGATTTAACTATTTGTTGACTATTTGTAGTTTGTACAAGATCCCCTCTAAAAACTTGTAGAACTTTGGGTTATATTATAAAAAACAAAGAAAAAGTTTGCTTCATTTTGCTTTATTGGTGCGATTTTTCTCTAATTTTAATAGTTGGTATTATGCATCAGTAAATAAATATTACTCAGATTTGGGTGTTTAGTATTTTAACAGATTTTTAGGGGGTTATGATTTAGACAGAAAGTAAAAAAAATAAGATGTGTATTAATTTTGATCCATCGTTATTACACACCAATTAAGCAAACGTCTGAATTTCAATTCTTTCCTAAGACTCCTTTAGCTTAA
>OY744533.1:26478360-26488360 GCA_963556195.1 Sepiola atlantica | reverse complement strand
GCCGTATTTCACCTGCGTATTTCTGTCGATCAGCACTAATTTTCTAATATAATTGATATAAACAATATTTCTTTATACTCAGACAGAAATGTAGATTATTCATTTTATGATCAAAGATGTCTACGATTATGGATTTGTAAGTATATTGTTTTTGTTTGTTTTTTTTTTAGAGTTTTTTGCTTTTCCTTTGTTTTAGTGTCTTTTAATTTCCCTTCAAACTGGGATCAAAACGTAACCGTTTTGTCAACAGTCAGACTTTTGAGCACTACATAGAATGTGCTATTCTTTTTGCGAGGTAAGCGAAGTATATAGTGATAAACAGGCACCTTCACTCTATAACATCTCTTTAGTGTGGCTCGACAGGCAAGTGTCTCAAGCCGAGATCGAAACTCGACTATTTTGTTGACAGTCGGAGCTTCTAACCATTCGGCCGTCGGTCACAAGTAAACGAAATCTCAATATATATATTAACAGTGTAAACTACCACAGAGTGCTCTATTTGTTTTCACAAAGAGCTTTGAATTTACATAAACATAGTCCTTAACCCCAAAGGGGTTATAATGGTGACTGACACTTTTTGACAGAAGGCGATCTCATCAATTGGATACGAAGTCACTATGAGCACGCACGGTCTTAATACCAGCTTCACTCCTGTAGAAGTTCCTGCAAGTATGTCATCCAAAACTCTCTATAAATAGTCTTAACGGATGATCGGTACTATATATTTTTTATTGCCTTGCATACTATCTTTTAGTACCTTGGTAAAAATTTTCCATAATCCGCTTCAAGTGTTTTAAAAATATAAATGAATAAATGCTATTTATTTTCATTCATCGCACGAATATTACCACTAAAGCATCTCACTGTAATTTAAATCAATAATACAACATAGATTTTTGAAATACTGTATATATAGTAGAGAGAGAAGACCCGAACACATTTATTTGTATGACCAATTTACATCACTATTATTTAAACAATTTATAATAAATTATTGGTAAGTGTTATTCATTTGTAATTTTATATATTACATTTATTGTGCTATTTGTCTATATACGTGCAATAGTTTTGTAATTATTTAAAGTTATATCGTACAAAAACGAGAAAATACCAACTATTTAAAATATTATCTTTAATTTTCGAAAGGTGACAATTTAAATAAAACTATTAGTTGTTTGTTTTTATTACAATTGATTGATATTAACAACATGCAATGTAAGTTATACATTTAAAAAGAACACTTAGAGATAGGTTAGTACCCGCTGGATGGTGGGTATTTTTTGTTTTGTCAATCTTTGTGTTCATGGTGTAGCTATTTTGAGAATTGAGGCGCAGTTTCTGTTGACAAAGCTTCTACTGTAATTAGATCTTTCTGTTTCAACTTACATATATCTAGGCGTAAAAAGACTTTTGTTATTTTCCTTTATTTAGGAGATTGCATTGACTGTTGTTGTAAAACAATAGTTGTTGAAATATATTCATATCCGTCCGACCAAAGAGAAAGTTCATATTGTAACAAAGAACATAAGAAGTAAAATACACAATAAGATAGGACGCATGTACGTGTAATTACGTATTCAGATGCAGCGTCTCCTTGCGCTAACGGATGATATGGTTTTTCGTTTGTAAATTGGACGCTAAGAACGGGCTTAGCTCCCCTGGTGCATGACAATGGGAAAAGCGCCGGGAAATAGGCGATGACTACAAGACATATGCAACGATAATGAGAAATGCATGAGGTGTATTACTGTTTTATGCTGCGTAGGAGATAAGAGGGAAAGTGCTTATACGAAGAAAAAAGAGAACCAGTATTTATTTAGAATAAACAGATACAAAGAAAAGCACATATGAAAAAAAAGGTAGGAGACACGGACGTTTGCAAATGAAAGAAACGGTTAGATGAGAAGTTAACGAGAAAATAGTGACGACGGATTAGTCGTATGAAAAGAAATTAAAACGAAGCAGAAATTGTTACAAGTTAACAAGACTAGCAAAAATATGCGCTCGGAGCATGCATTGATTTTACGAGTCAAAATTCTTCTCAATATACATGAGATACATATTTAAGAATATAAAGAAATATATTTGAGAACTGTGACGCAGTTTTGGTTACAGACATCAGATACAACATCTTTATAGTTTCTATATTCATTTTAATAATAGTTTTATTATATGGAAAATACTTGTAAATGTTCCGCAACTCTCTAAAAATGAAGCAAGGTTAAAATGCCTGACCGAACCACATTATTTTACTATTGGGTTATCACATACGAGATTAGAGCACTTGCCTGTTCAGCCACACTGAAGAGCTGTGATACAACGAAACAATCTGTATATTGATGATGTGTGTATATAAATATATATGCATATATATATATATAATTTCCCTACCCCCGTAAAATAGCTACTCGAGCATAAGAGCAAATAAGACGAAAATGATTGCCAGCCAAATGATTAAGAACGCTATGGAAGTACTGACATTATTCGATGGTAAAAACTGATTTGTAATTATGGGAAGTGAATTTTTAGAAAGCGGGGGGGGGGGACGAATAAGACGAGAAGTGGTGAGAAACAGATTAGAAGAAAGTGGAAGTGATGAGAACAAAATAATGACGTGAATAAATAAAGAGCACATGGGTCATTTAAAGAAAGACGAAGCTGTGAGGGAAAAAAAAATTAGTAAATAATTAAATGACGTAAATAAAGAAGAAATGCATTTTCGAGAATCTTTTTTGTTGTCCGTTTTTTGGCGGAGACTGTGTCTATTCATTCTATTAAAGTTGCTTAAAATATTCGTACGGTTAAGCCTGTCTAACTATTTCTTTTCTGTTTCATGTATATATTTTTTATAATGTACGAAATACAGGTCATTAAGTGCAATACCAGAAGTATTTTATTGGTTCTCCTTTTGTTCTAATTATTTCTTTTATTTTCCTATACTGTTCTCATGACAATAAGTTAAGTTAAGTTAATGTTAAGTACTAGTTAAATACGTCTCAAATGTTATTAATGCGGATACTGATTAGTTCACTGGCGTGGAGTTTTGTTTTTATTTCATGTGAAACTTATTAAACATGTTTTCTTATTTGAAAGTAGGCTTATATTACGGCTCAGCAATGTTTTTTCAGATAAGTTAACAAAAACATTTCATTTATCTGTGAATCATACTATATATAATATGATAAATATTTTTAATACAATGTATGTACTTAATTCTGTTTCACCACTCATTAATGGAAAATATCAGTCCGTGTTATAAAAATCTTTTTGTAATCCATTTTAATATTCTAATATTTAATCCTGATCGATATTTAATGTATATTCTAATATTTAATCCTGATCGATAATGTTTGCTTAGTCATATTTATAGAAGAGGAATGAGATTTTACTTTCGTACTCAGAGGTATTTTCTTTGTCACCCATTAAAAACAGAGTTTATTTAATAAGACAAATGTTGTATGAACCAGTTCCAGACGCGTTTTATTGGCTAATCGACATAAATTTGACCAATCTCTGCGTTTCCTTCAAATAACAGAATTGTAATGTTATTTTACCTAATTACACATTCAATTATTATCTTGAAATCTGGTGAAAGTAATAACATTTGGTTAAATGAATACTTGCAGAGCCTACCGTTATATTCGAATCTGATTTTGAAGCCTTTAAATTGTTAATTAGTTCCCAATTTCTAGATAAAATAACATTTTATCGGAACAGGTCTGTTTTCTGGGTCACTAATCAAAAGAGCATCGGTATTTCTCGATTGTGTCACAACTTTATGTATATATTAAATATAATATATAATTATATATTTAAATATAATACATAATTATATATTTAACTTTAATGTATATTTTATATTTAAATGTAATATATATTTTTATATTTAAATTTAATATATGTTTATATTTTAATTTAATATACATTTTTATATTTAAATTTAATATATATTTTTATATTTTAAATTTAATATACATTTTATATTTAAATTTAATATACATTTATATATTCAAATATAATATATATTTATATATTCAAATGTAATATATATTTATATATAACGGTTTTGTTTTCCGAAGAAGAACGTTGTATTGCAGCACAAAGCTCAACGGAAAAAAGGTTGGATATTTTTGCATTTATATTTTTTAAATATCCGTATTAATACATCTGGCGCGCTAGTACAACGGATGATAGGGCAGCCTACTAAGCAGGAAAATGCGGGTTCGAAATAATTATTACTCTGTGCATTCATGATCCCAACCCTCAAACTCATATTACCCGTTTTAATCATATTTTATTAAACCAAAAAATAAACCTCGTAGTGCTGCTTATGTACGGCACCAAAACTATAACGATACTCTTATAAAAAATCAAATACAAAATTAATCCTGGGATTTATTTGTAAAATCTTATTCGAAAAAAATTATGTTTTATCTTAGGTTAGGCTTTTGTTTCCAATTGCACCCATATTAATCGATAAGTGAAATGTATAATTAAACCCTAGTGAGTCCAGATTGTATCGGTAGGACATTTTGAATGTTTTCATGAAATTCTATGGAAAATATAACCTTTATTGAAACTAATTTTCTAACTGTTAACATATTGATTTCTATAACAGCCAAAGTAACGGACAAAACAAGCCGCGCGTGCGTGGTCCCCCTCTGTATGTGACTCTATGTGGCGAGTGTAAAATGCAATAAATTTAGGAAATTTGGGGCATTTTTGACCCCCCTTTTACCCCCTGGGAGCGCGAACCAGAATTTTTCTAAGATCAAATATGCTCATTTTATATCCAAAACAATTGCCTCTATATTTTGGCCAAGTTTCAGAAAAATTGAATGGATGGATCAAACGTTATGGAAGAAAAGACTCATTTTTTGCCATTTTGGAGGCTTTTGACCCCCTGGGGCGCGAACCAGATTTTTTCCAAGGTCAGCGATCCTTATTTTCTATTAGGAACAATTGCCTCCACATTTTGGCTAAGTTTCAGAGAAATTGAATGGATGGATGAAAAGTTATGGGGCAAAAAATGTCATTTTTTGCCATTTCGGGGTCTTTTGACTCCCTCTGGGGGCTAACCAGATTGTTATTCAAAAATCGGAGAATGTCACTTTCTAACCTAACCAATGTTACAACTTCATGCAAAATTTCAGAGAAATTCAATGGATGGTTGCGAAGAAAAATCCGGACGGACGGACGGGCGGGCAGACGGACATACCTCAAAACATAAGTCCCCCGACTTTATAAATCGGGGAACGAACAAACTTGATCTTTTATAGAGATAAAAGATAAATAATGTGATAGAAAATTCCCTAAACTGTCAAGTATAAAAGTATTTCCTTCGATCAACTTTTGATTTCTGCGCTATTATTATCAAACAACAAAACAAACTGAGCACTTAAGTAAATAATTATATCCGTGATATCAAATAATAAAAGTATAAATTAACAGCGAAATAAACGTAATTAGTAGGAAGCCATATGTACAAAATAAACACGATGGACGGTAGCAAAAGTAATAATAAAATCACACAGGAATAAGAAACCAATGATGACGATGTTAGAACTAATACAATAAATAGCTGATGCCAGCGCTATAGAAATCTACACAGCGCAGTGTATTTTATTCCGTTATTCGTACTAGTTCATACGCACTTGTGCAGTGTTGCTACAGTACCTGGTTATGTCAATTCTCCTCTTTTCTTAGCTTTTACATTATTATAGCTAGAATGAAGAAAATTATTCGGAATTTTTTGGAATAATAAGCTACTTTATTTTTGTATGAGAAAGTACCTATCATGTATGTATTATGTATCGTTTTAATAGCAAAAACATGAGGAATCATGTTAAGCAAATATAATTTGCTTTTAACTTATGCCGACTAATTGTTGTGTCTACTTGTTGGCAGACTATCTAATGAAAAGGTCATTTAGTTTAAACAATATTTATGTAATGTTATCTTATGCTAATTTTATTTAAATCTTTAAAACACATTTTAGACTTACGTGATATTTGACATCATAAAACTACTGCCTTAGTAATGCGTTCACTTTTTATTCCTTTTTTGTTAATAAATCGCATATTTAAATTTCAGTACGAACAGAAAACTTCAAAACCGTCATTAATTTTTGATAGTATATATATATATGTATAAGGGAAATAAATTATGTTTTGTTTTATTTGATACAGAACGTATAATGACGTTAGATTTTTAAGTTCCACTCATTTGCTGAGGTCACATTCTGACTTCAGAGCAGTCAATCATTCCTAGTTCATCATGTCGATCAATCCGCTACTCTCTGACCCTCATTATCTGACAATAGGTCATTGTGGTAAAAGCGTAATATTTATTCACAAAAGAAATGTGCAGAATCAGGACTATTTTAGAAAACAACGGTTGCTCAAGCAAAACAACTGACCAAAGTTCACCTACTCAGTCATCAATCCAAAGGTGCTAGGCAGTTAAACAAAGCAACAACAGCGGCTATATATATATATATATATATATATATATGTGTGTGTGTGTGTATACGTATGTGTGTGTGTGTGTGTATACGTATGTGTGTGTGTGTGTATACGTATGTGTGTGTGTGTGTATACGTATGTGTGTGTGTGTATACGTATGTGTGTGTGTATACGTATATATATGTGTGTGTGTGTGTATACGTATATATATGTGTGTGTGTGTGTGTATACGTATATATATGTGTGTGTGTGTGTATACGTATATATATGTGTGTGTGTATACGTATATATATGTGTGTGTGTATACGTACATATATGTATATGTGTGTGTGTATACGTACATATATGTATATGTGTGTGTGTATACGTACGTATATGTACATATGTGTGTGTGTATACGTACGTATATGTACATATGTGTGTGTGTATACGTACATATATGTATATATGTGTGTGTGTGTGTGTATACGTACATATATGTATATATGTGTGTATATGTATATATGAAGTTATACAACAAAAGATATGAGGCACCTAATATCTTTAATTAGTGAACATCCGGATAAAATTGAAGCTCAATATACTGGATAGAGCATTAATAGCACTACATGAAATAGAAGAATAAAATAAAGTGCGACTCAAATTTTATTTGCATTCAATGTTCAAACAAAGTCCTTTAAAGTCCTTAACTCATGAGTTTTCAAAGAAAATCTTCTCCTCAGAGGACCATTACCGCAATGACATTACTGCAGGTAATAAAATAAAACTTTAAAACTTTACATAAAAATATATAAAATTATATAAAACATCAAATATATCGGCCCAAAACATACTTTTTTGCTAAACTTATACAGTTCATCCAAGTCATAAAGTTTAAAACAGCTTAAAGAAAGATGTTAAAGAGGTTGATTTAAAACAATCCAGGTGGTGAATGGTATTCCAAAAACGAAAAAGTTATCCAGGCGGAAAATTTGTTTGCTATTGATGCAGTATATTACAGTGAAAAGTGTACAAGGTGTACGCAAATTAATAATACCATAGAAAAAAAACAAATCCTATGAAAAGTTCAGAAACAAACGCACTTGGTGTTAAACATTATAATGTCCAAATTCAGGGTCCTTATGATATGAGTTGTGCAAACCATAACTTCCTGGTTATATGCAAGCTCCGCTAAAACCAATTCGAATAAAATTAAACTGACCTGATGTATTCGGCCATTTTTTTCTTCCGGGTCCTATGAAGTTAATCCAGTGAATAAAATTTTACATGCGAAGGTAATCAAGCTGCGGCAAGCCCTATTGGTAGAGGAACGAGTCCAAAAGAAATGCTCATTGTCGGTAAGACAGCCTTGAAAAAAGTCGTTGAATTTCTACTGATTAACACCGCGTATACAAACGGATGTCAAATGTCTGCGTTAACAACGACAACGGCATCTTATAGTAACGGATGTGTAAAATAAGCTATATGTACACCGGATGTTATATGTCTAGGTCAAATAAGTTATGTGTAGATACCTATATATATATATATATATGTGTGTGTGTATATATGTACATATGTATATATATGTACATATATATATATATATGTACATATATATATATATATATATATATGTGTGTGTGTATATATGTACATATGTATATATATGTACATATATATATATATATGTACATATATATATATATGTACATATATATATATGTGTGTGTGTATATATGTACATATATATATGTGTGTGTGTATATATGTACATATATATATATATGTACATATATATATATATGTACATATGTATATATATGTACATATGTATATATATATGTACATATGTATATATATGTGTGTGTATAAATATGTATGTGTGTATAAATATGTATGTGTGTATATATATATGTATATGTGTGTGTATATATGTATATGTGTGTATATATATGTAAATATGTATGTGTGTATATATATACATATGTATATATGTATATATACATGTATGTATATATATAAAATATATATGTATATATGTATGTATATATATAAAATATATATGTATATATATGTATGTATATATATAAAATATATATGTATATATATGTATGTATATATATAAAATATATATGTATATATATATGTATGTATATATATAAAATATATATGTATATATATGTATGTATATATATAAAATATATATGTATATATATGTATGTATATATATAAAATATATATGTATATATATGTATGTATATATATAAAATATATATGTATGTATATATATAAAATATATATGTATGTATATATATAAAATATATATGTATGTATATATATAAAATATATATGTATGTATATATATAAAATATATATGTATGTATATATATAAAATATATATGTATATATATAAAATATATATGTATATATATGTATGTATATATATAAAATATATATGTATATATATGTATGTATATATATAAAATATATATGTATATATATGTATGTATATATATAAAATATATATGTATATATATGTATGTATATATATAAAATATATATGTATATATATGTATGTATATATATAAAATATATATGTATATATATGTATGTATATATATAAAATATATATGTATATATATGTATGTATATATATAAAATATATATGTATATATATAAAATATATATGTATGTATATATATAAAATATATATGTATGTATATATATAAAATATATATGTATGTATATATATAAAATATATATGTATATATATAAAATATATATGTATATGTATGTATATATATGTATATGTATGTATGTATATGTATGTATGTATATATATAAAATATATATGTATATGTATGTATGTATATATATAAAATATATATGTATATATATGTATGTATATATATAAAATATATATGTATATATATGTATAAAATATATATGTATATGTATGTATATATATAAAATATATATGTATATATATGTATGTATATATATAAAATATATATGTATATATATGTATGTATATATATAAAATATATATGTATATATATGTATATATATAAAATATATATGTATATATATGTATGTATATATATAAAATATATATGTATATATATGTATGTATATATATAAAATATATATGTATATATATGTATGTATATATATAAAATATATATGTATATATATGTATGTATATATATAAAATATATATGTATATATATGTATATATATGTATGTATATATATAAAATATATATGTATATATATGTATGTATATATATAAAATATATATGTATATATATGTATGTATATATATAAAATATATATGTATATATATGTATGTATATATATAAAATATATATGTATATATATGTATGTATATTATAAAATATATATGTATATATATGTATGTATATTATAAAATATATATGTATATATATGTATGTATATATATAAAATATATATGTATATATATGTATGTATATATATAAAATATATATGTATATATATGTATGTATATATATAAAATATATATGTATATATATG
>OY744533.1:26448360-26473360 GCA_963556195.1 Sepiola atlantica | reverse complement strand
TTATCTTTTATTAAATCATTTTAATTACCGTTAATATTGACAAAACTATTGCATATGAATATGATAGTAGGACAATAAGATTATGAATGAACAATATCTACCATATATTTATTATGAACTCTATTAACAATAGCCATGCTAATTTGGTAGACAAATAGCTATGTTTGAGTCTTTGCCATCTACTTTTTATATATATATATATAGATAGATAGATAGATAAATACAGTATTTCAAAATACTGTTGCATTATGGATTTATATAACATTGAACCGTTTGATGGTAATACAGTTGTATTACTATGAATAACAACGAAAGTTTCTTTGATTCATCAAACCTGTGATAAATCAAAGAAACTTTCGTAGCTATTCATTTATATATATTTTTTATAACTATTTGTTATTGTTCACGGCGATTTTTTTTTTATTGTAATGAGATTGTAAACCGGGCCAACCAATTACTCAAGTCTCCGACAGCGTTTCGTCAATTCCAAAGTTCTGTGGATCTTTTAAATACAACATAGCGCAGAATGATTCATAAATCAACCAATCAGAAGTTGACATCACAGTATCAGACCAGGAGTCGCTACTCGAGTATTCCAGAAAAAAAACTCAATTAAAAACTCTTGCATTTGAAGTATAAATCTCTACTCAGTCTTTGAACAAAATACTGTATTAAAAATGAGATTGAGTATGTGTTGCTATTTCAACAGTGTGTATTACATGCAGCAACTAAGTCTCCGTAATTATGACATAAACATTAAAGTCCACAATTTGTTATTTATACCTTACCTGCTTGAAATTTTCCTTGTGCGCATGACTGAGGGAAAGCCGTCATGAAACTAAAGCTTCTTATTTATACTTTCAAAAAGAAAATTCGACTCTAAACTGATGGAAGACATCAGTCATTTATTCAATGTGATCTTCGTTCCAAATCACTGACAAGTGGGGTTAGGAGTCGCAGAGATCGAAATCGCTTATTACTCTTCTTTTTTTTTATTTACACGTTCTAATACCTCGCGTGCTACTCAACGGACTCTGTTTTCCTATCACCCTTTTTCTTTGAGCAATTTGACGTCATATTTGTGTATCGTACATTGCCACCACCTAAGCAGTTTCAACACGTGATTATCAAGTTGTCCTCGGCTAACCTCTCGGCGGCTTTCCATTTCATGTTATTCTCACCTAACTGAATGTTATACAAAGGGATCTACTCGCTTAATATTTAACATGTTTATGTCTGGTTTTCTTTTAGACACGGTAAATTGGAGGCTGAGCTGGAAGCAATGAACTGGCGTGTCAAGTGGGAAGATATTACGTTCGGCAATAAGAAATCTGCCAAAAAACTCGAGCGAAGTGCGAGCAGGCTCAGTTTAAATCGGGTAAGTTTGCAGTAATATACTGCCTCTTTAATTTAATGTAGCTAGTTTCGTGCTTACGTAGTGGCTTTTACGGGTCTTCCTTTTAAAATGTCGCTTATGTTATATATTTAGCTAGTTTTCGCTCATTTCGGCCATCCATACTTATATACTAATTACAGACTAAATTGTGATTTTTTTTTCAGATTGCAAAACAATGGAAATAAATAAATATTAAAATCAAACGCGAGTACAGAAAATGACTCGCGGTGAAAAATTCGCCATTTTGTTTCTATTTTCGTTTTCAGCTTATTGGCTGGCTCCTTCTGCGCTGAGAGACAAATGAAAACTTACTTAGAGAACTCTATTCAAAATAGAAAAGTAATACTTTACGCATCTACGGATATAGTCTTATACAGACGTGTGTTTCTCGGTCTCTTAAGAGATGGATAGATTTCACGCTGATTCGAAAACCGATGTCCGAATCACTTGTTACTGTGAACAGCAGTCTGTAATGCCATATCTGCAATATCGATCGAGTCGCGACAAAACGAGAGATCATGGCGCCGCCAAACGAATTCTAAGAATCTTTGATATAAACAAACATACAACCCAACTCTCTCATAGCTAAGGCTTCATTTCGCCAATATTCTGCAAGTATATATCATAATAATACGCTACGGCGTTTCATGTTTGTACTACGTTTTCACCTTTCACTTATATTTAAACGTAAGGGCACTTCTTGGCCTTTTGGCTAAGATCAAAGTGTAGTATCTGTTCCGATGGATACTGCACGCCTGTCCTGTGCAGTTCTAGGAGGTCCACCCTCCCAGGCTTTGCCTCCCCTCTTTGGGGAGGAGTAAGTTTATTGCTTACTGTCTGAGGCGCCCCTACCGGGGAATGCCGACGGGGCTGCCCAGGCAATTTTTAAATGGCCAGAGTGCTCACCTCTCGAGCGCTGGCTTTTCAAACCCCACTTTCTCGACCCGATCTTGGGTCACATCTTACTTGTGGGAGTAAGATAAAACTGGCCTTGTGCCAAACTCCTGGGGAGGAGTAAATAAAACTTATATTTAAACAAAGTAAGCAAAGATGGTGATTGATGATTAATCTGATGTTGATAAGGTAAACAATTCCGACTTTACCTATTTGAAAATTAATTTTTCCCAAATTAAAGTATATCGTTCCGCTGACTAAAGCTCTCCAATTTAAAATAAATATATTTCAAAAAGTGACATTTGGTTTATTAATATGAAGAATGTTTAGCTGACAATTTCTTTTACAGTAAAAAGACAGAGTATAGGTATTGTTTTAAAAATAATTTATTGCTACAACTTTAAATGAATAAAGAGACCTATTCATTTTATTTATTTAAAGAATGTCTAGCTGACAATTATTTTTTATGGAAGAATAAAGTCATTTCTTGATAGTATTGACACTGAAAGATATTATTTCTAAAGGAACATTATTTTCAAGAGTAAATTATACAGGTTTATGTAGAATCCATGACGTCGCGCTTATGGAAATAATTACAAGAGTATTTGAAATAGTCCCGAAACAAAAACTGAAATCTTCAACGACGTCACTAATGGAACCAGCCAAATTCTTAAGAAGCCCTTTAGTGCGAAAAAACAACCCACAAAAGCAGATGACACTAACCAACCACAGGTTTATTGACATAGAATAGCACTTGGTATACACAACTAGAAATATGGATGGAACATTAAGGTGGTACCGAATAAAATTATATATACATGGCGGATCAACCAACGTTTCGATGTTAATAGGTCTCATCGGGATTATATAGAGATATAATTCCGATGAGACTTGTTAACGTCGAAACGTTGGTTGATCCACGTAGACTGTTCTTAATGTTTATATAATTTTATTTATAAAAGCTCTACTTTGTATTGAGCACTTTTTAAAAAAGTATTTGTTTGAAGTGCATGTTATCAATATATTTGAACTTAATATATACATATATATATATATATATATATATATATATATATATATATATATATATATATATATAATTATTATTATTTGTACACTTAGCGCGACGAGTGTACCACCTCTAAAAGCAGATGATACTACATGTAGAACTAGTTTTATTTGCACTATAAGAAATACCAGTACAAATATAGACAATAAATGCAGCAATTGACTAATATGTGCATGAGAAAATTACAATTTTTTATGGGTGGATAGTCAACCTCATTATGAATTTAAGATAGCCGCCATAACAATATGCAAATTAGTCAAAGTTTACAATTTATTTTGATAGTCCTACTTATATGCTACAAATGTCATATGCAGTGTTTGGACATACAATGAAAGGTTAAGCTTACAGAGTAATTTTAAAAACGGGTATAAAAGAATCTCTACAAAAAAGATTCAGCGCTCAGAAGGTTAATCTTAAATAATAAAGATAGCTTCACCGTGGAATTTTCACTAGTTTATTATAGTTTCGCGCCCATTCTTAATAGACACATTACGCCAGAGAATTGAAAATGGTAAATAGAATGAACGACATTTTATTACTTCCGAATAAGGTGAATGACAAGTATTGGTTGACATTGGATTTGAAGACACATGTTGTAGTTTGAAGGAAGCAATTCTGTGCTAACGTGTACTACACATCCAAAATTCTTGGAAAGAAACTCTGTTCATACAATTGTATTTAATGTTAGGCACGGGGTGGAAATAAAAAAAGGTTCTTAGGAGATTGAAGCACAGTCGAGCATCTTCGATGAAAATAACGGCAGATTAGTGAAAGACTAGAAACTTTAATATTTAACAATGCGTTCTAAATCAGTCATCCAGAGGTTTAATGTTCTAATTCTTACTACAGGCGATACTAACAGAGAATAACATAAGATGAAGACATGTTCCCGGTTGCGGCCGACAGAATGAGAACATTTACCCCCGTGGATTAAATTAAGGATTCAGTTCGAAATTCCGTGTAGGTTCCCGAGCTGGATATAAATATTCCCAAGCCTGAAAATACCTGAAGAAGGTTGAAGGTTATATCTGTCGAATCGCTGTGAATATAATAACTAATATGAGAATAGAAGCATGTGTAATCCAAATAATACGGAATAGAAAAAGGTCAAAGTTATGTTAGGGTAACATCTTTCTTTTAAAACTTCAATCACTCCAACTGTTTTCTTGTCTCCCTCTTTCTTGCAAAACAATAGAAAGAAACGTAGTAAAATATAGTTGACTGACTGCTGTTTGACCTAGTTTCTGTGTTGGTTTTGGAACAACTACCAGGAAGAATAAAAAAGAATAGTAATCTATACTCCCTTGTGCACTAATTTGATCCCCGGGGTTCTCAAAAGAATAAATATTCATCATTTTTTTAAACTTAAATAACGACTCTTTCAAATAATTTTTCATAGCACTAATAGTACACACGAATTATTTGCATAACCCGATACGTTTCGCATTCACTGTCCCAGATGTTAAATATAGACACATTACAAGTCACTATTTTTGTCTCCCAACGAAGACAGAAATGAACACAATGTCAGCGTCTAATTTGGGGAAAATCCAGCTCCCCAAAAGTTTCACTCCGGATTGCCTCAGTCCATAGCGATTTTCATTCACTGAAGAGGACAGAAAAGATGAAGTGTAGTATCAGAACTTAAACTATACTTTGCTCCACATCAAAAAGCCAATGTAACGTGTATACGAGTGAGCTGTGTTGGTGTCCATTATCACCAACACTGTTAGAATAATCTTCTTTTTTTGTCTTCGATAATTGGCGCAAAACACGCGTGTTCTTTTACGGGATCGTTCACCTTCACGTTCATTACTTCCATTTCCTTTTTTAGACGAGTTTTCGATTTTTTAAAAGAAACTTTGTCAACGGTTTTGATTAAAAATTCAGATACGTCCAAGTATTTCGAATGAGGGTCCTGTCCGTCGGTTTGTCAGGGTTTAATTTAAAAGTTCGCTTTCTATCGCGTCTAAGTTTAGAAATGCATTTTAGCTCGGCTGTCACGATTAAGTTCAAAATAGAACTTTTCATCTGTTGTCATGACACCGTCTTTACAGGTATTATCTTCCCTTTTTGTGGTAGTGCAATATGTTCTGTTGTCATAACCATCCTCTCGGGCATATTTCTCTCATTTGGGGTGGATTACGTAAGTCAACAATGAATTATCAGAATCGGCTCTTCATTATTACACAAAAAACTTACATTATATATACTAGCAAAAATATGCTCCCTTCGGTCACATATTTTTACATACTCTCTGATATTGAAACCGTAAATTGGACAGTTCGGAACTGAAAGAGAGAGCAATCACCGTTTAAGGAGTTCACGTCTAAATATTGAATGCAACACGATCAAGCCGACATGGGGATATTAGATTATCGACTAACGCAATAAGCCGATTCCTCGCCTCTTTTTGCCTCAGAACATTGACACTATATCTGTTAGACATGTGATCCGGAAAAATTGCCAGCGCTTAACTTATAAGGTGCCTGCAGAAAGTCAAGCGAAAAAAAAACGCGATTAATTCTATTTTTATTTTTCTCCTTTAGTCTTTAACAACGTTCTATGTATAAGGATAATTGTGTAGCTTATATATCCGAAAAGCATTTACTCACGACAATCAGTTTCGGAATGTTTGAGATGGGGGTTGATAATATCGGTTATTCGGATTACTATTCTCATCCTTGTTTTATGTTCACAACGTTTCAGCCGATGTCATTTCCGACCTTCTTCAGATGAGTTTTCGGAACTTTGGAACCGTTTAGTTAGTGATGTCGAACTCTGGATACATTATGTTCATATGGGCATACTTCCTGATGTTTAATAGCGTTGGTTAACAATCCTTTCTAAGTGAAAGTCTGTTGAAGGTTGAAGGTTCAATATTTACTGCAGATGAAAATAACTAAGACTGACATAAATTAATATTTCTATACAATCATGGCTGACGGGATGAAACAACATACCCCGTAGATTAAAATCTTCAGTTAAAAATTCCGTATAAGCCCCCAAGTTTAAAAAGATATATATTAGGTTATATCGGCCGAAACGTCGTGAATATTAGTCCAAATAATCCATGAAAATCAGTATTTTATAATTAAACAATTGCGGATACTGTTAAGTAGGATTCACCATAAAGTGGATGTGGTATGTTGGTGACTGAAACTAGTTTAGAGAATAGACCAAGAGGGTGATTGCGATTTACCCCAACCAATTTTGTCCTTGTGCCACATCTTATTTTATAAAAAAATACTATACTCTGAACTTTTTTGTAAGATTTGAACGATACATAAAATCATTACGGATGCTTCGAATAACAGTACATTGTTCTCCAAATGTCATGTACACTTGCTAAGTTTAATAGTATACCCTATAAATATTTATGAAACTATACATTTATCATTATGGTTGACCCAAATACCTCAAAAGTGTTTCCTATCTCTCTTAAACTGTATCCCAGTTAACAGCTATCTAAGATGTTGCACTGACTGTATCGACTTGTGAACCTCTTGATTTAAGTGTAACCCTACGGTGGCAATAAGAAGCTTGTAATATTGCGTGAGGTGTTCTTAGACCCCTATTATGAACAATTTGCCTGCGTTGTGTTGTAGACACGAAACAGTTGTTCCTCTTTCTCTCGTAGACACGTTGTAGTTCTTTCTCAATAGTGGTGACAGTAGAAGTTGTAGAAATGTTATAAATATTACTCTTATCTTATATTTTCTCTTTGTTGCTGGAATAATACAAGAAATTAAAAAGAACAACAAATAACTCCATTATTCGTTCTGAAAGTTGATTTTAGTTTTTGCAGTAATATTTACAGTAATTTAAATATAGTTGAATCATTCCTTTTAACAACCACGAGATAGTAGGTCTCATCAATAACAGCGTCCGTTCACTTTTACACTAACTTTTATAACAGCAGGTATTCTGTCGCTTTTCGGCCACGTACTTCCTCGTATTACGTAACTACCAGTACACGTCGGCCTGACTTCTACCTTTACCTCTAATATGAAGGTACATCTTCTTGTTTATTCAATCTTACGTAGAATTTTCGAGTTTTAACCTTATTTTTACACGCCTTCATCTTGCTACAGAAGTAAACTTTTTCCCCGTCATTAAACGTATATATACACTTGAACCACTAATAAAAAAAACTGTACTTTATTATGACGGCTGGGTATCGAGTCTCAGTAAACCTAAAAATAGATAATTAAAACTTACTAATACGAGAGACGCTTGTTTGCCGATCAGACTATCGATCACTTTGCCCGTTAAATATCGTAAAAAGCTTAGAATTTGAAATTCGTTTCCAATAAAGAATATCGCAAAAAAGGTCAATATTTATATTTGTTTCTATATGCTATGGAAAGTAAAGGTCTCTGAGTGAATGATATGAAGACAAAACTAATGATCATTGGTTGTAATTTTGGTAAGCCTACAGAAAAACGAAACTTCCCCGGCTCTGTTTGTAGAAAGAGGGTTGTAAGCAACTCAATCTTTGTGATACTTGTAAGCATTGGCTGCACAAGGAGTGCGGTGGAATTACAGGTAAGCTGCAAGATGATAACCAGTTTGTGTACAAGAAGTGAAAGACGATGGAGACTCCAATGTGAAGACAGTATAGTTGGATAACGAAGCAATTGAGTCTGTTGAGAAGTTGTGGTACCTTGGTCATACCATTGTGTCACAGTGAGGCGCTGGTGTAATTGCAAGTATTAGAAGTGTATGGAGTAAATTCAAGGAACTACTGCCATTACTGCTGTTAATCTAAGGCAGAGTCTATCAGGGGTGTATACGCAGTGTAATGTTTATGGAAGTTAAACTTGACCAGTGACGTTTGAGGATATGTGTTGCATGACGATAAATAATATGAGAGAGATATGACTGGTATGTAATGTAAGTATTAAAGACATATTAGATGTAGACACAACATGCGACTTCAATAATATTAACACGTTAAAAGAATGGATTCGAATTATTGGGTTATATGTACATCAGTTGAGGTAGCAAGTTCAGTTTACGTGAAAAGTCTAACACAAACGAAGGAGACAAGTATGCACTTGAGAGAAAGAAAGATAAGTAAAGACCTGACCAGAGAGCGAGTTTAGTTTGAAAGTATATTTCTAAAAGCCGTCCACCACATGCCAGCATATAAAATTGATGATGATTATAAATTAAAAAGGTGTAAAGGGTTTAGAGGACTTTTCTCCTAGCTGAATATATTTTTGCTCATATCCCGTCGAAATACAAGCCTGTTTGAATAAACATATTTGCGGAGTGCGTGGAGACTAGATCTGATAAAGAACAGGCACATGCTGGAATGGGAGTATTTATACGTATCGACCAAGTGTGACCGACATGCTTTGTAATCCATAAAAAGACGGGGTTAATGAGTCGACAGAAGGTGTTTTAGCACTCGAATCTCATTAAGAAATAGTGATATTTTAACAATAGGTATTTAATCTCAATTAAAAAATATTGCCTAAAGTTCAGTTTCTTTAGAGTATTTTAAAGAGTTTTAGGGGGCATAATACTAGCATAGCCTTTAATTTGAAAATTCAAATATCGGAGTTGCTTTGAATTTTATCTATAATCTTTAGACACTAAGTTTCCATGAATTTCAATGTCTTAAGGTCCCGTAAGCATAAGCCTTAAATGTTAGAGATTTTCTAGAATCCAAATCATGTAATGGATTTTGATATTACTTTAAATAAAGATCCCGTAAGCATAAGCCTTAAATGTTAGACATTTTCTAGAATCCAAATACTGTAATGGATTTTGATATTACTTTAAATAAAGATCCCGTAAGCATAAGCCTTAAATGTTAGACATTTTCTAGAATCCAAATCATGTAATGGATTTTGATATTACTTTAAATAAAGATTCTAGGCATAAGTTTTTGTATCATTATATATGGATTTTCATCTTCGTAAGAGGACATAAAATAGTGTAAAACTGTTCTGTTTAAGGAATTAATTTTACCTGTCCTGAGACGGGTATTCTTGTATTTAATTATATTTCTCCGTTGTATTATTCTTGATAAAACTGAAAAATAAGGCTTTAATAAAAAAAAATATACGTTACATAGACGAGAACAGTTTATTTTTATTTCTTCATTGTATAAAGAGTTCATATATTTGTAAAAAAAAAAATTAATAAAATCGAATAATTACTTATTTTATGAATTATTTTTTTTAATTCGGGTTAATACCGCACTAAATATTGATTACATCTACTTTTGAAAGTTATGGTGTTTTTGGTGTTTTTCTGTATGCCAACAGAAAGATGTGATTGGTTGACAAAAAATAATATTTCACCCCGAGTTCGAATCTCACGTGAGTCTAAAATATTTTTTAACTGGCTACAGTTTATAAATCAAAAATAATTAACATAACATGATAACAAAAGCAATATTAAATATTTTTAATTAAGTCACCTTTTCATAATGTGCACAAATAAACATAAACGTATTCGGAATTAGTTTATAATTCTTATTAATGTTGCAACTAAAACGATGCGTAAATATATTTGCATGACCAGAAAAACTCATCGCAGTTATTTACTCTTTCATGCATATAACAAGTAGCGTAATTTTTCCACGAAATTTCACTAATATTAATATTTATTTTGTGTATAATTAACATAAAATTAACGACGCCATTAGTTTAAAAAATGATCTGGGTTCAAACTGCGCTTGGCTAATCACTTCATCATTTAAAAAGTTCGTATTTACGGTTGTCTTTTCTAATTTTGCCAAGTTAGATGCAAATATGCACATGTTATGTTTAGTTTCATGTGTATTTATTCCCTTTTGCATATATTTGAAACCACTCTTTTTTTGTTAAAAAAAATTAATTAAAAAAATAAATGACAATTTTTTTAAATGTGCGATTATCTTCCGGAATTCGTGAAAAAAAAACGAAAAGAAATCAAATAGTGTATTATTTGGCGTATACAGATCACTATCCTCATCTGGGTTATTCTTACAACGTTTCGGCCGCTATAACTCCCTACCTTTTCCAGGTGCATCTTTTAAGAACTTGGAAATCCTAATACACGTAATTTTTATTATACAAGTATTCAAATTACTCTTGTTATGCGATTTTAATTTTGGTTATATTCATTAGTATGATTTTATTGATTTAAATATTTTCTTTCGATGGCAAATAATTTAACCCGCCCTCATCATAAAGTGCAATGTTGAAAATGATTAATTCATGAAGATTCATTGATATTTAATTCATGTTGAAGTAACAGATAATTTGCGACGTCATTATTCGCGACGTCATTAGTGTGAACATTGATCTGATTTCAAATTGCGTTTCGATAATCACTTCGCTATTTTGAAAATTAATGTTTGCAGATTTGGGTCGACTTGTCCTTTCTCACTTTGCTTAATAAAATACATCTATGCAAATTGTATCCTTAACCTTAACGTGTTTACTTTTATCTGTATTAATTTTTCTCTTATTTATATATTTGAAATCATTACATTCTCTTAACATGATACAAATTTAAATAATCAATATTTTATCTAATGTGTTATCATCTAGAATCCGTGCGACAAAAAACGAAAGGAAAGTAACAGTTTTCTTTTATTATTTTTAACATACGAACTACTATTCTCATGTTTCTAATTTTTTTAGATGAGAATTAATAATTTGTATTAGTTTGATTATTCGGACTACTGTTCTCATCTTGAATGTTATCATCACAATAAAGCCGTTGCGTAACGGATAAAGTACCAAGTATAATTCAGTTGTAAGTGACACTGTTCCGGAGGTTTAAGGTTCAATCCTCAGCGCGGGCGATACTAAGAATACAATTGCGAATTACTTAAAACGTCTACCTGGTCATGGCTGATGGAACGAGAGCATGCTACCCCGTGGATTAAATAAAGGGTTCGGTATGGTACTGTTTTAGATATTGACCCTAATTTCCGTGACTGCCCGGCAGCAGCGAGCCGACAGCTAACGGAAGCGTCCGAGACCTGCCGAGTCGGCAGACGACAACAATGTAAGACGATGAATATACGTAAAGAAAAAGAAATGCATATATTTTTATACAAAAAATGAAATAAATGAACAAACCCATAGCTGAAATGATAAACTTTGTTTAAATTAATATTTAACCATTTTATGTAAGAAAATTTTTTATAAACGCTAACATTTTAAACCATTTTTTTTAACTGAAATAAACTGTTTTTATAAACTTTAGAACGCGAAAATAATAACTTTTTTAAACCATTTTTTTTTTGCAATTACGCATTGTTTGTTTTGTTAAACATTTGTTTTGTAACTGAAATGAACTGTTTTTATAACAATTAGGCAATTGAACTACACAACACTTCAAAATTCATTGTCAACAAGTGCCAAGCGTCGGACGCCAGCCTCGTTTTCGATTTCGGCAGGTCTCGGACGCTTCCGTTAGCTGTCGGCTTGCTGCTGCCGGGCAGTCACGGAAATTAGGGTCAATATCTAAAACAGTACCGAAATTCCTTACAGATACCCGAGTTCGTAAGAAAGATTCCCGAGTTCGAAAGATACAACTGAAGAAGTTCTGAGGTCATATCATCCGAAACGTTGTGAGAATAACACTCAAGATGAGAACAGAAGTCTGAATAATCCAAATAATACACAATTCTCATCTTAGGGAATATTTTCACATAGTTTCAACCGATGTAAACCCCGATTTTCGTCAGGTGCATCTATTACGAACTTAAAAAATCTTTGTCAAATTTTTAACTGAAACTTTTATTTAACCAACCGCGGAAAATTATTCTTGTTCTGTCAGTCATGACCTGCTAGAACTGTAAATTAATTATTACATCATTAATAAATAAATCTGAGTAATGAGAAGTTATTTACTTAAAACTTTCAAAATAACGAATTGTGAATTTTTAATATTTCCGATAAGTGATTTTCAAGGCAAATTTCACAAAGATCTAACAAATTCAATTATTTTGTGAATAGTGTAATATATTTTTGGAAGAGATTACCGGATCAAGAATACCATAGAATATATTAGAATGAAATTATAAAATTTTAATTATCAAATTACGATTAACGACATGAGATGACGCGCGTGTTTATGTTTCTTTTCGAATAGACATGAATTGAAATGCTACACTCTTGGGACAAACGAACGTGGTCGAACTTTCCATAGTAGGAAAATAGAAACCGTCGTATTGTTTGAACTGTTGTGACCAACAAAGTCGCTTTACACAATGTGTCGAGTTTTAACGTATTCTACGGGTGATATTTATTTTTTTAATACTTATTACAATAACGGATGTGTTTGTCTTAAGATTCTGTGTAGTGTATCTATGTATATATGCGTGTGTGTATATATATGTACACGTGCATATATATATATATATATATATATATATATATATATATATATATATATATGTATACTAATGATAATAGAATTAACGATAAGCGAAATATCGTAGAGTGATCTATCTCGATAAAATAAAGATCAATACGTTGAGTAGAGCAATCAATTTTAAAGAAAGAAAGATGAAGATAAAAAATTGTACAAAATTACATAAAGTTACATGAATTAATACAAATTTTATTACATCGAAAGTTCAGATGCAAGGAGTTACATTAATCTTTAAACCATGGTTTTTCAAAGATAATTCTCTTCTCGTCAGAGGATAAATCTGGTAATATGGTATTTATAACAATTAAATACTACCTAGTTCCATTTCACTTTGAAAAAATCTGGTAATATTACCATGGTTACCATATTACCAGATTTTATCCTCTGACGAGAAGAGTTTTATCTTTGAAAAAACCATGGTTTAAGGATTAATGTAACTCCTTGCATCTGAACTTTCGATGTAATAAAATTTGTATTCATTTATGTAACTTTATGTAATTTTGTACAATTTTTTATCTTAATCTTTCTTTCTTTAATATATATATATATATATATATATATACATAGGAGATAGATAGTAACAGACAGACAGCTTGGGCCAGTTATATTTAATTGATATCGTGCAACAGCTCGCTATACCCACTGAGATTTTTAGGGACGGCGATTATTTCTTGTTTGCTCTACTTGAAAGTTTTTACAGGAAAGAGAAAGAATTATGTCTGAGAGAGAGATATAGATATATTTATATGAAAGGGGGGTAATGTAGTATCTGTTCTGTTATCATGAGACCATATTCCCAAGCATTACCCCCTCCATCATTGGGGGCACAATGTAGTATATATTCGTTCTTATTAAATATTTTATAAAATAGTCGACCATTGGGGACTAGTTTATATAATAACCCTTCTATATGCATGTTACCCTTTCCTTCTAACACTGAGTGTCTCCTGGTGATACCAGATCAGGCTGCCCTGTGGCTCCCTGAGACGAAATTCACCTACAGTGACGTTTTTTTTTTGTTTTTTTTTTTTTTGTTTGTAAAACTTAATTATGTTCTACAAAACCAAAAACAACAGCCCCTCTCCCTTTCTCCCTCCCCTTTTTTATTTTTATTTTTCCTACCCTACTCCCGGTCCTGGATATGACCTTAAACTACATCCGATGGTGAGATCCGGCTTACGGACTTTGGGGAATGTGGAGCCTCCTCTTAATTACCATTGCTCCCAGGTCCACCCTGACCCGGAGTGGTAGTACCTGTTAGGGTCCCAACTATGGGTTAAATAGAAACAGATATTAAAAGGGGAAGGAAACAAGAAAGAGAAGAAAACAAGACCAGATTCGGCATTAAATAACCCAGAAAGGGTTGATATGCCGTAAAACAAAACTACCAAACCAAACCGAGTGTCTCTGCTAGTCAAATGAGATTGCTCTGTATAAAACGTACGTGATGTAATCGTTTCTAAAGTTATGCCGTTAACGATACAAAAAAACGCACAGAATTGTTTCAAACAACGTCTGGGGGGAAGTATTACTCTGACATCTCCTTTGGCTATTGTTTGTTATCTCGAGCCAGTAGTGGAATATCCTTCTTCTGTTATCTCTTAACTAAGGCTCAACTCTGGAGACAAATCTTCAAGCTAATTATCATTGCGATATTATTGACGAGATAACGTGTTTGTCTTCAAGGAATTCAATCATTCTGACCGTAATACCAATATCTACTACGCTGGTGTTTACAAAAATTCCCGTCACAAAATGCCGATTCTGTTTAATTAGCTTTGGCAGCAAGAACGGTCTGTAGATTTAGTTTGGTTAAACAGTTCATCTTAAAGTCAGGTCGAGGTCGTCATCGGTCAAACCGCTCGAGTTTTGTCGTGTTGGTAACACGTAGTAGTAGGTATATTTTATATATTTTCGTTCTTTTTTTTAACTGTCGTTTTATTTTTAATGCCATTATTAGTAACTAGCAGGGTTACATGTCATTGCAGAAATTTCTTTTTATCAATAACAATTGATTTCCTACTGTTGTCACACGGGAACTAAATCTTACTGTAAAAACCGAAACAATTAATCCAGGTAAACCTTATAAAAAAGCAACAAATACGGGAGTTAAATTTTACTGAAAGAACAAGTATCCGAGTAAAGTGTTACAAAAAAAAAAAATGCGCAAGTAAAGTTTAACTTTTAAAAATAAAATAATCCTCTATCTCTCTCTCTCTCTCTCTCTCTCTCTCTCTCTCTCTCTCTTTCCTGAATTTGTAAATAACGCATCTGTGTGTCCGTACAATAGTTTCTATTTTAGTCATAACAATATTAATAAAATGGGATTTTTTGTTTCTATTATCAGTTCTGAAGATAGGACCTTCTCTGCTTTGCTCCTAAAAATAATTTTCATACGAGATTATTCTCTCCGTTCTTTATTATTATTATCATCATCAGCTATTATTAAGATTGTGCCTATTTTTTTTTGTTTATAAAAATAAATTTGCATACGAGATTTTTGAAGACTTCACTTTTACTATATAGATGACAGCTCACAGTAATTCGGGGTGTTACGATTTTTTTTTCTCTCTTTTACAGTATACACACATAATATTCCGTAGATCATTTCCACCACAACCCCCATAGTTGGAGCAGATATCATATGACTCTCTTTGTGATTAAGAAACAAGAGAAAAATGTCATCCGCTAAGTGTCATTGGAGATTTCCTTTCTGTGACGCAACACTCTAAACACGTAGTTCCAATTTTAATCTTTAAATTCAAATTCCGATTTTTCAACTATTTTTTAATTCGGAAGGTATGGCACACTTACGTTTGAAATAGCATTTTATGTTGCGACCACACCCTTACGTTTGAAATAGCATTTTATGTTGCGACCACACCCTTACGTTTGAAATAGCATTTTATGTTGCGACCACACCCTTACGTTTGAAATAGCATTTTATGTTGCGACCACACCCTTACGTTTGAAATAGCATTTTATGTTGCAGCCACACCCTTACGTTTGAAATAGCATTTTATGTTGCAGCCACACCCTTACGTTTGAAATAGCATTTTATGTTGCAGCCACACCCTTACGTTTGAAATAGCATTTTATGTTGCAGCCACACCCTTACGTTTGAAATAGCATTTTATGTTGCGACCACACCCTTACGTTTGAGAAAGCATTTTCGTTGTTATAGAACGCGTATGTTTGAAATAACATTTCCTTGTGACGACGCGGTTATGTTTGAAATAGCATTTTAATCGATAAACGCGTAGATTGAATAGACGCATCTTGAAAAGGGATTTTTTTTGTTTTGTTATCGCTTGTGCTTATCTATTAGTAAAGTAAACAAGACTCTCAAGCCTTGATAGTGCAGTTCGTCACGTCTAATTCATGTACGTTGTACGCTACAACTTCAGTGTTCTCTCATTGACAATGTTAAACATTATATAGAGGATAACCTCTATTTGCGGTTGTCTGCCCGCAATTCATAGATGGCGTAAGTTGCTTGCATGGAAATTTAAGGCTTAAGCTTAAGTTGTTTTAAGAAACAATTGAACTTCAGGGAATTTTGCTTAAATGTGAAACGCGGCGTCTGCTATGAGATCGCCCTATAAATAGTCAAACGCAGTTCATGTCATTTTCTTTTTACTAAAGGATCACCTCTGATGAAGGCCCGAGGGCCACTCGAGGATAGGGGTTAAAGAGATAGTCGGTTATGAACTATGGATCAAAATCAATACGAATTTGAACTATTCAAATTTTACATGAAGGGTTGTGCCCCCTCAAACAATCTGAGAATAGAACATTTTAAATGAATATTTACTAACATAAAATAACTTTCAGCCAATTGTAATTTAAACATAACCATGTTTTATCTCTTTAATTCATTTGTCAACGTGGGTCTTAGCATCTTTTCTAAGACGTGACAAAAGTCAACATCTTAGCGAACCAACGGTCAACGTTGCTACAGTTTTACTTCTTTTTTACTAGAACCTTATTCATTTAGAGATACATACACCATACTTTACTAAGTAATAATACCTTCCTTGAAAGAATTCAAAATATCAAATAGACATTTACTGACATAAAATAACTTTCATCAAATTGACTAGTATGCTCCAATGTTCCCTCATTTAGTATTCGCCAAGCTAAACGTCGCTTACTTTCGGTGAGTCAACGGAAACCAGTGTGTTAATGTAACTATAGCTGTATATAATAAACAGTTAGTTTGTGGTTAGCAGCAGTGCATTACAGAACTCCGCCTGCCACTTAGTTCTACAGACATGATTGAGAAAATAACGTAGAGGCTATGGCGCAACTGGAGAGATTGGTTTGCAGAATTAAACAGGAATATAAGCCTGTCATGAGACTGTATACCTCCGTCTTACAATGTAAAGATCAGTCAATATCTTATCTGCGTCTTGCTTCTCCATAATGTATGAAGAATTTCCGAAGTTATTCCATTGAAACCTTGGTAACTCAAAAGCTATTCATCTGATCAGGCTGAGATTTATCATGGTGGTTACAGTTATCACAGAGAATAGAGTCCATACATCAAATTAAAAAAAAAACGGAAAGTCTGTCAAAATTCCAACCTTGATAAAACTTTTCAATGTTTTATCAGGTGTATAAGGTGCGGGACATCATTGACTACGATACGGGTCACGTAGAGACTCTCTACGATTAACAGAACCAAAATATGCCAAAGTAACCTTTTCTCTGACCTTGACTTTGACCTAGATATCTAAAAATTAAATCGGTTCTAAGTTAGACTATAACCAATATTTTGACCAAGTTTACTGACGATGTGAACTCTTAAGTAGTACACACACCGAAAGGAAAATTTGACCGAAACCATAACCTCGTTGATTTAGGTAATAAATTGATGTTGTAAATGTCCAGAGCGACTTGGTTGATCAGCTCCTCTTAAGCAAACTTCCAATCATTACAATGGAGATATCAATATGTGAATTTTGTTCATCTATTTCGTAGAGGAAGGTGTTCTTCGATCTATAAGGACTGTCCGTCGTCGTCTCTGTTGACAGAAACAGCTGTTCGTCTCTCTCTTTGGCACTGAGTAGTTGGCTCATTGAATAGCGACGTACTCGCTAATTATGATGTAGCTGCCGTAGTGATCTTTCTGTCTTCTCTTTGTCGCTAGAATAGTATAAGCAATTATTTAACTAATGCTCTCATCTTGTGTCTTTCTTTCAAAAGGTTTTTGCCGATGTAACTTTCGACAGTCTTTATAGGCATTTTTTGGAACTTAAGAATGCTTTATGCCGAATTAAGAAAGTTATACGAAATTTTTAACCGAACTCTATATATAATCTATGGGATTAATTAAAACGTGAGTAATGACCGAGTAGATGCATTAATTATTGTTGTGGCCTTTAAGGGTCGACAATAAATAAGATACCATGGCGGTATATTCACAATAGTGTGTATTTACAGAATAGTATGTTACAGAAAGACGGCTTCGAGACTGCTTCATAATATATTATATACATAATGTTCGGAAGAGTCCATTTATTCACGAAATAGGGTAGATCACTATCACATCATAACAATCATTTAATGCTAGTCTTAGTTATTGTCTCCTGCGGAATCTCTAGAACACTGTCACTAAAAACTTATCTGTTGCCTCACGTGCTAATGTGGGCATTTATAGTATGAATGTTAGGAGCTTTAAACGTAATTGTGTCTAGATATGTAGCATATCTACTTTATAAATATATTTTATATGTATGTATATATAATATATATATGTATGTGTGTCTGTGTGTGTGAACCTTAGTTATTCAGAGAAAGATTCCATATTTTCTTTAAAAAAACTTTATTTTCAAACAATTATTTCTGCCAATTTCCAGAAAATGTATTTTTATGATATACAAAATATAATTGATTTTCCATCATGAATGTATAAAAAATATATATTTAAGTATGTTTTAATGTATCAAGATAAGTATAGTTGTTCAAAAATACGAATTATGAATTCGTGTGTCAAAAATTCCGAAACATAAAATGTGTTTATTTAGATGTCAAATAAATCGATATGCTAACAGCTAGAAATAAATAAAACTAAATCAAATGAAAACAAGAAGTAATGATTTAAACCTATAAAAGTCAGACTAACATTTAACACTAAATATTGAAGTTTAATTAAATGACGTATTTTAATGAACTGTGGCTGACATTATCAGCCAAAGCATTAATCGAATTTTGTAAATAATCTTGACTTACCTCATTGTCGTCATAAAAGCGCCCGTCTTTACCTAGCGTGTAAAACCGCGATATGAGAAAGAACACGTACACGTGCAATTAGAGTATACATACATATGGACCATGTGTGACCGGCGTACTTTACCACACCTAAGAGTTGGGCTTAATAGAAATTGATAGAAGGCGCGTTACCACTCTAACGGTAAAAATTATTGAGCGATGAATATCAGTATTGAAACTTGTGTTGTTGGAGAAAAGCCAACTACGCAATTAAGGTCCAGTGGCAGATACGTTTGTTACATGTAATACGATGTTGTCAGAGTCTACTACGTGATATGCATTTAGTGGCAAACCCAGTGTTGCATTGAATACGGTGTCAGGGGAGAAAGGTATACCATACGTCAAAGTTTTAGTGGCCATCACGTTGTTTTCATCAACGGAGACCACCTTTTATTTTGTTATTCCTTCGTTCACCAATATAATGACAAACCAGAAGTGTACCCGACTCAAAGTCAGCAGCAAACAGTGTTCGGTTAGCTTTAGTTCCTGATATTAAGGACTTCCTATTTTGGATCGCTTACTCTTCTGGTTTGCAAAGTTTTGTACTAAGTTTTATTTATTAATCTATTTATTAAATTGTTATGTGAAAGTACAGAGTGGTTAACAAACTCATGTTAAGAATGACTTTCTAAATAATCTTCTGTGGTGTACGGACCGTGCTGAAATAACCTTATTATTATTATCTAGAAAGCCATTCTAAACATGGGGTAGGGCTTTCACCTAACTATTAATACATTTAGGAACCTTAAACTCTCGCCGTAAGTTATATTACGGATGCAGTTAAGTATCAGGCACTAAATCTGACCGAACACCGTTTTCTGATGAAATTGAGTCGGGTACTCTTTTGGCTTGCCAATATAATTAAGTATAATAATTTTGATATTCATTATAGAACAGATTGTAGTTGTCAATCACTTTTGAAATATTTCATTTAATAAGAATTTTAAATATGCACACGGACGTTCTAAACCCCTGGTTTAATCGCATTACAATAATTTTCACTAAGTGTTTACCAAGAATATGTGGGCAGGTAAACGAAATAGACTCTATAGATAAAATGTTATTTATTTAAGGGTAAAAAGAAAAGGGATGTAGAGAAGAAAGAAAGTAACACCATTATTGTGTCATAAAATGTTGACACATACGAAAACAAATTTTAATAAATTATTTTTAATGACCTTCTTTGAGACATTAGGTCGCCAGTCCCGACAAGTTCTGAACGTTCAAATGAAAAATAGGATTAAAACACATTTATTCTCACCGCAATAATTTTCAAATTTAACTTTTTAATTTCATGGCATAATGACGTTGACACGGCGGTTAAGCGACGTTGGGTCCGGCCATGATCAATTGGGTGACCATTTGTGAATGGCGCTATAAGTTGGTGGACAGCGAAACCCCGCTGTAAAAAAATACTATTCTGAAGTTTCCTTTAGCAAATACTTCAGTCTAACCTGTTTATCAATACGTGTTGATACAAAGGAACAAACCGCTTCCTGGGTGGAAGTTCTGTTCTAAATCATGTGGTGAAGCTCTTCGGAAAGTACGCTGTAAACAAAAAAATGTTCATTTGGCATGATGATTATTCTGTTCGATAATGAGCCGGGACACCGAAGTTCTGTTCTAAATCATGTGGTGAAGCTCTTCGGAAAGTACGCTGTAAACAAAAAAATGTTCATTTGGCATGATGATTATACTGTTCGATAATGGGCAGAGACACCGAAGTTCTGTTCTAAATCATGTGGTGAAGCTATTCGGAAAGTACGCTGTAAACAAAAAAATGTTCATTTGGCATGATGATTATACTGTTCGATAATGAGCCGAGAAACCGAGGTTCAATCCTCGGTTGAGTGTTACCAAAGGCTCAAAATATAGTACGTGATACCTCTTTTCCAAACACTCAACAGCAAGTTCGTCGGAAAACATTCCATTAAAATACTTGTAAAACTAACACAGGGAAACAACATTGCGGCGAGTGGACAGGGGCTTGAGCTTCGTAGACATTAGACTAGAGGCTCTTCTATGGATCCTGTCTAAGATGTAGAGGCTAGTAGTTGGGGCACCTGCCCAGATGTGACAACAATACTCCATCCATGGTCAGATAATGTATTTCTAGAGATATACGATACTGGTAAGTATGAGAAGTTTACTATCACGGTAGAGAGACCCCGCCATCCTTTCAGCAGCCTTGACAATGTCTTCTATGTATTTGTTCCAATTCATGTTACCTGTGAATGTTAGGCCGAGAAGTTTAAATTATTGACTCTCAGGTAGGGTTATAGTATCCATGGAAATCGGTGGTTGAGAAAGAGACTTATTGTTTAAATAAATGAGCTCAGTCTTGATAGCATTAAATGTAACCATCTAATGTTGAGCCTTATTCCACTAAAGACTGGGGTCATTTTCTAAGGATTCGGCCATTGCCTTAGATATATGTGTGTGTCCGTTTTCTCCGCATGTTGAGAATAGTGTGGTTACATCAGTAAATATACCAATCTTAGACACAATTGTATGAGAGAGGTCGTTTATGAAAATCGGTAACAATAATGGTCCAAAGTATACTCCTGTGGTAAACTCGCATTAATGTCATGTTGCTTAGAAGTACGGCCATTGAGAACAACCTGAATTATTCGTTTACCTAAGATAGATCTGATGTTATTAAATATGTGTCCAGTAATACCGTACGAATTAATTTTGACGAGAAGACGATCATGAAAGACCTTGTCAAAAGGCTTTAGATATATCAAGAGCTACCGCCCTAGCTTCACCGGCTTCGTTCGGTAATGACTGTTAGGATATCCGCAGTAAAACAGGCTTGCCTAAATCGATACTGTTGGTCAGAAAGAAGTTTAGCAGTAACGAGGTGGTGAACTATCGCTAGATTAATGAATGATTCAAAGTGTTTATCAAAGAGCGGGAGAAGATTGATGGGGTGCTTATTATACTGGTCAGTTCTTTTACCAAGGTTCTTAAACACTTATACCACAGAGGTAATTTCCCAGCTATCAGAGAAGCAATATTCGACAAGGCATTTTATTAGTATTACTGCTAGTTGGGCCCGTGAAAATTCTACCATTGCTATTTTATTGCGATTACACTCTTGAGAGTCCCAAATACAATAAAATGTAAGAATGGCAGATGATAGTATTATTTTGTCGTGTTGTGGCGGCTCGAAGAGGTCCGTTTGTTGCATTGCAGAACCACTATTCTTCGTCTCATAACAGCTCAAGTATTGTTGACACGGCGTATCAGTAGTAGACGTTGTAGTTGCAATAGACTTGATTTCTTTCCTCGTCTAAAAAAATTGTAATCAGTGATTTAATATTTTCTTGATAAGTGTCTTTATATTTATACTGTAATATTACGAATCTGTCTGTGGGGTGAAGGGGATCTCCTCAAATCACATCTCCCCTGGGCGACAGATGAGAACTAAGATAAATATAACTCGTATTTGCCACGTCTCACTCGAAACTTCCTGTAACGTTATTTCTTTCGAACACGCCAACTTTATCTCTAGTAGAAATTTCATATTTCAACGTAATCTAATTTTGATGTGGGAATTACGTTTTCTTATTACTAAAACATGCACATACCATGTTATTAAACTGTTATAGTAAAATACAAGTAACATTAATTTTTAGCTTTTTTACACATTTTTCTCCTACACATTTTGTGACTTAGTTAAAACATTTGTCCTTAAATTATTGTAGAAAAATGAAGATATCGTTTGCTTTTTCTTTACATATAAAAAAGCAGCATTAATACTACTACTGTGTCGAGTTTGGATGAATTAGCTCCCTTTTATTTAACCCATGCGTATTGTCAGTGTAACAGTTGTTAATGAAGGTAAGGACAAGGATAATTATTATAAATTATTATTGGAACTTATTAACTGCACTTGAGACCCTGGGATAATACGTTATGTATTCAACGGGCACTGGATAACCTTGAGTATATATCTACCTGACATCGGGTCAACTTTTATAATTGGATTTTATCGATAACACTCCCTTTCTGAACAATGTAATGTTTATTTGTAAATTGATTTGATATAAAGAAAACTCCATGAAAACTTTATTGCATATGTGGAGGACATTTATCTAAACAATAAATGCATTTTCCAACATAATATTATACAATCTTACGTGTGAAATAAAGAAAAGAATATTTAAGAATAGAAAAGACATGTTTGTATTTTACTCTCTCTCTCTCTCTCTTTCTCCCTCTCTTACTCTCGCTCTCCCCTTAATTAGACTCCAAATAGCTTCTATATAAATCAAATAGAAATAAGAAAAAGGTTAATATTGATAATGGATTTAACTTTCAGGGTTAGCCATTCAAATTTAAAGCCAATCCCGGTGGGTAAAATAGAAGCTATTCGGAACAAAACGTCGGTAAATCTTCCATTTTTTCTAGTTGTAGATGTAGTTCACAATCATTGAATCTTCGCAGCATTCTTATTATAGAATTCGAATTGGTGCCTCTAAATTAGTCTAATTCTTTTATACGTGAGTTTTATTACTACCTTCTGCAGCTGTTAAATAGAGAATACCATAATGAAATGTTGTATTGGTATTATTTTTATTTGTCATGCCTTTAAAATTATAATGTTTGATAATGTATGTTTACGTTTTTGTAGCGACCACGTGTTTTGGTGTCTTTACAAACAGGCGGTCGCTATTTTTTATGTGTTGTGTTTTCTTGAGTATGCATGAGATTTTAATACAAAGGAAAATAGAAAATAAAGAAAAACTTGCCCACACACACACACACACACACACATATATATATATATATATATATATATATATATAATGCTAAAAAATTGAAATCAATATTCCTACATTCCTCATTTAACTAAGCAGACCACCTTACATTTTTGCATCCTTGCCAAATGATACAGACCGGCAAGTGTTATTTTGAGCGAGTATAGATTGTCATAAACACCGGCCACCATTGAATAACAATTATTTAGCGGAAAAATGAACCCGCTAATATTGAAACAATTTTAAATAATACTCATTTAACAAAATCATTTTCTAAAAATAGCACTTCTAATTAAACATTTTGGACAATATTAGGGTTTTAAAAAATCAACTTAGCAAATAAACAAATTATGCAACTAAAAACGCACATAAGCTGTGATAATAATTTCACACGCCCTTGCCAAAATAATTTTTTTAAAAAGCCTTCAATACAACTCTGCGCTTTAGCAAACAACAGGCAGCTTGAAAAACTATCAGGAAATATATTTTTATAGCGTGAAGTCACGAATCTCACCAGCGCCTAGTTAACTTTTGCCTTTGGTTTATTCGCCCGTAACAGGCTCGATGACTCTTTCTGGATATTCTCTTCAATTTGTGAAGTAGAGAGTGCATTCTCTCGTTGGCTTGTATAACTCAGGAAGATAACTTGGATCTAAGAAGCTTTTTGGTGTCTCCCTTTTTTATTAACTTAATAAAAACCTAAAAGGCATTGCTTATAACATTTACACTATTAATAAACAAATCAAATTCTGATAAGATTTAATCGATAATTCTCAAAAATGCCATTTGAATTGCTTTTTTCTCATTGTTTTTGATTTCAGTTTACTCCATTACTCCATATTAAAATGTTATTTGAGTTATGAATCTGGCTATATATTCCAAAATATATTCAATTAATAAATCTGGCAGTATAAAACGCCAACTATCGTACAAAATCTAACATTAGTTTAGGTAATAGTTGATAAACAATGCAACAGACTAGTAGAAATAAGAGCGTAAACACATCATTAATCATGAACCAAGATATTTCGGTCGATTCGTTCGACCATATTCGTTTAGTAAATATTATCGCAAGAATCGACGAAATATCTTGGTTCAGATTTAATGGTGTGTGTCTTTATTACTACTGGTCTGTTGCCTTGCTTATCAACCATTTCATAAACTAATTTTCCACATATATATATATATATATATATATATATATATATATAT
>OY744533.1:26435860-26440860 GCA_963556195.1 Sepiola atlantica | reverse complement strand
TCTCTGCAAGTTCCGTGTATTTGCTTCGTTTTGCCGTCTCCTTGATCTTTACTGGAGACGGAAAAACAAAACAAATACACAGAACTTGGCAGATATTATTATTATTATTATTAATATTAATATTCTAATTATTAATATTAATATTAATATTCTAATTATTAATATTATTAATATTATTAATATTCTAATTATTAATATTATTAATATTATTAATATTCATATTATTAATATTATTAATATTATTAATATTCTAATTATTAATATCAATAATATTAATAATATTAATATTAATAGTATTATTAGTAATATTATTATTACTAATATTATTAGTAGTAATAATATTATTAGTAGTAATATTATTATTAGTAGTGATATTACTATTAGTATTATTATTAGTAGTATTATTAATATTATTGTTAGTTAGTTAGTTCTTACTGGTAAAAACCGGCAGTGTTCATTGGAATATTATGGGCAACAAGTCTCGTCAGATTTCCGATATTCCCCGTTTTTTTCGATCGTCATTGCAATTTATTTTGCCTTCATGCAGCAACCGTTTACCATTCAGTTACTGCTGATAACGGCGAATGTCTTTCTCTGGAATTTGAGATAAAGTAAGCCTCATCAGAAGTTCAGTACTCGCGGTCTTTTCCAGTCGAGGCTGAGATGCTGCAACTCGTGTCCATTTTTATTTTACAACGGCAAATTGTCAAATATGTTGACAGATAACTCATTCTTTAGTTTTAGTTTTTCAGCAATTGAGTTTTACAAAATAAATTCCGTATTCTGTTTACGTTTATTTTCTCATGTCAAGTTACTTTTAGATGTTTTTCTTGAACAATTGTTTTTTAGAAAGATTTTTTAACAATTGATTTTTCGTTACAAAAGACAACTATTTCTTAATTTAGTATATACATTTGAGGCACACAAAATAAACATGTTGTGTGGTACCAACTAATTATTTATGTTATAAGCTTAAGGGGTCTTTAGAAGAAATTAATATTCAGGGAACCTTACTTAATTTTTATCTAATGACTATTGGATTACATTCGATGCCCGTCTAAAATATTTGAATTTTCAAATGGGAAGTTGTGCCAATATGTCACTATAAAAAAAAAATTTTTAATACTCCGAAGACATTGTAATCTGGGAAATATTTATTGATTTATATTTTATACCTATCGTTAAAATTTCACAAAAATCAGAGATATTTGACTTTTCAGACAGATGCAATTTTCTTTTAAACACTTTCGAATTAAAATAAATTAAATATAGCTACCATTACGACGATTTGAACCTAGATTAATTAATTTAGAAGTGTATTCTGTAAATACAAATATATAAATATATAGGTATGCGCGCGCACACACACACACACACATATATATATATATATATATATATATATATATATATATATATATATATATATATATATATATTAGAGATGGGCGGTTTTACCGAAAAAACCGCGGTTTTTCGGTTTCGTCTCCATACCGAATACCGAATCGGTTTTTTTTTTTTAAACCGTAACCGTTCGGTATTGTGTTTTTACTACAGTAAGCCACCATATACAAGGAAACACGGTTGAAAAGATTTTCCGATTTGAATAAAATTGAATATTACCAAAAAATGTTATATTAGTAAGAGGACAGATTGAACAAATATATGATAATAGGTATCCCAAACCGGGCTGATTTGCTAGCGAAATATGTAAAAAAAAGTGAAATTCCATACAATTTCAACTTGCGGTATCTCGTTAATTTTTTGGATTATTTTGATAAAATTTGGATGTAAACAAAATTTAATCTTTTCTCTTTATAAAGATATAATTCTTTTTCTTGTCTCATTAATATTTTTTTTTCCAGACAATTTTAAATTAGGTCACTATTTTCAGTGATGGAAGCTTTTTTTTTTTTTTGAAAAAAATCGATGTCTTTTTCAAATTTGTTGCGCGAGCTCGCGCATGTTACTATGCATATAAAAATAGTCCCATCTAAAAAAAAAAAAAGGACGCTCTTTAATTTGGTGGGCGTAACATAGGGTTTTATGTCGAATTTTATAAAAGAAATCCAAGTTAAAAACTTTAGTGTATAAAATCACAAAGAAATTCAATGTAAAAAAATGTAAAAAATGTACACCTTTGTAGAGAAATATACCGTCTTTAATAATCTGTTGGTGTCATATTAATACACCCATAACTCAGGACGCGCAACGTATAAAACTGGAGGTAGGTCCGCGCAAATGACAAAATCTTCAATGATCTATAACCGCCGCGCATCAAAAATTCGAAAACGTCAACAAAACAATTGCTGCTGATGGATATTTCAAAGATCTTAGGCGACTTTAATTTTTTTGTTTTTTTGTTTATTTAAAAGTTGCATGAAGTCTTTTATTGTTTGTTTAAAATGATAAATTGAAGAATATATTTGTTAGTTGAACTTTGTGCGTCAATTTAAAACGGGTGGTATTTTTTTTATCACATGTGCGTAAATATAATTAATAAAACGAAAATAACTTCCGAGTTAAAAACGGGTGGTATTTAAATATTTTTAAGCGCTTTTAAATTAAATAACAGGAAATGAAAGATATTTTTTAATAATAATAATAATAACAGCTGTTTATTAAAACGAAGAAGCTGCAGACACGGCGGTCATGTCTGTAATGTTATTCATTAGAGACACGGCCGACGTATACACAAAATAAAACTCATTCAAATTTAGAGACACCGCCAGTATTTATTTAGCGTATTTTAATGAGTTTTAAAAACCGCTATCTGGAATGTAACTCTTAAAAATTGATTTCTGATTCACACCTAAACTGAAGAAGTGCCGAATAATCACTTCTTCATAACATGTTGTCACCATCAAGCGGTTTCGTGTAATATATCCCTATTTACCGGCACACGGCGGGATTTATTCAGCGTATTTTAACACGTTTTGATAAAATCAATATAAATTACGTTCTTGAATTAAATAATAACATTGCAGAAATAATACGACGCGTATCATTAACGATATCATTATTCGATAAATTATGTGTTTGTGACATTTATTGTATTGACACAGCTTGTTTTGAACCCAAAACAACCCTTTAAAATCAGTTAAAATACAAATAAACTTATCCATGTTGGTAGATGAATAACTTGCCTTTGCTAACATTTATTTGTTGTACATTTGTTTTTTCACCCTTTTTTCGTTCTGTTGAGTAAATGATCCCCCCCCCCAAAAAAAAAAATTAGAGAAACGGATATTTTATTAGCACATGTTCGTAAAAAGAATTTACCGAGCGCGTATCATTAACAGTATTGTTATTAACTTTGGTAAATTATTATTTTTTAAATTTAGATTCTTTAGCTGCCAAAGGATCAAATGAGTTGACTAATGAAGATATTCTTCAGCTCCAGAATTACTTAACGCAGAAGAATCTCAAGTTCAGTATGATGGTCATGTGGATAAATCAACTTCTGTCGTCCAATTACGATGAAAAGCATCTGTCCTCAACATTAAAAAAACTGGTAATAGAGAATCGGATAAAACGAAAAAACAAGACACAAAGACCTCAGGAACTGCAGCAGTTTTTGACTTCACCTTTCCATGAGCGAGTTACCCTATCTTCCCATGTCAAATCTCCAGACGAATCCAATGATTCAGCCACTATTGAACACCCACCTGCTTCAAAAATTAAGGCACTGGAAGAATCGGTCAAAAAATATCAGAATAAGCTGTCCGATATGAGAACTGCATTTCGATTATTAACAGCAAAATATGAAACTGTTTCTAAACAAAAACCATCTCTGCTAAATCAGAATGTTCATGTTAAGAACGTGATTGCCAGATTGCGCATGGAAGTCTCCAAACAATCCATTGACAGGCAGAAAAAGTTGACAAAGAGTAAATTGTATAAAATAATTTATATGTTGAAACAAATGAACAAGAAGAGACTGAGTGAAAATAATGAGCTTAAAAAACAAGTCAACTCCTTGAAAGAGATTCAGGTAAAGCTGAAAGCTGAAAAGGTATCACTTCAGAAAACAAGAAGTCTTTTGAAAAGGAAGTGCAAGAAGTTGAGGAACGAGAAGACTTCCAGAGATGAAGCTATTCAGCAGATATTAGAAAAAAACAAAAAGGAGGTTAGAGCAACTAGGGACAGTTGGTGCAACCGCTTTAATGATAATGTTAGGATGACCATTATAGGCCTGCAGGTAGCAGGTATTTCTGCATCAAAATGTTCACAAGTAATTGACATTTTTTGAAGAAAAGCTGAATGATCTTCCCTCAATATCCACATCAGCAAATATCAGTGATGAATCTCATTTCATCACTAAGCTTCATGCTGCAAAGATGATCCTGCAGTCACCAAGTGTCACACTCCATACAGATGGGACTAGTCGGCAGAAGAACTGTAGGGGAACAATTATAAGATGTTCCGTCAGTTAAGATAAAAATATTTTAGCTTATTTCAAATTTTTTAAGCTTTACAATAAGTATTGGCCTAAAAAAAAAAATGACTTGTTATTCCTTTTATATAACAAATTTTAAATTTTTGTTGTTGTCGGCCCTTTTTTGGCAAGTTAAAAACTGAATAAATTTACCAAAGTTAAAATAGATCTATGTTTTAACGTGTTAACTGTTGAAAAGGTATCAGAACTTTGATTACAACAGTCAACACCTTAAAACTTATATGATTCATATCATGGAGAATGATTCAGTCACAAAATTATCGAAACAGTGGCATAATTCAACTAAACGTTGAATAATAACTAATCATCACACAAGAGAATGAATAGCTTCCATAGTAAAAAATTTTTTTTCAAAAAAACCGAAAAACCGAACCGTAAACCGAGGTTTTAAGGGAAAAAAACCGAAACCGATACCGAAACCAAAATTTCAAAACCACCCAACTCTAATATATACCATTCACTCCTAAACTATTATAGCGATCATTATGAATTTTGGAACACAGCTGCTAGGTAATGTGGGATATATTTAATTTAATTTAGT
>OY744533.1:26414393-26424393 GCA_963556195.1 Sepiola atlantica | reverse complement strand
CCCCACAATGTTATTCTATCACATTTGTTAAAACTGAAACATACTTCTCTAAGTACTGTGGTTAATGTAGTTTCAGAATATATCTGGGTCTGGAGGTCTATCTCCAAAACTCTTGTAGGAGTTTGTGATATATTTCTATTCTATGGCGATCTAGCGCGAACGCAGACCCCACGATATTATTGTACCATCGTTGTACAGAACAGATACTACACTTAAACCCTAGCCTGAAGATCAAGAAAGTGTATTTTAGCTCGAGTTTCACTTTCAACACAGCAGCGACATTTGATGATTCAAAAAAAAAAAATTTTTTTCTTAATTGCATCTTTGGCGATCGGGCCGTGACAACTTTTTAAGAAGTTGGTGGAGGGTGATAACGTACGCACGAACATGTAATTGACTTAGCATATTATTATAAAGATAAAATGTACATTTCTAAAACCTCTTTTTTGCAGCAGACATTTTTTTATTTCTTTATTCATTGCATTAATGTTAAATGATTTGTTTAAATCTACATTTTTTGACAGCAGACATTTTTTTTTTCATTATTCATTTCAGGTTGTCATTTGATTGATTTCTACCATCTAAATTACCGCCAATTATTTCAACAAACACAACTTTTCCGACAATTTAATGAATAATTCACGGCGAAATCAATAATCGTTAACATATAAAATCGAAAGAACGATATATCACTGATTTCCAATCAATTTTTTAAACTCCTTAATTGTTTCGATCGATACTTTCTCTGATGTTAAAAAATGTATTTAAATATACAGGCTGTTAGGAAAATCGATGGCATTATTTCGGGATTATGTTCTATATTTTTAAAGGGGCTTCTTTGTGTGAGGTGCTGTTTTAACGACACTCCATTACTACTCTAATTTATTTGGGGGACCATTTCTTCGTCTGCTTGATCTTTGGTGTGTGATGATCATATTCATTTACCTGTATTTAATCTGTCGCATTCTCTTACATGAAATAATAAGGGCCAACATTCGCAGGATGCTTACCGGTCCTCCATGTTGGCTCTCAAAGAAGCCCTTGCTGATTATTACGTTCAGACTTTCTCTCTGACCCCCAATACCGTTTATATTTGTTTGGTTTCATTCTTAATGGGTTTTATAGGTATATGGTAACACCCGTCTGAGGCAAATTTTACTTGTGATCCTGTCAGAGATAATGTTTATCTATCCTATATGTACAAATAACAGTGAATGATTGCACAGACTTCACGTGGTAGATGTTTAAAATAAAGAATTCTGCTCAGAATTTATTTCAAGGCCTAGAACTGAAAAACCAAGTGTTTACGAACCTATGATCGTGTGAACCATTTTCTCATTATGTACACATATAGAAGATACTCCCAAAGTTATGTCATCGATTTTCAAAACACCTTATATATCAATATGAAAATTCGTTAGAAATCCCTTTCTAATTACTAGTTGCTCGATTGGCGTATCTTATTCGTATTGTGCTTTTCTTTCGATCCTTGTTTTTGAAATTCTTTTTTATTCCCTAGGTTGGCTGCTTTTCGAAGCGGTGCCCGAAAATTGTAATGAGTCGCCGCATAAGAACGCGTAATAGTCAAATGTTAATCAGTTCGCGCGACACCGAGGAGGTACAGTAAAAAATAATAATTATAATAAAAATTATAACAAATGAGTTAACTTGTATTATTTAGGCTATTTTGATCTACTATCTTGGTTTTTAGTTTCACAACGTTTCGGCCGATGTAAATTCTGACTTTTTAAGTGAACTGTTTAAGTTGGGAATTTATACGCAATTTAAAACTAAACCACGGGGATAGATTGTTCTCGTTCCGTAATCCTTAACGAATAGAAGCGTTTAATAAGGTTTTCTTTTATTCCTGTAGTAGAGATTAAACCTTCAACATCCCGAAGACTGTCACTGAAAAGGGAGTATCCTCAATACTTTATCCGTTGCGCCACGGGTGTATATGGACAATTCTAGTATGAATTTTGGAAACTTTGTATCTAATCTTGTTTTATGTGTAATATAATTACGATATATATATATATCATTAACAAACAGCGCCTGGCACGTGCCCTAGTAGTTTGAGCTGTCGATTATCGACTAGATGGTTGTAGGTTAGAGCCCTGGCTTGGGATGGATGCTAGTCTAGCCGAACTGAAGAACCGTGATACAGCCAAACACTATGTATAGGGATAGCCATATATAGCCCCCCCCCCCTTCTCTCTGAGCACTGTCATTAATTAAATCACCTTCTACTGGATGAATAACAAACCGCATTGCTAAGTAACGGTCAATGTTGATTTAAAATCAATGCAAATATAATTTACTAACAGCTCCTCTCCCGTTAGTTTGTGAACTAAATGGTTGTGAATTCGATTGGATAGGTGCTAGTCTAGCTGTACTGAAGAGCTCTCATACAGCGAAACAGTTTGTGGATTATATATAGTAATCCACAGACTATCCCTCTCTCTCTCTCTCTCTCTCTTATATATATATATATATATATATATATATATATATATATATATATATATATTACTATGAATATTTGTTATTAAATATTAAAGTGTATTTTACATAAATACGACGTCGTTTCGAACTTACGTCCTCATCAGTGTCGGAAGTGGTGGTTTCAATTCAGTTCGTAAATTGAGACGTGAATCTCGAGCCTACAACCTAATTCATAAAGCCAACGGAAATCTCCACAGACATTACTGAAATTAAGATACATTTAAAGCCAGCAGGCAAAGTTCAAACTTCTCGAGATAAAAGAGCGCTATAACGACCTAAGATTTTAATAATTTCAGAACCTCTGAACAGGAGTTATATTTCTAACTCAAATTCCGACCTTCCAATCCACACGCTCGTTGTCAACAACTCGATAAATCAGCGAGAGATTAATCTTATCTAAAGGCAGCTGTCTTAAAGAGTTCGACTTTTGAAATGAAACATAACACTGATACTATGATGACGGCTGTGTTAATACTACTCGCTACAGAGCCCAGCCTAGTTTGGAGGCGACAAATAATTGTAATTTTTTTAATAAATATTTGTTTTTGTATATGTGTATATATAATATATATATATATAATCAGTATGCTGTTCTATTCTACTATTTATAATAATTTGTTCGCATATTATATTTAATTCTATGCTAGATCAACTTAGGAGGCCACTTTCGTCCAACATATGCGGTTCTTTTAGATGTCTTCCTCGTCACCGTTATTCGTTGTCTATAATGTTTAGTTCGCCTCATAATAACAATCCTCTCCGTGGATTAATTAACGTGTTCAGTTCAAAAATCCGTAAAGATTCCCTTATTTGAAATGATTTACCTGAAGAAGCTTCGATTTATATTGGCCGAAACGTCGTGAAAATAACAACCAAGATGAGAATAGTAATCACAGTGATCTAAGTAATACAAATTATCAATCTTTATCTAAAAATTCCGAAACATAAAATAAGTTAACATCTAAATGAATGTCATTACTTTTAACATACGATATGAATTATATCGGTTTTTCTTCGGACTATTGTCTTCGTAAATGTTGATACTGATATTCCTACTATGATGTAGGCTATTTTGTATGTAAGGTTCAACAATAAGTATAACTCTAGTTTGATAGAACGATGATAACTCTTTTCGCTAACGCAGCGCGCAGTTTGCCTTCATTTTTTTTATAGTTTATTCAGATAGCGCTTATCCTAGTGAGCTGGCTTTTGGCGAGAAGGTAAATAAATGTATATAAAAAAATTTTTTCTTGGAGACTGTTGGGGTTAATAATAAGCATTGAAGGAGGGGGGCCGAATTTTTTTTAATTTTAGCAAAAAATAAATGCACTTCATTAACGCAAACCCTAACCGCTTCATCTTGGTTGTAAATACGAGAAAAAAATATATAAAAAAAGTAGAATATCCGCCCCGAACGGGTAAAATTAATTCCCGAACAGAAGTTTTTCACCACTTTTATGTCCCGTTACGAAGACCAAAATGAAAATATAATGATAATAAACCTTATGTCTAGAATCACTTTTCCCCATTTTGATCAAAATCCAGTACATGATTTTGACTCTAGAAAATGTATAAAACATAAATCTGAAGCTAAAGGAGTCTTAATAGAATATTGAAATTATGGGAATCTGTTCTTAATTTGCGTCTAATGATCATGGATCAAATTCAATGCACATCTGATATATTTGATTTTACAAAAAAAAACGTTTTGCCTATATTATGTCCCCTAATTTAAAAAAAAAAATACTTCAACGAAACTGAAATTTTGACAATATTTATTAATTAATCTTTAATATTTATTTAATATTTATTTAATATTTATTTAATATTTATTAATTTAATCTCTAATATTTAATTTCACAAAAATCGGATGTATCTTAATTGTCACGAAGGCTTCCACCCTCTTTTTACCCTATTTGTATAAAACTAAATCAAACTAAATATCGCCTACATTACTCCCCCTTACGCCTAGCAACTGTGTTCCGAAATTCATAATGATCGGTTTATTAGTTTAGGATAAATGCTGTACATAAAAATATATAAACATATACACACACGCAACTATACAGATGGATGAATAAACATGAAGCAACGCTGCGCCCAGCGTTACCGAATCAAGTTATTGTTACTTTGGGAACTTCACGTACAAAAGAGTCACAATTTGTCCCCGCTCCCTACATTCTGCATTTCTATGCGCTGATGTTTTTTTTCCTGTATTTAACTATACTTGTTTAGTATTTGTGCACAATGATTTTTTTAACTACGTAAAGCTGATGGAAAATTTCGAGTTCATTTAAATATTCAGGAACACTCATCCATAGCGTAATTAACATAATCGTGCGGAACGAGATCTGAACGAGACCTGAACAGTCTTACGAATCGTTGCGTTTAATGTTGCTTTCATACAGTGTAATTTCGTGTTTTTTCTTTTTAAATTTAATCGGCTGTTTGATATGAAATCCATTACTATTTTATTGGGAGTAAATTGAATTATCGAAGAGATACTTATAAATATTTTTTAAAGTAGTCAAACGGTTTTTAAGATATTTAAAGCACATTTTAAACCTCATTTAGTGCATTCCCCTCAGACCTGTGATCAAGTCTCTAGACATAGAAATCGGAATTTAATATTGAGTGGAAGGCCTAAGAAAAAAGTGACAAAATTAATATGGCATCATATAGGGTATTGTATTTTTGACCTGACTTCCAGTGTCTCTATATGGAAATTGGAATGTAATATTGAAATTAGAGGGCATACAAAGAAGTGTGAAAAAACTAGTAAGGCCTCATATAGAATATTGCACTCGAGTCTTACTTCCAGTGTTTAGATATAGAAATGAGAATGTAATATTGAGACTGGAAGGCATGAAAAGAAGAGTGACAAAACTACTAAAAAGAGTAAAAGAGTACATTATGAAAAAGTGATTGGTAACATTAGGATTAACCACTTTACTAGAGTATGCGAAGTGAGGTGATTTAAATGAAACTTTCAAAGATAATTTATGGCATTTCTGACCTTAGACATTTTTGTTATATTTCTGCTCAATCGGGAAGGTTATTGTCCAGAGATTTCGAAAACTAGATCTATAGATTTTTTCGTCATTCTTGACGGAGTGCGTGTAGTAGAATTAACTCTAATGTAATAAGTTGAACGATGGGTTCGAAACAACAAAATGATGAAACAAAAACAACGAAGTCAAACAGTTTATAAGAAAGTTCATGTCTCGATCAACACAATTGCCACGGAAGCTTGAGGATTAACTACGTTATTAGCAATGGGTAAAGTATCCATTAATGAAAAAAGAACGAACTAATTCATTACATTTACATCCAAAATTATCCTACACAAATATCGATATAAATTGAACTTAAATACAAGAAAAAAATCGGCGCCAATAAATGAACATTAGGCAATCATGCAGTATAGTTAACATACCAGAAATCGTAAACAAACGAAATATATAACTAATAACTTTTACCAAATGTATTAACATTTTATTTTCTACCGACCTGCATAGTTTTAAATTTCTTAAACTGTTTTAAAGTGTTTTTTTGTCAACATAAAATGTTCTCAATATCCGTCTTTCGGATATAGTAAGAATCTAATATGGCCGAAACCTCTAGCTTTTTATTTAGCGTTTTATACCTTAAATATAGTTTTTTTTTAATTAATTATCTTACCATTGACTCGAAGCTTGACTGGCAACATCCACCGGGCGAAAGATTAGTGGTAGGCTAAGCCTTTCTTTAAATATTTTAAGCCTGAGACTAGCGAACATCTCCAAAAAAATTGACCGCCATCTTTAATTGACTAGTGTTCGACTTAGTCAAAGTAACGATAACATATTCAGAGATAATAAATCTTGAAATCAGTTTTAACACTTAAAAAATATACAGGTCTGTAGATAGCTAAATGTAAATGCGTTTGCTAAGAGTTATTTGTTGTATAATTTGTTTTCGATTTCTGGTCTGTTAAGTACACTGCATGGTTGCCAAACATTACACCTGAAGAGATGCTTTAAAAGGTTGTATAACAATATCAACGTTGATGAAGACAATAGTCCGATGACAAACTACGTTTATAAGGCTAACTTCTCATCACTAAAATTCAGGCGAAAAATGTGTTGCATTTGTGACGCTTCTTTTGGCCTTTTCTGATTTTAATCAATAACCCTGTTTTATATTTTACACAATTATCATGATGCAAGGTGACTCCTACCCCCACCCACCCACCTACAAAATGTCAGCCATTGAATGGTTAATTACAATTCACGGTCCTTTCTGAAATCCAACCATATTCGGTTCACATAACTTTCAGTCAAGCATGACTTGTCCAGTATTATTTGAATCATGAATTTCCAAATAATTGTTTTATCACTGTTCAACAATAAGCACACATAGATACAACGTGTACAATTATCAACAACTCTGAAACGCTCCTCTCTTGGCTCTGCCTTTTTTTTACTGTGACGGCCGTTTTAAGTTAAAGAATGGTCTGGAAATTGTTTTGATAGACAGTATCCTAAAGATAATTCAGCCTTCCTCATCACACACACACACACACACACATATTTTTATCTGTGCGGTTAATATCCAGTGAGTGTAAAATCAAATCAGGATCACACCTCTTACTGATGAGCGGATAACCAAAGTGCCCCTCATATCAGTTCTTACTTTATCAATTTTTCATTGCAAATGTGCACGTCTGCATTGATTAGCACTTAACATTACCTAATGGTCGTTAGAATTTGTGTGCAGTCCTGGGCAGACAAAGAGGTGATTTGAGGGATGCACAATGATTTTTACCAGACAGGTGCTACTGTCCACACTTCAAATGACGTTTGGAATAGGTTCAAGGACATTTTGGTGATCGTCTCATTAATAGATGTGACCCTAAATAAGCTTCATATTCACCGAACCGTAGTCTCCCTCCCCAACTTTTATCTGTGGGGTTATATATGAAAAAAAAATGTCTATCAAAACGATCGCCAGACTATTCTTGAACTAAAGGGGATTTACAGCTCAAATCAGGGCATTTCCAAGAGAGTAATGTCAGTTACTGACAATTTTGCACTTCGTATCAATGTGTGTTTATCATTGAACAAAGATAAAACAATAACTGTCCGACAATAAAGTCTTAAATTTGGTGGACACTGCCGGCACAGATTGAAGGGTTATTGTGTTAAATATACTTGGATCGCAGAAAAAAAAATGCCGAATTTTAATAACGATTCTATGGGTGGCATTTTCGGTGGGTCAACCCAGTATAAACATACACATGAAATGTTCTTAAATATTTTTCTCTGTTCAAAATGTAAGTATATTTTAATTTTTTAAATGCATGCAATCTTTTCGGCGGAGATTTGAAACTGTTGACACGTTTATATTACAAGACGGGTTTCTCATCGTTTTCTGAGCAGCAAACATGTTGAACATAACTAATAAAACATTAAAAAGGTATAAATCCCCCTCATTCCGACTATTTATTGGTTTAATAATACAACTACTCTTCTTTTAACCTTTCGTTCGAGTAAATCTATGTATTCCAATAGTTTTTATCAGCGGTCAACCATTGACAAGTTGTTTCTGGACACCCACACATAGTGGTGGAGTACCCAGGTAAGTGCTGTTAATGAGGCAACATTACTTGGAGAAGGAGCACAATTTCCCGTATACTCCAGTGTGTGGCTATACAGAATGGATCTTATTTGAGCTTCGAATGTTATGTTGAATATTTGGTCATGGTTTACTTGCAGGGTGAAGTATCCTCATGTCCGGCTGTCTGTACAAACCTCACTATAGAGAGACCGAAGACACTCGAGGATAGTGTCTAGTTGGCATACAAATTCTTTTTTTGGGGTGGGGTGGGGGTGGTGGGTAGAATTGAGGAGTTCGGATGCAAAACGCGATTAATCCAATTCATTTAAATTGAGACTTTAAACAATAAAAACGCAAATATATTAAATCTAGACTTCAAATTAAAACTGATTTTAATTGAAATCAAATACAAATTATTTCGGTATCATATTATGCAACACATAGTTTTTTGGGTGTCATCGAGTGTTGAAATGCAACAGATTTTGTATGGACAGTTTCGTGATTTTGAAAATGGCGTTTATCGCGTTTTGCATTCGAACTCTTCAATTCGAAGCCCAAATAAAATCCATTCGGCATGGTTCCACACTTATACGACGGATGGCGCATCTGCCCAACGTGATGCTGCCTCAAGTAACAACACTAAGTCAGATACTCTACCAGAGTAGATTAATTCTTCTTCTGGAATTCATGAAGATCAAGAGACCACAAGAAAGTTATGCTTTAATATAATGAACCTGGCAATTAAGAAAAGAAAAGTAATGTTCTTTACCTCTTTACTGGCTCAACGTTTGAGATGGTAGGGAAGAACTTCAAGCGAACACTTGGATGTCATGTGTTAACCTCAAATAACGGGTCCTTTGATTTCTGAGATCTAAGTAAAGTGTAATAAAACATCTTTGTTTTATATACAATGTTTCAATGTTAATAATAGTCGGTCAATTAGTTTGGGAATTTTCCCCAATATATATATATATATATATATATATATATATATATATATATATATACCTTGATATATAGCTATTTCTTCTGTACTTACGTATACAAAGCAACACATTACTTTAAAACTGAATTATGTATATGGCAGGAAAATTCAACCATGGGTGTGTGATTAGCGCCATGTTTTATTACGAGTTCTGATTATTTTTTTCAGGGATTTGTAATAAATGTTATGATGTATAGTTTTTATTTATGAGTATTTGCATAATCGTTTGATGATTGTTTGTTATATGTCGCTTCTATTACAGCCAAACTGCCAAGAAAAATATCAACAAATAAAGGAGATTGACTTTACTTCCGACATTCAGTTGCATTATTGCTTTATTGACCTTACATAATATTTCTCTATATAGATTATTAATTTTGGTCATATATATATATATATATATATATATATATATATATCTGTTTCTTAACTAAAATGATAAATTTGACAGCAAATAACCTTATGGAAAACAGAAAAGCATGTAAAATTGTAGGTGTTATTATAATTTTGATATTTCGAACGGTTCTACCACTTTATCAAAAAATGACAAATGAATGAAATTGAAGATCTTGAGAGAAACTGGAATTTCCAATTTTGTGCAGCGTTCACTATTTGTCTATAATCGCTATATATATATATATCTATATGTATTTTATATATATGTATTTTATATATATGTATTTTATATATATGTATTTTATATATATGTATTTTATATGTATGTATTTTATATGTATGTATTTTATATATATATATTTTTTATATATATATATATTTTATATATATATATTTTTTATATATATATATATTTTATATATATATATACTTTATATATATATATATTTTATATATATATATATATATATATATTTTATATATATATATATATATATTTTATATATATATATATAT
>OY744533.1:26406893-26409393 GCA_963556195.1 Sepiola atlantica | reverse complement strand
TCATCATTGTGGCTTTGTACACATCTTTATACGATTGATGTTTTTTGCAGTTATGGTATTTTCTACTTAAGCATGTTTTTGACTTCATATTTTTCTTATTATGAATTAACGTTTTGTATCTATGTTTTGGAAAACGTTTTCCTTTTTGTTCTCATGTTGTCAAATGCGTGTGGCATTTTTGTCTGCTGCCTTTCTGCTGTTTTTATCATTTTGTAGATTAAATCGACTTTGTCTTGTGTTGCCTCCAGCAGGAAAAATCCGCCTTTATCAGTGATTTAATATCGCTTGCACAATCCTCTGAAAAAAAAATAATGAAACGTTATTATGAATCTGACAGAAAGGTCATTGTAGAGCCTCATTCTCACTTTGCTCTGTTCAAATCTCTTTTAGCTTTAGGGATTTCATTATTCAAGCGCCATTTTCTTTTCAATAGATGGATAGTTTAGATTTATGCACTGTTGCGTTTGTTAGTAAACTTCTTGGCTGTCCCATCGATTATAAAATAGAGAACAATTATTATTTTTATTATTAATATTATTAATATTATTACTATTAATATTGATAGTATTAATAATAATAATAATAATATTAATCTATATATTAGTACGATAGCGTGTGTTCGTGTGTCACGCTTACATCAAAAGCTCCGCGCATGCGTGCCGCACCAAGATTTGGAAAAGTATTTAAGTTACCTAATTTTCGTAATATTTGGCGCAACTCAATCAACTCAATCATTTAGCTTCACAGAAAATCCACGCCAAACAACGAGAGAATCGGCGGATCAGATGGACTGTGATAGAAAGAATGTGGTGAACCATCTTCCTTAAATGAGCAATGTTCACAAACGCTCACATATTGTTTCTCTACCGAATATATGTTACCCTTTAATATGTCATATTTATAAAGATAGCTTTTCAAATATATAATGTATGTTTCAATTACTGAATATAACCAGCTTTCAAACGGTTTCCATTCAGCATGAAGATAAAAATCTTCTCTAAAAATAATATTTCTCTTGGTTACTGGTAAAGTGACTAGGAAAGTGGTTGTCCATAGTCGAGGGCGACCCGAAGGCTCCCTTTCCATTATCTTATAAACAGAAAAGTAAAGGATCGCGCCACTTGTTTGTCAGGATTACTCCACTTACCATTGAACCTAACGTTAGAATTCTGAGTGTTTAACAAGGGCTGCATCAAGTACCATTTCCTGAGTTTTTCTTATGACTCGACCGAAGATCAAACCACGGTCTCCCGGTCTAACACAACTTGCAAAAACTTCCAAAAACGTATTTTTTCGTAAAAAAAAAAAGAATATGAAACTTTTTGTGAAAAACAGGGCATTTTCAACGTTGCACATTGCAAATATCTATTGTTGACGCTCCCGTGTCTACACGCGTCCGTCAGACTCACGTGAAATTGTACATTTGAACTGCAAATATTTTTCTTTTTAATATCAAATCTACTACGTAGACACGTCTTTCAAGTAATTTATTTCAAACCAAATATTTTACAGCCTGTGAAAACTTGAACATCATAAAAACGCGCAAATCTGAATTTACACTTGATTTATGTACATTTAGTTTTAATATCTATTTTGATTTTATTTTATTTTAGGTGTACTTGTGGTCAGAAAGTTGTCTTTATTAGTATTGCTATGATATTATCGAATTTGTTATGTTTGATTAAAATTCTTAGCTATTTAAGAATATGATGAACAGTCAGAACCCCCCCCCCTACACTATAGAAGTTCTCAGATGCCGGAGAATTCGTACTTTAATAATTTCTTTAATCAAACCTCTAGCCTTGTGAATTCCTCCAATTCCACCTGTTTCACTGACATGCGGAAGTTTAAATGTAATGTGAAAATACACCTAGGATGTCTCTTATGTATGTCCCCTAATTCACAGTAGCCCCTTACGTCTCGGTGCAATTGCCTTCTTTGGAGTGAATGAAAGTTTAAAAAATGTGATCAATAGTCAAGTTCTCATCCACTGCGCCAACAAATCTGCCACTGACATTAGAAGAAATTAAAGCGGTATATGTATTTTCGTGTTTTACATATTTTTTAACAAGTCAATTTGGCAGAATGGTTGAGGTGTTCGCTAATGTGCCGGGAGACCGTGGTTTGATCTTCGGTCGAGTCATAAGAAAGACTCCAGTAATGGTACTTGATGCAGCCCTTGTTAAACACTCAGAATTCTAACGTTAGGTTCAATGGTAAGTGGAGTAATCCTGGCAAACAAGTGGCGCAATCCTTTACTTTTCTGTTTATAAGATAATGGAAAGGGAGCCTTCGGGTCGCCCTCGACTATGGACAACCAGTTTCCGAGTCACTTTACCAGTAACCAAGAGAAATATTATTTTTAGAGAAGATTTTTATCTTCATGCTAAGTGGAAACCGTTTGAAAGCTGGTTATATTCAGTAATTGAAACATACATTATATATTTGAAAAGCTATCTTTATAAATATGACCTATTAAAGGGTAACATATATTCGGTAG
>OY744533.1:26399393-26401893 GCA_963556195.1 Sepiola atlantica | reverse complement strand
AATATATATTGCATTACCAACTCTTACATGCAGCAACTCTTTTCCAAATCGCAATTATCAGTTGACTAGTGTAAGAATTAATCCTTTATATTCAAATATATACACAAACACAAGTCTAATTTTATATAAATGTTGAGTAACAATTTCAACCGAATCTTTAGCTTAAATAGCTTTTTAAATACAAGGTAAAAAAATAAAATATGTTTAGTCGACCATGTAAGGCAAATATTGGTCTGTGTTCTAAAAAATAAACAAATTATTTCCAATAGATGTTAATATGTTATCCCGGTCGCTATTTGTATTAGTCATAAACAAAGCAAGGTATTGGAGTTTACCCTCTCACAGGCGAAGCCCCCTTCATGCCTCTCATAAAAACTGGGAAGAGACATTTTTCCAAATTCATCGGTGAAGAAAGGGATTCTTACGTCATTAATAAAAAAAAAGTTGACCTTTGATATCTCTGCGTCAGCTTTTTTATCAACAATTATATAAGTTTAATAGAAGACAAACCTGGAGGAGGCGGATAGTGTCCGGAAAATCTAATCACATTCAAACTATTTACATTTCTCATAACATTTCTCAGTATTAAAACTGATACTTGAGTCCTTTAGGCATACAGTCAAGGAGTTGGCATAAAAAATTTCTAGGCCTCTGCACGTCACTTTGAGCGAGATTGAGCGAAATCTGAAGAATAAAACTCCCTAGCAATGCCGAGTAGGAGCACCTAGTTTACTATAAACTTCTCATATCGCACTCACGCCTACAAAGGTTATCCATTGTTTCTTGAGACAGACTGAAGCCAATAAGGACACAAATAGAAAAACACTTTATATATTTGTGGAAAAATGTTGTTAATGCAAATCCATTTTTCTTTTTGGTCTTTGGCGCATTCTCTTTTGGGTGGCTCGATTTGGACTAATGGTTTCCGAGGCCGGCGATGTTGATAGGAGATTTGTGGAGACTCTGGAAGATTAGATTAAATTGTTCTATAGTTATCCAGGGCAGTTCCCAACTACTCCTTGCACAATGGTTTCACTTAGGATAGCAACACTATTTCGAGAAACGTCTCCATTGTGCTCTTTCTCAAAGAATACAGAATAAAAACTGTCAGACGAATAGATGGTTGTACTTGTTGCATCTTATTAGCGTTTTTCTTGTATTTATTTCTTATAAAGTTCAAAAAGGTTTTCTATCGGATGGATGACAGCTACGTGGCCAGGGTCATGCCGTTCAAATGTAGATGCGAATACAGAATATGATGAACTAAAACAAATATTTTCTTTTAGTATATTTTGCGTTCATGGTTACATTTTAGACTGTATCACAGTATTCTCTTGTCTTTCATTCAATTCAATATATATATATATATATATAAACGATCAGTTATAAAACAATATAAAGGCTTAAATATTAAGCTTCATTTTGCTTTCAAAATTGATTCTCATAATAATAAACTGTATATATAGTCTGTAGAGGAGGATTAGTATGGTATCATATTACAATAAATAGAAATATGTCGACATATTTCCATTTTCATTAGGTGCATAGTGAACAACTTTTAATACTCCCATATATATATATTAGAAGTTCATACCTTTTTTAAATTAAATAAATAAATTTTAAAAGCAAGGGGTAAGGTAAATGAAAATACCTTTTAAAGCATGTTAAGCTGCGATAATGCTTTATTACAAAAGAAAAATCGAAACGATTTTTTTTTATAAACTTTCATTTTTTTTAGTTCATATTACAGATATATTTCGCCGAGTACAATCGGCTTCTTCAGTGTAGTTAGTAGATCCGATGTTAATGGTCTGCCGGTCTCAGATGGTGTAGCCGGCCCATGAGGTGTTTTTTTTTTCACTTTCGGTACGAAATCACGCCAGCACGTGGATATGTATATATATTAGAAGTTTATACCTTTTTTTAAAGCATCCAAATAAATTAAAAAAACAAGGGGTAAGGTAAATCAAAATACCTTTTAAATATATATATATATATATATATATATATATATATATATATATATTACTCAATGCTAAACGCAAACAAGCAAGCGTTTCACAGTTTTAGCATTATATAAATGTTTAAAATATATCATGATGCAATATGTCTAATGTTATGAATAAAAAAAATTATTTCATAAAAAGATGACCAAATTACTAGTAGACTAGCAGGTTTATCCGTTGTGTCCATAGTTGGGTTGGGGATGGCCCCGCATGTTATAGTACAGTTAGGACGAATAAATAGATTACATTTACTTTCAATCAGAAATATATTCTTACATTACACTCTATTTCATGTCAACTATCAATGTTCCAAATATAAGGCAAATATATCCAGTAGAGTTTGGATATATAGGTACATGGGAGAGAGTCACTTAGAAATTATTACTTAGCACTTTATCCGTTACCACGAGTCTTTGTGAACAATTCAAGGATGAATTTTGAGAGCCTTAAACCGATTCTTGTTTTAGATGTAGTGTTACTAATTTATACTAATT
>OY744533.1:26384393-26396893 GCA_963556195.1 Sepiola atlantica | reverse complement strand
GTATATGGCAAATAAGATGTTTAAATTCAAGCATCTTGTAAGTTATCCGTAAGAAAATTGGTTATTAGCTGCAGCGTTCCTGCAAGTGTTAGAAACCCACGCGCACACAATACATTATTTCTGTCTAATTCATAAGGTCGAGAGAAAAAGTTTGTACATGGTATTAAAATAATAATGCAAACATTAGCTCATTAAGAACAACTAGTCTCCAAAATAAACATTATCATTGCCAACGATATTCTACCACAATCTGCAAGCTTTCGAATTTGATCAAAGTACCGGAGTCTTGAGTTTTAATCGACAAGTTATTTATATATATTAAAGACTAAAAGAAAATATATCATTCTGAACCAATTATTGGGTTATTTTCTGTTGGTAGTGTGTGACGTTAGAGTTGTATAATAGAGACAATAAAATGTTTGTTTCTAAACTCGCCTTCTTTCTATATCTTTTCATCCAGGTTCTCTGCATACTATCGCAGTCTTTAAAAAGTTAATTGAACTTAGGTCACAGCAAATTTTAGCGAAGGGCATATTTTCAATTTTGACTTTTTGGCTTATAGTTTCCAATTTATCAGATTGATATTTCTTCAGACGCCTAGTACCAGGTTCGAATCTTGGTCACTGCAGCAAATCGAGTTTATGCAACATTGTCCCAGTTTTTTTACTAGTCCTCGAATCCGAAAAACGTGTTGCCGCACACATGAAAGAAATCGAGCAGAAAGCTTCGTTTTTATATAGCATACAATTTGTTCCTTGATTACACGACTACCTTACAAATACTTTTAACTCTCTAAGCCCATATGGGCGGATCGTGAACTCTGTTATGAAGTTTTTCTAGGTCATCTCTCGATAGGTGACGCAATTTCCAATTGGTTTTAACTTGATAGGTCCTTCACTATCCACCAAGCTCCAGTCTCTGTCCCGTCGCCGTTGGATACTTGTGCCTGTTTTACAAGTACTTCAATGGATTGTGCTCTGATGAGCTTGCTGCTCTGGTATCCCCATGACGTAAATTCACTAGACCAACTCGACAATCTGCCAAATCCCATCCATACACTCTGGAGGCTCCCAGATGTCGAAGAGCTTTCTACTCCAAAAGCTTCTTTCCTCGTGCTGCTGGACTCTGGAACTTCATCCCTGCTTTCTGCTTTCCTGACGTTACTGACATGCGGAAATTTAAAACTAATGTAAACAGACATCTCGCTGCGCAGCTCTTAATTTAGATTGACCCCCCTTTTTTTTCTCAGTAGCCCCTTACATCTACAGTGGCGGCCTGTTTTGTTTGAGGTGAACCATTATACAAAAATAAAATAATTTAAAAAATGCATATCTCAAATTGACTCATTTCAAACTAATATCAATGAAATGTTTTCAATTTCCATTTTAGTCTCCAACTTGAAATAATCAAAATAATCATAGTAGCATTCCAAACGCGATGCCCCCTCACACTCCTTATCTACATCACGTAACCATCTTGGATATAATACTCATTTACGATCCTGCCCTTTTCGATCAACTCTTTGTCATCTGGTTACAAATCCTTCGGCTTTGAATCGAAAAGACCTTAACAGACTTCAACTTTATCTAAAATCTCAAATCAGCGACCCATCATAAAGTGATGCATTGATCGAAATAGACCGTAGTAAGGTGGAGCAACTCCTGGAGATTAAGCTTGACGCAACAGAATTTCCACTGCTTTTAATTATTTTAACAGGGCGCACGAACCCTTTTTCTCAACTTGGTAATAATTTCCTTTGTGCCCTGAAGATGTTATATTTGCCCATTAGCGTTAGTTACTTATATTACCTCGACTGTTCTCGTTCAACCGAACACTGTACTCTGCTCGACTATGTGTCCGGTAGTGTAGAGGCAGCACTCTTAAGACCAGAGAGCTCAGGTCGATGTATTTGGGGATGTTAATGCCCACCACAGAGATATGTTTGGTTTCTCAAGATACAGAGAAACAGATGATAACAACGATCATAGTTTCTCTATTGTACATTCCCTTTCACATACAGTCACTTTTCCGACCCGCGTCCCAGCTTATAAAGATCAGCATTCCTCACTTCCCGACCTATTCTTGACAACATTATTCACGGCTTGTGTGACGGATGCCCATTGTAATTTTTATTGGTTTCCACATTTTAAAACTTATACAGAAAATAAATCAGAATGTTAGTTGTAAGGGAGACAACGCTTTTTATTTTCATAAACTACAAATATAAGGTATTCTCTTTGTTGACGTTTACTTTTTGGTCTTACTTGACTACATACGGAACTAATTTGTCTTAATAATATGCAGCGAAGTACTTAATTTATTGTACCAATAACACGATGTAACAATAACAGTAGAACATTCTATTGTCAGAGTTAAAGTTTGATATATCAACTTAAATGCTATTTAAATCTCAGATGATGAATTTATATGTTTGATTATGATTTATATTTATATTATCTTGAATCTTTGTTGTATACATATTCCTGCCTGGGTCTCTATTAGAGACCTATGGGTAGAAATGAGGTCATGGTATTTCCCCAGCAAATTCTTCAAAAAATTATTGATTTATTGTATATGAAAGAATCCTACAGACACATCCCTACTCCCCCCAAACACTCTTGTTCCCCCTTCCCTCTCTCCCACTATCTCTCTCCATCTCCCCCTCTCTCACCCTTTCTCTCACCTCCCTCTTCCCCCTTTTCTTTTTTCTGCCTCTGCCCATCTCTCTCTACCTCTCTACCTTTCTCTTCCTCCCTCTTTCTATCCCTCTTTTACACATCCGCTCTAATGTACCGATCGATGATGATATCAGTGCGCTTCTTTTTATCTTCTTTTGGGGAGATGTCAAATTATCGTCTTTTTCTTTCACAATGTTACCAAGTATCCTCAGCTCACTTCGGTTCGTTAAAATAACTAACAGTTCCTTTAGATTGTGTTTAATCTTTAACGCTGAGTAACGTTTAATAAAGACCATCAAATGTGTATGGAGTGCATGATTAGCATAATACATACCCACTTGAATAAGGAACCAGCCAAGTCGAGTTCAAAAACTGGCAAGAATGTGAATATTTGCAGAAGAACCTGCCAAAATATACCCCACCAAAAGCAAACAAAATGATGGCTGTAGTAAAAACAAGTTTTATTACTAATTCAAATGATTGAATCATGTATGTGCATAATACCGTTTCCTTTATATATTTTTCTCCAACATAAACCCACACAGAAAGCTCTCAATAATGCCGCGATGTATTTCATACTGATATTAATTCTGCATTTTGTACGGCGAAACCTGAACACTAACTCATACCCTAAGTTGACGCATGTATGGACAAGACACAAATGTGTGTGCACTCAATGCTGAATACTGACCGGGATATGCTTTGGCCAAATCCATGTTTTTAATCAATGACGGGTTCTTCTATAAAAAGTCCGGATTTATTATAGCTAGTTTCGCGTTCTGTTTTTCGAGGGTTTGTATTTTCGCTTCTTTGGGGAGCGTGTTCGGAAAAGCTCACGTAATTTATAAAAGGATAAGCCATCAAACAACGTGTCGCCGTTGAGAAAAGATGTTGTTGGTACTTTTATTTTATTCTGTTACATTATTCCATATAAGTACAGTATTTCGGTTGTGCTTGAAAGAATGACTACACACTTATATATGAAAATACAATGAGATATTTTTTATTGTCAGTAGCGAGGGAGTAGTGTTAGTCAGTAGGGAAAGAAGACGCACGTACAGGAATTCGACGGGTGGTCTTTCTCTGGCTCAAATCGCATATAAACTGACGATATCAATTTCGAGTTATAATTACATAAATATGTGTGACTCTCCGCAAACGTCAACTGTGGGACTTTACTGTTAATATATGTAGGCTCCATGGCGTTTTATTCGGCGACGGGTTTTTTTTCTACTGCCGCTATTTTTTTGTAGGTGGTTCAATCAACAAATATTTTAATTTTAATAATCCACCATATTTGTTTATTACGGGACAGCTAATCCGACTTTAACCAACAGTTATTTTATTTTTGACAATCAATCTTGTTTTCTTCCGGTCAGGTGCGTGCCCATGTCTGGTGTGCCCACCTCTTTTAAATGACCATTTCAATACACCCGACCTAGATATTTAACATAAGGAGAGAGAGGTAACTTCGACTGCTACATCACCATTACGACCATCTTTACAACTAAATTCAACTATCCAATGAACCAACTACTTTCTTGCTAGCGTCGGATGACTGTTTTTTTCGATGGGTGATGCACGGAGTCCTCCATACTGTACTATACACATTTAAAAAAACAACTTTTGTTCGCCCCCAAACAACGTATACTGACAATTAAGAGTAATTGGCTAGTGTGATAGAGGACAGATTTATAGGAGAGCAATTCGAGTGGGGAGTTTGGCAGCAAGACCTTTGTTCACACTAGATTAAAATTTCTGCATGCTGGTATGATCGAGAAAGCATCGAGCAAGGGAGAAATTCCAAAGGCAAGCTGTTCGAGGAAAGAAGCTATAGGAGTAGGAACTCTCCCGACATCCAAAGACCTTTACAATTAAAGGGTGGGATTTTGCTGATAGTCGGTTCGGTCGGGGTATTTACGTTGAATGTATAAAAGTGTAGTAAGTTTATTAGCATACATTCCGTAGTAGAGAATCCGGCAGAAATAAGTGTACGGCAGAAGCCGATTGGAATAGTAATACCAATGTTAATCTAACATATAAAGTTATCTTGTCGGAATTTTAAAGTCAGACCTCAATAGCTTTTAAGCTGAATAATCAAACGTTGCCTTTAACAGGCCTGTTTTCATTTGTTATTGTTGTACAGTGTTATTGGCAATATGATAACGTACTTCGCTCTAATTTATTTTAAAAAAACTTAGTTCGACCCACACAACTGCTAATATGAAACATTTTTAAATAATCAAAACAAAATCAAAACAAACACTCATTTATGATTTAAGAACATAATAGTTGTCTACCTTAAGTTTAGAAATGCGAAAACAAATCAAAATTAAAAGCTAAAATGACTTCACTTCATCCCGGACAAGACCGGGTAGATACAGCTAGTTATTATATATTTTTTGTTCACCAAACTATCAGAAAGTTTAAAATAGGTCAGTTCTTTCTTTTTTTGCAGTTGTCTACTACGTCATGATTTTTTGCCGCCATTTTCGTTGTGTCGACCATTTTTTATTTTTCGGATTCTTTCAATTATTTTATTTTATTTTGTAAGCCATTCTGTCTTGCTTCGCAAATATCATACAATCGTTATAATCCGGAGCAGAAAATTGCTAGGACGAGTATTAAGGTAGTCACGCACGAAGGAGAGAGAACAAAACGCCAAATATACATCTCACGAGACTACTAAAACATATGAACAAAATCTAATAGATGTTTCGGTTTATTAAGCGCGCTTTCATGGAACATGACCTGAACTGCTTCTATTCAATCATGACTGAAAGTGTCTGACAGCATTTAATTTCATGAAATGTGGATTTATTAAATATATAAAATACGAAAAAGTTCAAAGACGTAATCTAATCGCGTAGCTAATGAGTGTGACAACTTCTCGTGTGTCTGTCTGTGTATTTATCGTGTCAACGTAATTTTAATAATCACACATTAACTTATTTATTATTTACAACTAACAGGACGGATATAAACAATAAATATAAGATAAGTTTTAAATTTTAATGTTTTTTTTTGTGTTTTACTTTTTTTGAGGTGTATTATTCGGTTTCGGTTACACCCTCTCACTGGTAAGGTTTACAAAAAAATAACGTGCCAGCGTTACTCGCCCCTTTGTCTAGAATACAGACCAAGAACATATATTTTTAAGGGTTAACGCGAGCTCACGCGCTCGCCAATCCTTTAAGAATATATTACTTAATATAACTCAAAATTTGATGTCGAGCAATTCATTTCTCTATTATTTTGTTTTCTAACTTATTTTAGGTTTTTGGAGGGGGGTACGAGTTTGGGTGGGCGCATCCCCTAAATGATTATGCCTATGTTACTTACCGTATACCAAGAAAGAATATGAGCGGCTTATTAGTTTAGGAGTTTATCTTGTATAACGAAATATATATATATATATATATATATATATATATACGCTTCCTCTAAATGTTAACATTTACAAAAGATAATGTGCCTATGTTACTCTCCGTGTTGCCTAGTACATATATTCCAAAATTCATAATGGTCCGTTTATTTATCAGGTTCCTTTTGCAGCAGGTGTATTAGTTTCCGTAACAAAGAAAGAAATACACACACATTGATCTGAAGTGTTATTTCGTAATTTTTATTCTTTACATGTGACCATCGCGGTGTGTAGAGTTGTTCTGCCTCACTTTCTCGATCTTCTTTTGTAGAAGTTATATAATTTTTATTCTTTACATGTGACCTTTGCGGTGTGTAGAGTTGTTCTGCCTCTCTTTCTCGATCTTCTTTTGTAGAAGTTATATATTTTTTATTCTTTACATGTGCCCTTCGCGGTGTGTAGAGTTGTTCTGCCTCTCTTTCTCGATCTTCTTTTGTAGAAGTTATATATTTTTTATTCTTTACATGTGACCTTCGCGGTGTGTAGAGTTGTTCTGCCTCTCTTTCTCGATCTTCTTTTGTAGAAGTTATATAATTTTTATTCTTTACATGTGCCCTTCGCGGTGTGTAGAGTTGTTCTGCCTCTCTTTCTCGATCTTCTTTTGTAGAAGTTATATAATTTTTATTCTTTACATGTGACCTTCGCGGTGTGTAGAGTTGTTCTGCCTCTCTTTCTCGATCTTCTTTTGTAGAAGTTATATATATTTTATTCTTTACATGTGACCTTCGCGGTGTGTAGAGTTGTTCTGCCTCTCTTTCTCGATCTTCTTTTGTAGCAGTTATATATTTTTTGTTCTTTACATGTGACCTTCGCGGTGTGTAGAGTTGTTCTGCCTCTCTTTCTCGATCTTCTTTTGTAGAAGTTATATATTTTTTATTCTTTACATGTGCCCTTCGCGGTGTGTAGAGTTGTTCTGCCTCTCTTTCTCAATCTTCTTTTGTAGAAGTTATATATTTTTTATTCTTCACATGTGCCCTTCGCGGTGTGTAGAGTTGTTCTGCCTCTCTTTCTCGATCTTCTTTTGTAGAAGTTATATATTTTTTATTCTTTACATGTGACCTTCGCGGTGTGTAGATTTGTTCTGCCTCTCTTTCTCGATCTTCTTTTGTAGCAGTTATATATTTTTTATGCTTTACATGTGCCCTCTTGAGGTGTGTAGAGTTGTTCTGCCTCTCTTTCTCGATCTTCTTTTGTAGAAGTTATATATTTTTTATTATTTACATGTGACATTCGCGGTGTGTAGAGTTGTTCTGCCTCTCTTTCTCGATCTTCTTTTGGAGCAGTTATATATTTTTTATTCTTTACATGTGCCCTTAGCGGTGTGTAGATTTGTTCTGCATCTCTTTCTCGATCTTATTTTGGAGCAGTTATATATTTTTTGTTCTTTACATGTGACCTTCGCGGTGTGTAGAGTTGTTCTGCCTCTCTTTCTCGATCTTCTTTTCTAGAAGTTATATATTTTTTATTCTTCACATGTGCCCTTCGCGGTGTGTAGATTTGTTCTGCATCTCTTTCTCGATCTTCTTTTGTAGAAGTTATATATTTTTTATTCTTTACATGCGCCCTTCGCGGTGTGTAGATTTGTTCTGCCTCTCTTTCTCGATCTTCTTTTGGAGCAGTTATATATTTTTTATTCCTTACATGTGACCTTCGCGGTGTGTAGAGTTGTTCTGCCTCTCTTTCTCGATCTTCTTTTGTAGCAGTTATATATTTTTTATTCTTTACATGTGACCTTCGCGGTGTGTAGAGTTGTTCTGCCTCTCTTTCTCGATCTTCTTTTGTAGAAGTTATATATTTTTTATTCTTTACATGTGACATTCGCGGTGTGTAGAGTTGTTCTGCCTCTCTTTCTCGATCTTCTTTTGGAGCAGTTATATATTTTTTATTCTTTACATGTGACCTTCGCGGTGTGTAGATTTGTTCTGCCTCTCTTTCTCGATCTTCTTTCGGAGCAGTTATATATTTTTTATTCTTTACATGTGACCTTCGCGGTGTGTAGAGTTGTTCTGCCTCTCTTTCTCGATCTTCTTTTGTAGTAGTTATATATTTTTTATTCTTTACATGTGACCTTCGCGGTGTGTAGATTTGTTCTGCCTCTCTTTCTCGATCTTCTTTTGGAGCAGTTATATATTTTTTATTCTTTACATGTGACCTTCGCGGTGTGTAGAGTTGTTCTGCCTCTCTTTCTCGATCTTCTTTTGTAGAAGTTATATATTTTTTATTCTTTACATGTGACATTCGCGGTGTGTAGAGTTGTTCTGCCTCTCTTTCTCGATCTTCTTTTGTAGCAGTTAGATATTTTTATTCTTTACATGTTGTTCTTGAGTTTTTTGCAGAATTTATGCACAACATATTGTTTTAGGCTATTATAGAAGCTGAAGCTTCCGCTCACCGCAGACGAACAAAGGCTGTGCTAAGTGAGTACAAGTCTGTTTTCGTTACGATCAAACCATGAAGAGAAAGACTTGACTAGCTTATTTGCCATGTGTCACTCGATACTCCCCATAAGTTCATTTTCTTTCACCACATTAAATGTCTAGTACAAAAATCGTATGTGTAATCAAATTACCAAATATAAACTTCTTTCTCCGTTCAAGATCGTTACAAAATAAAATCAAGATCGTTAAATATACTAAATATAGAGACATGTCAATGCGTGTATGCATGTGCACTAACTACTTTGAGCTTATTAAACATTGGTGTTAATTTGGTAGGAATAATTACGCAGCAGTGCAGATTATCGTAGGGGATACATTTGTCTTCTGTTTCTAGAAGAAGAGTAAAATTAATTGCCCGGATTGAAAAGTTTTTCACCATTTTTATGATCATTTGCGAAGAATAAACTCATAAACACATAATGCTAGTAAACCTTATCTCTATAATCCTTATTAAAATGTTGATCAAACTCCATTACATAATTTTGATTCTAGAAAATGTCTCCAATTTAAGGCTTAAGCTTTCGAACTTTTTAAGATGAGGATTAGTAATTTGTATTATTTGGACTACTTTTTGATCTTGGATGGAACTCTTACAAGGTTTCGGTCGATATAACCTCTGACTTTCTTCAGGTGCGTCTAGTCGAACTCGAGAATATGTACGGAATTTCGAACAGAACCCTTTATGTAATTTACGGGGGTAGTTTGTTCTCATTTGGTCAGATATGACCGGGTAGAAGTCTTAATTAATTCGTAATTCGATTCTTATTATCGCCCGTACTATGAATTGAACCTTAACCATCCAGAAGATTGTCACTTTGAACTGACTATACTTAGTATTTTTATCCGTTGCGCCACGGGTCTTGAAACCTTGTGAGAATAGCATCCAATATGAGAACATTGTCTTCATAATCCAAATAATTCAAATTATTTGGTCCGTTCGAATAATTTTATAATTTATTAAAAATATTGTAATATGTTTTCATCAAACGCGTAGGTAAGTTGTTATATTGTTGGGTTTAAACGTAGATTTGTTCTGTTTAAGTGTCCTGTTTTTGTGTATTTTTCTACTTTGAAATACAAAATCAGTAATTGTATAGATTTATGGTTTATGTCGACACTACAAATGTCGTTGAAAGGACGATAACAAGAAATCAATCTCTGCTTAAAAGGCAATAAATATGAACATTTCTTAGATGTGTCGACGGTAGAACGCAGTAATCCATTAAGGCTTTTTGTTCAAGCTGTGAGTGAAGTTGCTTATCGGCCACACCCCTTCCTTGATGTGTCTTCCTTCAAAACAGCACTTTTGCAAACGTGTTTTTTTCTTTTAACGATCAACATGAATCGCACTCACGCTAACAGACCGACTCCTTCCTTCCTTCTCTCTCTCTCGCCTCCCTTCCTTCTCTCTCCTCCCTTCCTTCTCTCTCCTTCCTTCCTTCTCTCTCCTTCCTTCCTTCTCTCTCCTTCCTCCCTTCTCTCTCTCCTTCCTTCTCTCTCTCCTTCCTTCTCTCTCTCTCCTTCCTTCTCTCTCTCTCCTTCCTTCTCTCTCTCTCCTTCCTTCTCTCTCTCTCCTTCCTTTTCTCTCTCCCCTCTCTATCTTCACTCTCTCCCCTCTCTATCTTCACTCTCTCTCCCCTCTCTATCTTTCTCTCGATATATATCACGAAATAACACACACCGAGACGCAGCGCAAAACCAATTGATTTTAATCGACTGCCTATGTACCGTTGATTGTATCATGGGCGCACAGCCAGTCAATTCGTTTGAAACATCAAAATAGCGCGAATTCAAACAATAAGAACAAAAACCGATTGCTTCATAACGACTTCTTCAAACGCCATTCTATATTAACATGACTGAAAAAGGAACGTTAAGAAATGGTCGACATTTACACTATATGGCTGGTGTCTGTGTCCCCTAGTTTGTTCTATAGCATGGCCAAATACAACTTTATCGAGTAAAACCAGTACTTCAACGGAATGTGCTGTGATAAACTTACTGAACGTGAATACTTCTGACCCACTCGACAAACAGCAAAATCCCACCCCTTCATTGTAGAAGTCCTTAGATGCCCGGATTTTTTTACTCTAATAGCTTCTTTCCTGGAACCACTCGCCTTTTGGAATTAACGGACTGTACCAACATGCAGAAATTTAAATGTAATGTAAAAAAATATCTAGCTGCTCAACTCCCTACTTAGATTGCCCCTTAAACACGTGGCCCCTATCCCAGTAGCTCATTAGATTTCAGTGGCAATATGCCTTGGTTGGGGTGAACAAACGTAAAACCAAAATTAATTCACGAAGAATCCAATAGTTGTACTAACTTTCTATCAAGACTTTATTTTATAAATTTATTTTCGCACCAGACATCAATAAATAAGAAAGACGGAATTTACTTTATTTTATTTCAAACTTGAAAATTAAACATTATAGAAATTAAAATATAAGTATACAAATATTCACATAGGCTTGCAGCGGTACAAAAGGGCCCGCATTAATTCCAGGGGAACTCCGGGTATGCTTGCTGGCATGTATATGATGTATACCTGAAATGTTTTGAATGATAAATATGTTACTTGATATATATATATATATATATTCACATATATATTCATATATATATGAATAGATGAAAAGATTAAAATAATCCGACGGTATGAAATTAAAATGGAATAAGCGGAAGACCTAAAAAGCTCAACGTTTCGCCCAAATGTTATATAGGCTTTGTAAAGGGCAACGAAAAAAATTGCAAAAAATGACAAAAGACGTTCGCTCTTGACAAAGCCCATATAACATTTGGGCGAAACGTTGAGCTTTTTAGGTCGTCCGCTTATTCCATTTTAATTTCATTATATATATATATATATATATATTAGTCGAATACCCGTCCAAGGACGGGTATAAGCCATAAATACAGCATTAGTTTTGAATTTAAATGTTTTTTTTTCTTTAAGTTTGGTACGGTTTCGGTGGGACCCCACTAAATGGTTTAGTTTATAAAAAGAGTAATGTTGGTTAGAATACATATTCCATAATTAAAAACAATAAGTTTCGGAGTTCACCAAGCACATACATATTTTGACGCTCAGCGCGCGCACCGGTTCTTTTAAAAATGTATTACATAATAAGAGTAAAAATTTGATAGAGAAAAACATGTTCTCCATTTTTTGTACTTAACTGATGTTAAAGTTTTTTTAAGGCGGGTGCGAGTTTGGGTGGACGCATCCCTAAATAGTAGGGTTTACGAAAATGTAATGTGCCTATGTTACTCACTGGGTTTCCTAGAATAGATATTGTAAAATTCAGAATGATCGGTTCATAAAAAATAAATAAAACTATAAAACTATATTCCAAAATGCATAAGTCTGTTCATTAGTTTAGGAGATACCCCTGTATATATATATATATATATATATATATATATATATATATATATATATATATATATATATATATATATATAAAATTGAAAACAGTTTACGAAAATTTCTCTCAGGCCCTTTTAACAATAATCTCGTCAGGAGAAAATCGATAGTTCAGATAAATAAATAATATTGGCGAATGTAAAGAGCACAAGGAAGATTGAACGTGCCAAGAAATTAACGATGGGCGATTAAAATAACCTTAATTCAAAACGATTACAAAGGAACAACGTGGGATAAAAAGAAATCCCAAGCTGTGCTTTTTAAATCGTTTTAACGGCTTTAAATTAAAGTTATTTTAATCGACCATCGTTAATTTCCTGGCACGTTCAATCTTCTTTGTGCTTTTTACTTTCGCCAATATTATTTATTTATCTGAACTATCGATATTCTTCTGACGAGATAATAGTAGAAACGGCCTTAGAGAGATTTTCGTTAATTGTTTTTAAACGCATGAAAAAATTGTGTATCTCCAAGCATATATATATATATATATATATATATATATATATTGTATTAAGAAGGCTGAAGGC
>OY744533.1:26366893-26376893 GCA_963556195.1 Sepiola atlantica | reverse complement strand
TAGTAGTAGTAGTAGTAGTAGTAGTAGTAGTAGTAGTAGTAGTAGTAAATGTGAGCTTTTCGGTATTTGTTACCAAACGCTTAATCCTTAACGTACTTAAATAACAGAAAATATATTCAAAACTATATATATATTGTGTATTGAATTGTATTATGTTTAAATCTTCTTATTAGCCGTAATTAACTGAACAAGACACATAAATATGTACAACCTCAATAGAAAAGTGTCTAACCAATAACATAGATTATGAAATTTAATATTGAACAACATTGTATAACAAAAACATATATCGGAAGCACACACACACGCACGGGCACTTAGAATCTTGTGAAATGAATGAAAATTTGGATTATTTGGCCAAACTAATCTCATTTTTGTTGTTACATATATAACGTTTGGATCGCTGTAAACAGTGACTTTCGGCAGATAGACCTTATTGAAATTGGAAACCTTTAAGTCAAACATGGGAATGTCTATCAAACCCAGCAACCTGGTCGAAGGTTATATAATAATACAAATTATCAATCTGCATCTCAAACTTTCGAAAACATGAATGGAAATGCCGAAAACAGGTCAACATCTGAAATTCACATTTGATTAAATCAATACTGAGGTAAAATGTCAAAAACAGTTCAAATCCGCAAATCAAATATAAAACTCGAAACCCTAATATTAAGAGAAATCTGAAGAATTGAAAAATTGATTAGTTTTTTTTATAAAATTTGTTGCTATATATATATATATATATATATATGGATTATAAGGGAAAAGCGGAAGACTTAAAACTCAACGTTTCGCCCAGATGTTGCGTGGGCTTTATCAAGAGCGAAATGGCTACAAGTAGCAAATAACGTTATTTGCCCCATTTAGCCTACACAACAACGGGACGAAAAGTGAGTTTTAGGTCTTCCGCTTTTCCTGTTTGAGTCCTACCGTTGAGTTTATTTTATCTTTTTATTTGTCAAATAGTATATAAATTTCTTGACACAAATATTTATTAAGTAGATCAATAGTGTAAAAATGTAGATGTTAATTCAACACAATATACATTTAATTATTCAAAGATACCTTCTATATTTTAGTTTAAATATTTATTGACATACAATTGTTTCTGCCTATTTATATAGTATATGTTTTAATAATATACAAAATATCATAATATTCATGAAAAAGCTTAATCAGTACATAATTTCTAACGGGCTTAAAAAATAAAATGCACCCGACATTCATTGAATGAATACATATTTCTATTTCACTTAAATTAAAATGGAAACTTTACTTACATCTGTATTTTTATACAAAAGTTCATGGTGTATTACGTTCAGCAGATATGATGAATATCAAATATGGGATGTTTCTTTGAATAATTTAGATTCATATAATGCTGTATATATATATATAGTATTATCACGAATTATTTAAACAAACCAATGGCGTGCTCAATTTTACCAGAGCTCATATCAATTGTTTTATTTAAAAACTTTACATTTGTGTCTGCTGGGTGTACAAACATTTAACCCCTAAATTCAGCATAGACAGATTGATGAAACTTGGGTACCCCGAACAACAACTGTAATGTATTGTTCTTTCTATAGTAATGTATAGTTTGTAAATAACATATATATATAGGATTAGAAAACGCTTATATAGACTATAAATGGACAAGAATACACCTGACATTAACGATAAGAGCAGTTAAGTCAAAATTATAACATTATATAATGCAAACACTGCAGCTTTTAAATCTGCTTAATGTAAGAACTTTCAGATCAAATAGAGCGATTGAAACAAGCCGCGCGTGCTTGGTCCCCCTCTGTATGTGACTCGATGTAGCGAGTGTAAAATGTAATAAATTTGGGCAATTTGGGGATGTTTTTACTCCTCTTTGACCCCCTGGGGCGCGAACCAGAATTTTTCTGAGGTTAAGAATGCTCATTTTATATCCAGGACAATTGCCTCTACATTTTGGCCAAGTTTCAGAAAAATTGAATGGATGGATCAAACGTTATGGGAGAAAAGGGTTATTTTTTGCCATTTTGGGGGGTTTTGACACCCTGGGGGCGCGAACCAGATATTTTCCAAGGTCAGCGATACTTATTTTCTATTAGGAACAATAACCTCCACATTTTGGCCAGGTTTCAGAGAAATTGAATAGATGGATGAAAAGTTATAAGGCAAAAAATGTCATTTTTTGCCATTTCGGGGTCTTCTGACCCCCTGGGGGCTAACCAGATTTCTTTTAAAAAATCGGAGAATGTCACTTTCTAACCTGACCAAAGTTACAACTTCATGCAAAATTTAAGAGAAATTCAATGGATGGTTGCGGAGAAAAATCCGGACGGATGGACGGACGGACATGCCTCAAAACATAACTCCCCCGATTTTATAAATCGGGGGACTAATAAATGTATAAGATATTTATTTATATCAGTACATATTCAACAGCAACAATATCTTCTAGTGTACAATCGTTTCTAAGACGAAATAACTTTTTATTAATTCCAATAAGTCTCTTCCTCAGCACCAATTCCATAACATCACAAATTGAAGTCCAACAAAACACCAATGTCATAAATCCTTAAAACGCACCATGTGTGGAAACCTTTTGAGCAGACGCACCATGTGTGAGTTCTCTTCTACCTGACGCACCATGTGTGGGTACCCTTAGAGCTGACGCACCATGTGTTGGTACCTTTATAGCTGACGCACCATGTTTGGTACCCTTCAATGAAATGAGGACGGTTAAAAAAAATTTTTTTTACTAAAACATCACTTTTGAACAATGTGTTTCTATGATTGATACTATTAAGTGCTGCAGTTCCTTTTTTAAATTTGGATTTTTATCTTTTGACGCAATTACACATTCTCAAAAGACACATTAAAATAAAAATCACCCATTTAAATATAAAATTGTTTTTGTTTTGTTCATTATATTATTGCTTGAAAGTGATGAACAAGCTTAGAATAAATGTGTTCCAATATATTGAGCAATAAAGTGATAATTTTTCACATAAATATGTTAAGCACACTTTTTGACTATTGTTTTGTTATTCATGCCTAGGTTTATAATCTGAAACAAACTTAGGAGCAATAATTTATTACTGCACTATGGCACTTGCTAAATGTTATACATGTTGTAGAAAACACTGCTCAGTTCCCTAGATGCAACAGATGTGTGCAATAATGCAGTAGGACACTCAAAACAGAGTAAATGCTGAATCTGGATGTATTTAATACTCTAGATAGAGCAAGTATGTATTATAATATAGTGTGGCTCATACTATGTCTTATGGTGAATCTAACAGTGCACAATATCATAGAGATAGCATGTGTGTAATTTACTAATGAATATATACTAAATCAGCAACTGTTAAATATGTTTGATAGAACAGTGTAACACTTGGTAAGTTGTACCTGCTTTATCTGTCGGTGTTCTTTACTCTAAATACAGCAGGTTTGTGTAAATTCTGTCTAGCCTACTTTTAACTGGAATGATCAGTCACCACAATACCACATTTACTCATAACCTTTATATTTGCTTTTTGCTTTATTGAACAGGTTGTAAACTTTCATTCTTTTTACTTTTTACGGACGTTAACCAAACACTTAATTGGTAACTAAAGTCAGTACCAGTCTAAGGGTTGTAGCATCCATTAGAACGAATACTAAACTTTGAATTATTTATTTGCAGAAAATATGAAAAAATTACATTCAAAACAAATTAGACACAGTCCCTTCAAAAGTGTGAATACATGGGTGTCGCTGCCTTACAGTAATAAAAAATGTCTATCCTACTATTAAGTAGAATGATCAGTCACCACAATACCACATTTACTCATAACAATATATTTGTTATTGCTTTATTGAATAGGTTGTAAACTTCCATCTTTTTCAGTTTTCATGCAAGTTAACCAAACACTTAATTGGTAAATAAAGTCGGTACCAGTCTAAGGGTTTTAGCATCCATCAGAAAAAATACTAAACTTTGAATTATTTACTTGCAGAAAATATGAAATGTTACATTACAAAAAAATTAAGCCACAAGGTTTTCAAAAGTTTTCTAAAGTAATACAAATGTCTATCCTACTTTTAACTAGAATGACAGTCACCACAATACCACATTTATCATAACACAAATTATGCACAAGTCCATCAAAAGTGTGAGGAATGGGTGTGGTCTGTCATCATTGTTCTGAAGTATGAAAACAAATTAATATATATGTTAACTAACCCAGCTTAGACATTTGTTGCTGAGCAAGGTTAGTGGAAGGTTAACATAAAAAAGTAATTTCTTTACGGGTAAGGTAAAATTGGCATTTTCTCTTTAATTTTATCAATAATTAAACACTGCTTTTAATGTTATACAGTAAAAGAGACTAACAAATCAGTCAGCATTTTTTTACATTGAAATTTAACAAGTTCTAGGTGCTTGATTGTGATAGTGCTCTCTAGGCCTCCTTAATTTTAAAAGTGCTCATTATCCTACATAGAGCGGGTGTTTACTCAAATAGTGTTCAATATCCTAGATGTTTATACGCACCATTGCACAGGATAAAAAAAACTGATGTTCGTGGTGCAGTTATAGTCAAACGTTTGGGAAACAGTCAAAGCTGGATATTTGGTAAACAATCAGAGCCTGAGGTTTGGGAAGAATCATCCTGAGGTTCTAAGAAGGAGTCGGGGTAGACAGTTCAGGTAGGAGTCAGGTCTTGAGGTTAAGGTATGGAGCAGAACCTCAAGCTCAATATCCTAGAGAGAGCAAGTGTTTTTAGCTGCAGCATTGCCCGGGATAAAAAAAACGATGTTGGGGAAGGAGTCAGAGTTTGGGGGAAAAACAGTCAAAGCTGGATGTTCCGGAAAGAGTCAGAGCTTGCAGTACGTGAAAGAGTCAGTCTGAGGTTCAAGAAGGAGTCAGAGCCGACTCTTCAGGAAGTAGTCAGGTCCTAATGGTTCGGGTAGGAGTTAGAGCCGGAGGTTCTGGGAAGGATTCAGAGCCTGATGTGCAGGAAGGAGTCAGAGCCTGGAGTTCAATGCTAATTATATATTACGGAGTCTGAGTAGAATGGTAGGGGAAGGGTCCCCATTCTTAGCACTAATATTTATATTCATATAAAATAACATCTCGATCGGTGAATTTAAAGAAAAAATTATTCTTCCCCATTGATAGCATTGACATTTATTATATTCATATAAAATATTTAATCGGTGATCGGCCTATCATTTCATCTAATATACACAAACATGAAAGAAGTAAATAGACTCCATTATCACCATTAACAATGAAGGCTGCTGTCGGAGGGTCCTGATCGACCTAGGTTATTTTATCTAACATACAGACATTAAGAAGTAAATAAACACCCTTATTAACATTAATAATGAAGACAAATATGGGACTTTAAATAGAAATGTTACATTTTTTCTCCAGGGAATGGAGAAGTTGTGCAGAGTTTAGGGGAGGCCGGATATTGTGTAGCCAGGGTGAATTGGCAACCAGGTACGTGACATCTTTTGACCCTGGCAAATGTAGAAAGAGGTGAACCTGACGAGGGCAACACAGACGAGACAGCTTTGGCTGAGAGCAACGGGTGTAGTGTCCAATGGGGTGAAGGAGGGCGACTGGAGAAGAGTGATCCCCGTGCAACGCCGATAGGTACGTATATAGTATGCGCACTGGGGTGGCGATAGGTACATATATAGTATGTGCACCGGGGCGGCGATAGGTACGTATATAGTATGTGCACCAGGGCGGCAATAGGTACGTATATAGTATGCACACAGGGGCGGCAAGTGGTACGTATATATTATGCGAAGCGGGGCAGCGATAGGTACGAATATAGCATGCGCACCAGAGCAGCGATAGGTACGAATATAGCATGCGCACTGGGGCGGCGATAGATACGTATATAGTATGCACAATGGGGTGGCGATAGGTACATATATAGTATGCGCACCAGAGCGGAATATGTACCTATATAGAAGGCGCATATAGAGGCAGTACTTTTTATAGAAATATGTCATACTTTTGCCCTGGTCTACGGAGGAGGAATGGTGGGGAAGTGACAGCTTTCGCAAAAGGCAAAGGGAGAAAGTAGCTGTGAAATGGGGCGACCAGAGAATAGAAAGATAAAGAGACGGCTATAGAGAGAGGGAGAGAAATAGAAGTTTGAATATAAAGATCTTACACAAGCGATTTTTCTACAATTATGTGTTTTTTGACCCGAGCAACGCCGGGTAGCCCCGCTAGTATTCATATAAAATATGAATTATTAAAAGTAATAATGAGCAATTAGAAGGCCATACAATGCATTTTAGTTTTATTAATATTTTTTGAAAATTAAATTTTCGAAGATATACTTCATTATCAGAATTTCAAATAAAAATATACAGGGTGGGCCAAAATAAGGGTCCTATCTTTAAATTTGAATAACTTGAATTTGAATAACTTCCACAAAATAAAAGTTAAACTCACCAAACTTTATGTGTGTGTAGACTGACCCTTCCGAGATTTTTTGAAATAAACAAAACAAATTTTAGCCGAAAAACACTTCTTAAAACTTACAAAAACTAAAGTATTGTTTTTTACACTGTTTTGAGTTTTTTAAGCAAAAATAATGTTTTCTAAATGAGGGTACGTTCCTTAAGGCTAATACGGCTCATGCTTGCTTCGGAAAGGGTCCTTTACTTATTCTAAAGAAAAAAAAAAAAAAAATCAATAAATAAAAAAGTTATGAATTTTAAAAATAGGACCCTTATTTTTGCCCACCCTGTATTAAATAACTTTTTTTCCTTTTATATTAATAATACAAGACATATAATTAATATAAAAATAAAATAAATAAAAAATAAAATAAAATAGATAAAACAAATTAAATACACTTAAGACTAAGTTCTAAATACACATATATAGAAACAAAAATATACACGTTCATGCACATATATACGTACAAATAAGTTGAAAATATGTACGCCAACTCATTTACATAAATCTGAATATTTTTTAATAAACAATTGATAAAAAATATATGTATAGACGTTTTTTTAACTTCTAATTTGAGCTATGAAATTTAAGAAAAGTTGGGAAACCCAGCATAGACTGGTACTTAAGCTAGTATATATATATATATATATATATATATATATATATATATATATATATATATAATTCTAATCGGGATTAGGAATTTTTCAAGTGCTTTCTCGATCAATATAGAATTTAATGTACACATTCTGATTTCATTTGGGATGTTTAATGGAAGCGCGTCCAATAATGCAGATAGAATTTAAGTGTTTGTAAGCAAGGTTTAGCTGCTGCCTCTTCTGATTAGACCGGAAAAGAAAGGCTTTGTGCAACTTGGAAACGATCGCGATATAAAGTTGTTTATACCTTCAGGATTATTTGTTTATTTGTTACTAGCAGGAAGACTCGACGTTTTCCAGGATCGAATGATGATCACTACTATGTACCTTTTGACTACGTTCATAACACGATATAACTTTCTTTGTTTTACTTATCCCCCCACTCCTCCCGTTTCTCTTTTAATATAGACGGGTGAAGCTGAAATGTTAGAAAAACCTTCTGAATATTATACATATGGTTTAAATTTCATTAAAATCGGGTATGTGTATTTGAAGGTTTAAGTGGGTTCTGTCCCTATAAGTTACGTAGAGGTTGGGGCACGTATGTATTCGGCACGTAGATTTTACCGTAGAGATTCGAGAATAATTCCATTGTCTTCGTGAAAGTTTTTTTTACATATGATATAAATTTCACCAAAATCAGATATATTTGAAATATAAAAGGAGGTCCTTAGGTTAAGAGGGCATTTAGAGATTCAGGACCACTCACAATTTCTTCCTCAGACAAGTTTATACATGATTAAAATTTCATAATAATAGAATGTTTGAAAGTTTTAAAAGGTTATGCCATAATCGCCCTCTTAAAGAACAGAATTCGTCTGTTTTATTTTTTCAATTTTTCTTTACTGAATTTTTAGTACTAAAATCAGAAACATTAATAAATGTGAAATTAAATCGGCAAAAACCTCCTGGTACAATGCAAAAACGTTCTATGCAGGTTTCTCCGCCGTCTTTTTAACATTCTCTTCTTTTGGCCAGCTTTTTTGTTCATTTGCTTTTGACACCGGAAGATGATTCGACGAAGAATCGAAAACGTTTGTGAAACCTATGGAACATTTATTATTTTTTTCATTTTAATTAAAAAAAGACGATCAAAAATTTGTATTATTTTTAACGACGTTTGCATAAATGAGAAAATGCATACTAAATACACTCACAATATATATATACATACATGCATATATATATATGCATATATATACATACATCTATATCTATCTATATACGTATATATCATGGACGGCGGCACCGAACGCAGGGGGGGGGGGCTCAAGCCCCCTCTCTTATTGACTTGCCCCCCACACTTTACGGTCATCAATAATTAAGTTTCTATGCATGTGTTTAATTTTATCTCATTAGCTTATCTATTAATTGATTGTTGGTCTTATATTGTCATCATTACGATATAAGACCAACAATCAATTTTATCTAAAATTTGGCGAAAACCAAGCGAAATGGGTGAGTTTTTGATAAAGGTCTCTATTCTATAAGTATATTTACGGACTTTCATTTTCTACAAAAAATCGACACGCCGAAACAAAACACGTGAAACTTGAATTAAACTGATTTTGGCATTTCTTTAGTTTAGCTGTGTATCACAATTTATTTGTTTTCCTTTTTTGAAGGCAGCGACAGACAACCGGAATAACAGAATTTGGAGTTTTTATACAAAATCTTCTTTTTTTTTGTCTATATATAAAGTAGAGAGGATGTTTACCCTGTACATATTTGCTTATAGGAAAATAACCCCATCCATCACAGGCTACTAAACTCACCCATTCATTACGCCTATTCACTCGAGCGTGTTATAGTAAATTTTCATTATTTTTCACCAACAAACACTAAATATTACATTTGACCCACCATCTACGACTCTCCGCCAAACCAACTCCATATAGGTGGTAGCAAAATTTTTTCTCCCTAACAATTCTGTACTGTCACTCTACTCATCGACACCGGGAACTAATAAACAGTTTAATTTTCACAAAAGATTCCGTTCTTATTTATTATTTGCCTGGTATTAATTTACTCCATAATATAAAGCAATACACAAAGACTTAATGACCGCTCCCGTTCACTCCAATGATTTTCCGCGAATATCAGATTACGTTATTTCTATTTCTACCTATGACTTCTATATTTATATTTATTCCGGAATTAAGCGAATGAAATTAACGAACACAGTTCCTGCAACATTTAATCATTCAACATGGCGGCTACAATTTCTTGATCGAATCGACTTCCTATTTAATTCAATAAACGGCAAGATACTGGTAGACCCCGATACATTTACATTTTCAAAATGATACACCTTTAACACGCATATTATAGGAACTTGCCCAAATCCATTTATTTCATCAACTACAAATGACCTAAACCGTGTCACTTTTGAACTTTACATTTGGTCGGCAGAAATTGAAATTTCTGTTTGTTCTTTTTTCACCAGAAGCGACTTGCTAATATGCTTCACACAAGACCTCAACGACTATAAGATCATTTCATGTCTAAATTATGTCAAAAAGGGTATTTTTGATCGAAAATGCCCTAATATGGTAATTTGGGCCCAGACGCCAAAAAATTGAATTTTTAAAAATATTTTTTCATCTATCACCAAGAGTATTCCATTCTAACGAGTTATCAACCACTATCAGACGATCATTTTAAACCAAAATATGCCCTAAACAGTGATCTTACCCCAATATGCCCAAATTAGTTAATTTCAGCCCAGACGCAAAAGAATTTAAATATTTTGAATGTTTTTTTGTCTATCACCAAGAACATTCCATTCCGCTTCTAATGAGCTCTCAACCACTATCGGACGATCATTTTTAGTAAAGATATTGAATGTATTCCCATATTTCGT
>OY744533.1:26361893-26364393 GCA_963556195.1 Sepiola atlantica | reverse complement strand
CTAGACATAAGATCTAGTATCATTATATATTGATTTTCTTAAGGAGACATAAAATTGGCGCAAAACTGTTCTGTGCTGTTCGAGGAATTTATTTTACCCGTCCTGAGACGGGTATTCTTCTAGTTAAGTATATCAGTGCGGTTTGTTTGAAGACCGGTCAAACGGAATCATAAGTTCCTCAAAATGTCGATAAGTGTTCTGCAAATACAAGGGAGATAAGCATCTGCACTCTTGACTTCTTATTTGATGTCAAATACATAAGATTACTAGTAAAGAATAAATCAAGATTAAACTGATACAGCAATTATCTATTTTCTTTCTGTTTACATTTATCTGATGGATAAACGATATTAGTTACTTATAGTTGTTTTTTTACGTTTAAGTTTAGAATATTGTTAGATTGGGAATGAAATCTCTTCGAAGTATGGTAAACGAAGAGTATACATTTCATTTAGAATCAACGAAAAATGTGATGAAGAAGTATTAATGTTTTATTTAAACTATTTATTCAAACATATATACTATATTCACGCCGTGAACTACGATGAAAACGATGTAGTACATAATTGTTTTTGCGCAGACGTTCTTTTGAAACAGCTAGTTTATTTGAAGGTTACGCGAGGGCAAAAAGGTTAAGAAACGCTTATATAGTATTCCATCTCACGACGGCCATACTACTTGAAATTCTCAAGTGACACTGGTTCGGCTAAATAGTTCTGTAGTTTGAATATAAGTATAAATATTTAATTTTTGATGTAGAATACCTATTGTAAAATTCACATTAATTGTGTCTGCCTGAATTTTCAGGAAAGGTTGCATACATCAAATTAAATCAAAATAAATATAGCCCAAAATACTAACCCTTCGCATAGCAGCAGTGTTCTGAAATTAAAAAAATTCGGTTATAAGTTTAGAAGTTAATCCTATACATAAATCTATATAAACATACATGATTTACGTAAATTTATATATACTAGAAGAAATTCTATTTTAGGAGGGGTAAAATCTTCAAACAATACAGTATGACACGAATTTTATATATATATATATATATATATATATATGTATATATATATATATATATGTTGTATTACTAATGAGTCACTGCTTATCCCGGGGGTCACTCGAGGATAAGTGTTAAAGCGATGGTCGGTGGGACGTTAAGTGCCACTACGCGAAGATTGGAAACAACGGTAGAAAAGGCAGAAGATTTCTTAAGAGGAATTGATTATCCAAGAGGACGGCTTAACAAGTATTTGTTTACATTAGACTTGTAAACGACCATGTTGTAGTCGGCTGGAAAGCAGCTTGGTTGTATTTTGTTCCACAGACGGGACGCTCTAGAAAATAAACTTTGTTCATGGAAATTGCGCTTGATCTTTAGTGCGGAGAGAGAAAAGAAAAATCATCTGCGGTGGTTATATTCCCTTACGAAGATTAAAATCAAGATATAATACTACTAAACCTTATTCTAAAATCCTTATTTTAATTTGGATCAAAATCCATTACATTATTGAGATTCTAGAAAATGTCTATAATTAAAGGGCCTTAAGGAGTATCCAGAACAAATTGAAATTGAGAGTATCCTTTAATTGATGTCAGATTTAATCTGAAATATTGTAATTTTTAAATGAGAGGTGTTGCCCTAATTCTATCCCCTGAAAACTCTTTAAAATACTCCGAAAAAACTGAAGTTAAGGGAATATTGATTAATTGATGTATAATGACTATTGGTCAGATTTAATCTGAAATATTGTAATTTTTAAATGAGAGGTGCTGCCCTAATTATATCCCCTGAAAACTCTTTAAAATACTCCGAAAAAACTGAAGTTAAGGGAATATTGATTAATTGATGTATAATGACTATTGGTCAGATTTAATCTAGAATATTGTAATTTTTAAATGAGAGGTGCTGCCCTAATTATATCCCCTGAAAACTCTTTAAAATACTCCGAAAAAACTGAAGTTAAGGGAATATTGATTAATTGATGTATAATGACTATTGGTCAGATTTAATCTAGAATATTGTAATTTTTAAATGAGAGGTGCTGCCCTAATTATATCCCCTGAAAACTCTTTAAAATACTCCGGAAAAACTCAAGTTAAGGGAATATTGATTAATTGATGTATAATGTTCATTGTTAAAATTTTACAAATTCTAAAATTATATATAACCGAAATTATGGCCCCCTTACACGTAACAGCTGTGTTTCGAACTTCATAATGATCGGTTAATTAGTTTAGGAGTGAATGCTGCACATACGAATATACAAACATATGCACATACAGCACTTTATATAAGTAGAGATATATGAAATTGTTTCACTTTTTAAATAAACAGCAAAACAAAAGTTAAAATTAAAACGTCCCGAGCAACGTCGAGTATGTAGTATGTGTGTGTGTATGTATATATATATATATATATATATATATATATATGTGTGTGTGTGTGTGTACGTGGAGTATACGAGAGAACATTTGATTATTTAATAAAGCAATG
>OY744533.1:26339393-26356893 GCA_963556195.1 Sepiola atlantica | reverse complement strand
AAATATTCGTAATTGAAAAAGGCCTGAGATGCCGTAAACGGCAGTGGTTTTAAAGAGGCCGTAATTGAAAAGGGCTGAGATGCCGTGAAAGGATTCGTAATGAAAAAGGCCTGAGATGCCGTTAAAAGATTTGTAATTAAAAAAAGGCTGAGATGCCGTAAGTTGATGAGTGGAGTTTTGGGACTGTGGTCCGAATTTATAGAAAAAGAAAGAGAAAAATAAGAACGAATTTTATAGAGGAAAATGATTATGAAAACGATTATGAAAATGATTATGAAAACGATTATGAAAATTATATAGATTAAATTGTATCATCGGAGGCGCTGGGGGGAGAGATTGAAATCACCATTAATCCTCTCGTGAACGTTTCGCGTTATTTTCGGCCGGAGAGGATGAGATCCGAACGGCTGAGGTGGTTTTGAAGAAATGCCTCAGTCCGGAAGGATTTCGCGTGAAGAAATAAAGAAGTTCTCTCTCCCCCCCCCCTTGCTATGCAACATATACCTTGTTTTGGTTGCCGTGTCCTGCTATTTCCACAAGAAATAGGTTGAAACGAACCGCGTTGCTACAACGGAAATCTTGGGGTCCAGAGGCGGGCGAAGACAGAGAGAGAGTGATGTCATCGAACAGTGAGTACCTCGTAATTTTTATGTTGAATAGATAAAGTTTGAAAGGGAAGAAGAATAAAAAAAGGAACTCTTACGAAGTTAAAGTAATAGAAAAAGAAGAAAAAAAAAGGAACTCTTACGAAGTTAAAGTAATAGAAAAAAAAAAAAAAAAAAAAAAAGGAACGAGACACGAGGGAGACATTGTTAAGATTCACAAAAAAAAAAAAGAAAGAAAGAAAGAAAAAACGCACGCACACACAATTATTAGATTAAAATAAAAAAAAAAAGAAAGAAAGAGAAAAAAAAACGCACGCACACACAATTATTAGATTAAAATAAAAAAAGAAAGAGAGAAGGGAAAACGCACGCACACACAATTATTAGATTAAAATAAAAAAAGAAAGAAAAAAAAAAGAGAAAGACACATTTTGTTAAGAAAAGTACATTCTAGTTGGAAAGAAAAGGACGATGTGCCGTAATTATGTTTTTTTGGTATTGTGTTTTAAGAATTTGTTGCTAAGATTCACAAAAAAGAAAGAAAAAAAAAAAGAAAGACACATTTTGTTAAGAAAAGTACATTCTAGTTAGAAAGAAAAGGACGATTTGCCGTAATTATTTTTTTTTGTGTTGTGTTTTAGGAATTTGTTGCTGTAGTTTTTTTTTCTGGTTTGTGTTGGTGGGGGGACGAAGGCGAAGGGCGGTGACGGGCGAAAAAAGAAAGAAAAAGGAGAAACGAGGGAGGTATGCAATTAAAAAGAGAGAGAGAGGCGAGTTGAGATGTTAAAAGAGATTGTTTAAAAAAAAAAAAAAAAAAAAATGTGCGCGCGAGGCAGAATATGCTTGTTAGAAAGAGAGAGAGAGAGAGAGAGAGAAAGAGGGCGCCCGTGGGCCTTGGAAACCGCTATGAAGGTGGCAGAGAAATGACGTCGGCGGCGACAGGTGATCTGGTGACGCCCGGGCCAAAGCCTGGCGACATGTCGGGCGCTGTTCTCTTTTGAATTGTATTGTATTGTGTTGTGGAGATATGTTCTCCATTGGTTCTGTCGGTTTTGGTTTTATTTTTTTGTTGTTGTTGGGTGGAATGAATTTTATTTTATTTTTTTTTTTTTTTTGATGTTTTTTGATGTTTTTTGATGTATTTTGATGTATTTTGATGTATTTGTTACATGGAGGATTCCGGGTCTTCAATGCCTGAGTGAATGAGATTTTATCATTTAGAGGATGGAGAAATTTAAAAATGTAATTGAAAGAAAAAAAAACAGTTCTTAAATTGAATGTTACGTGGGTCAGCCGGGCGAATTGAGTTGGTTAGGTTCGGGCAGCTGGTGGCAGCTAGAGTGGGTTTGGGTCGGATCGCGGAAACCCTTGGACAGGGTTGATTTTATCGGGAAAAATCCCCGTGTACAGAGTATGTACAGGCTTGGAAAGTCAATGAGGGATTCCCGGCGTTTGCTCGTATGCTCTCTTTTATAGAGTAACCATGGGTTAGTGGCGAGGCTTTTGGTAAAGCCTGCATACGTTAAAATTGCGAACGGGAGGAATGACGGTGATGGTCATCCTGTGGGACCACGAGAAAAGGAAGGTGGTCAATTATGGAAATTGTTGTTTTTGTGACCCAGGTGTGCCCAACTGCGCCGATAGAGTGTGTGAAAGTTGTGTGAAATGTTAAGCTTTGAAATTGTGGTCCCAATTTTTTTTTGTGGATTTTGGATGTTTGCCGACGAGTGTGCTGCGAAGATACCCCACCCCCTCACCGCATAGATAAGGACACGGGAAGGGAACGCATAGAATTGGTGTCTGCTCAACACCAGTGGGGATGGAGTTAAGCTGGGATGTGGTGTGATTCGGGTGCGCGCGTCGCGGGCGGATAGAACCATGGGGATCGATTTAAAAAATAAAAAAAAAAGAAGAGGTACCGGGTGTTAATTGGATTTAATTGTAAGATTATAGGTTGGGCCTAGTTTTTGGTCATTCGGCGTGTTCCGGGAGCAGAGATGATTCGATGTGACATTTCGCTCAATACCGTATCGACTAGATAGATCCATGGGATGGGGTCCTCCACGTTTAATGAACAGGGCTGGGAGCTAGAGACATGGGCGATTGTTCGCGGACGTTTGCGCCGGGGCACTGGGATGTTCGAGGTATATGGTCCAGATTAGACAGTGGTAGGAAAACGGTACCTTTTGTAATTTTGAGAGGCTGACCATTTAAGTTTACAGGTTAAGGAAAGGGGTTTCTGTTTTTGTGCCCCCATATCGCGGCAATACGCCCGATTTCAAATCGGTCGTGTACCGATGATGAGATGAATATGTGCGTGTGTATTTAAAAAAAAAAAAAATGTTGGTGATGGATTTGGATATTTGTGTAAATTTCTTCCGGGAAGAAATTTTGAAAGATAAGGTGGAGAGGAGTGTTATATTATGACGGGCCCTGTATTTCAAACGGGTAGATTAACTAGTAACAAATAGCTAGTTTGGTTATTCGAAAAATAGGCTTTGTTTCTGGACTCAGAAATGAGTCATAGAAGTGTTTGATCTAGGAGCAGTCATAACAAATCTGGAGAAACCTGACGTGACCTTTTGAGTCAGAGATCAGTCAGTCGTTTTGTCCCCAGATTGCGCGTGGGAACGAGAATCACGTGACCACAGAAAAACAACAACTTAGTTTTAGAAATTAGTCTGTACCTGGAAGCAAGAGTGTTCAGATCGGTTGCGAAAATGTAGCCGGGAAAACGGGTAAGGCCCCACTGTGGGGGGGCCAAAAGATATTCCCAGAAGAAAAGAAAACAGCCCGAGTGTGAGATAGTTGAAGCCGGAATCCTCCTAACGACAACCGAACCGAGCAGTAAGAAAATGGTGTGTTGAGATTAAATAAAATGGTGTGAAATATTCCCTCAAGAAAACCCGTGTCTCGTTTGTTCCTTTGTCGGAGACATGCTTCTTCCTTTGATCGAGACGATCCAGCGGAGACTAGACGTATCACAGGCCAGGGAAGAGAACGAAATCAAGGTAACCTTTGAGATTCATTTGAGATTTGTTTGAGAACTGTTTTAAAGACGTTAAGATACGTGTAATTCTAAGAGACGTTTAATGAAAAAAGGCTTGAGATGCCGTGAAAATATTCGTAATTGAAAAAGGCCTGAGATGCCGTAAACGGCAGTGGTTTTAAAGAGGCCGTAATTGAAAAGGGCTGAGATGCCGTGAAAGGATTCGTAATGAAAAAGGCCTGAGATGCCGTTAAAAGATTTGTAATTAAAAAAAGGCTGAGATGCCGTAAGTTGATGAGTGGAGTTTTGGGACTGTGGTCCGAATTTATAGAAAAAGAAAGAGAAAAATAAGAACGAATTTTATAGAGGAAAATGATTATGAAAACGATTATGAAAATGATTATGAAAACGATTATGAAAATTATATAGATTAAATTGTATCATCGGAGGCGCTGGGGGGAGAGATTGAAATCACCATTAATCCTCTCGTGAACGTTTCGCGTTATTTTCGGCCGGAGAGGATGAGATCCGAACGGCTGAGGTGGTTTTGAAGAAATGCCTCAGTCCGGAAGGATCTCTGCGAGAAGCAATAAAGAAGCTCTCTCTCCCCCCCCTTGCTGCACGTTACGTCTTGATGCCTGTAATGCAACAGTTGTTTATTTGTTAAACAGTTGTTGTTTATTTGTTAAACAGTTGTTGTTTATTTGTTAAACAGTTGTTGTTTATTAGTTAAACAGTTGTTGTTTATTTGTTAAACAGTTGTTGTTTATTTGTTAAACAGTTGTTGTTTATTTGTTAAACAGTTGTTGTTTATTTGTTAAACAGTTGTTGTTTATTAATTAAACAGTTGTTGTTTATTTGTTAAACAGTTGTTGTTTATTTGTTAAACAGTTGTTGTTTATTTGTTAAACAGTTGTTGTTTATTTGTTAAACAGTTGTTGTTTATTTGTTTAACAGTTGTTGTTTATTTGTTAAACAGTTGTTGTTTATTAGTTAAACAGTTGTTGTTTATTAGTTAAACAGTTGTTGTTTATTTGTTAAACAGTTGTCCGTTTATTAGTTAAACAGTTGTTGTTTATTTGTTAAACAGTTGTTGTTTATTTGTTAAACAGTTGTTGTTTATTTGTTAAACAGTTGTTGTTTATTAGTTAAACAGTTGTTGTTTATTTGTTAAACAGTTGTTGTTTATTAGTTAAACAGTTGTTGTTTATTTGTTAAACAGTTGTTGTTTATTTGTTCCGCACTCTACTGCTACTCCGTGTCCGTTTTCGCTGTTGTTGTTTCTCTGTCCCACAAGCTACTATTGTTGTGTTAGTCCTTGTTAGTATTTTCAAGACACCATGTGGAAAGAAAATACGTACAATAAACCTTTATTAGTAAAAAAAAAATATGATCACTTAATGTTTTATTCGTGTGAATATGCAGACACCTTCCAGATCTACTCAACTATCTGCGTAGAATATGTGCATATGTTTGCAGGCGGTGTGTGAACTATTGCCTGTATACCTGGCGCAACATAAATTCGTCTATCTTAGATTTCACTCTGTCGTTCCGCGTGTCAAATCTCTCTGTCTGTCTATCTATTTAGCTCTTTCATTTGCATCAGCAATTTACGTCATCAACATTCTATACATTAATACAAATTCGCATATGTTTGCTTGTATCATTTTTTATCACATTTCTACTAACTTATCCGACATACTTTTAAAACCTAATTGGCCATTGTCAGTTAACTTCTGTCATAAAACGTATCTTTACATGCAATTTCATTTCTAAAATTCCTGATCACTCTGAGTTTTAATAATTTATTCGAATATATATTTTTCGTGGGTTCTCTCTATCGTGTTACACTGGAACAGTCTTCCTATTCATCTGATATTTCTTCGTGTAACTTTATTTCTTATAACCAAGTATTAAAATATCATCACTGAGATCCATTTGGAAGGCGTGGATGTCATCCAGGTGACTGTTATGATGGATCTGGAGAGCATCCCCGAAGAATCTTTTTACGACATAATCCAGTGTTCATGGTTTCCCGCACCCACGCCTCTTTTTAAATGGATGACGTCATCGTTATGACGTCATCCATTTTGCACCAAAAAACAAACAAACAAGATCCACAGTTTTAGTAGTATGTATAATCTAGACTATTCGGACTACTGTTCTCCTTTTTGATGTTATTCTCTGAACGTTTTGGCCGATGTAACTTTCGACCTCTATGTAAATGTTTTCGAAATCGGGAATCTTTGTGTTGAACTTTGGACTCTGTACGGAATTTTGAACTGAACCCTTTATTGAATCCACGAAAGTAGAGTGCACTTGTCCCGTCAGTAAGGATCGGTTAGAAGGGTTTAGCAAGTAAATTTTATTTGAGTCTTAGTTAGTATCGCCTGTGGTAAAGATTAAACTTTCTAACTCCAGAAGTATGTCACTTAGAACTGTTTGTCCTCAACACCTTTATCCGTTGCGCTACGTGTCCAGTATATTAGATCGCCAGGAGTCTAGATATTCGTTTACTGAAACCTTCATTTTCTTCTTCTGTATATTTATCCTTCTTCTACGCTTTCTGTCTTATTTTTCTTGTTTTACTGTATTCTCATTTTTACCTTTTTCTTCCTATTTTTTCTTTTTTTCTCCTCCCGCGACTTCTTCTCCTTCATTTTGTCGTTTTTCTTCTTCTTCTTCTTCTTCTTCTTCTTCTTCTTCTTCTCTTTTCATTTATTTCTTAGTCTTTTTTATCTTCTCCTTTTTTGTTTTTTTCCTCATTTTTTAGTTTTCTCTGTCTACCTAGTCTTCTACTCTTTATATTTTCTCCTTCTCTTTCCTTATTCTCTTCGTCTTTTCTCTTTTTCCACTTGCTTCTTCCTTTTCTCTATCTCCTTCTTTCTCTTCTCCGCCAGCCCTTCTTGTTCTGTTTCTTCTTTTTCTTCTATTCTTTTCTCTTCTCCACCTTCTTCTTCCTTTTCTCTATCTCCTTCTTTCTCTTCTCCGCCAGTTCTTCTTGTTCTGTGTCTTCTTTTCTTCTATTCTTTTCCCTTCTCCGCCTTCTTCTTCTATTTTTATTCTTTTTTCTACTTTTGATTTTTTTTATTCTCCTTCACCTATTCTCTACTTGTCTTTTGCTTTCGTTTTCTTCTCGTTCTTCTTCTTCTCATTCTACATTCTCCCCGCCTTCTGTTCTTCTCCGTTTCTTTCTTCTGTCATATTCTTCTTTTTTGTCTTCTTCTTCACACACACAATTAGTCTTATTCAGTCTTTTCTTCCTAATGTTTCTTCTTCTTCTATCTTTTTCTTCGTTTTCCTTTCCTTCGTATTTTTATTCTCTTTATATTTATTATTCTCTTTTTTCCTCGCGGTCCTGGATATAACCTTAAGACATTCCGTGGCGATGCCTCCATTTGGGAGCTGTGGGGAATGTGGAGTTCCCCTTAGTTGCCATTGCTCCCAGGTCCACTCTGGCCCGGAGTGGTAGTACCTGTAAGGACCCAATCTATGGGTCAAATAGAAACTACTAGCGCTACCAAATCAGGCTGTCTGAAGTTATTGACTTACTGACTAGAAAATGCACCAAACATTGAAGTTTTACTGTTTTTTTCCTTTACAAAACTCAATCATATTCTGCAAAATCCAAAACAAAAAACAATCATTTCCCTCCCTCACCTCTTCTTCCGTCTCCCCTCTCCCTTTCACTCAACCAAACATCATGAATAAATACTTAAACATATAAAGTATAAAAACCTTCACCAAAATGACCGGATTCAGCATTAAATGACCTGAAAAGAGTTGATATTCTGTGAAACAAAAATCCCCCCCAAAAAACATGATTAAACATTTGAAAATATAAAGAACTTGAAGCATGAAAGCCTTCACCAAAATGACTAGATTCGGCATTAAAAACCTCGAAAAGTTTTGATATGCCGTAAAACAAAACTACCAAACCAAAAACCATGATTAAACATTTGAAGATATAAAGAACTTGAAGCATAAAACCTTCACCAAAATGACAACAATTCAAAATACCAAAGCTCTTAACTAATGACTATGAATGACCCATGGACTTAAGACTCAAATAAAGGATATTTCCTTCTACATTCATGGAATGAAATTACCCTTAGGGTTGATGTGCCATTTTGTTTTCATATTTTATTTTTCTAACATCCTCCCGTTCTCCCATTCGTCTAATTCTTCCCCTTCTCTCCAATCTTCTGTTCATTCTTCTTTTCTTTCCTCTTATTCATGCCCTTTTTCTTCTACTTCTATTTTCTGTCTAATTCTTCTTTTGTCGTCTTTCCTTTCTCTCTTCTTCTCCTTCAGTCTTCTCGTTTATTTATTTTCTCCTTCTGTCTAATTTCTCTTTTTCGTCTTATTTCCATCCTTCTACTCCTCCCCTTCCTTTTTCCCCCATTTATCCTTTGTATTTCTCACGTTAGTCTTCGGTTTCTTCTTCTTCGTGTTCTTCTTTCCCTTTTTTTCTTCCTTCATCTTTTCTTTGTATTTGCCCCATCCTTCTAATTTGTCTTCTCCTACTCTTCAGCATCTTCTTCGCCTTTCGTTTTATCCTTCTTCTTCTCCAATAATTTAACTCTCCCCTCTACGACTTCCAATTATACCATGATTTATTGGATCTTCCCCTTCTCCCCTCCTCTCTCTCTGTGTTCATTTTACACATCTCTCTCTCTCGCATTCTCTCTCTCTCTCATTCTCTCTCTCTCATTCTCTCTCTCTCTCTCTCTCTCATTCTCTACTCTCCTTGCAAGTAATTCAGTCTACAGTTTTAGGTCTTGAACTAAAAGAAAAGTATGCTTCAACGGCTTACATCAATGGATAGATAGATTTGTGTTGCTTACCTTATTACGCACACACACACACACGCACACGCACACACACACACACACACACACACATATATATATATATATATATATATATATATATATATATATATATATTAAAGGAGAGAGAATGAAAGAGAGACACATTTCTTTTCAATATTATAAAAAAGAAATGTATTTTCTTGAATTGATATATGACGTTTTTCATAAATGTATTACGTCTAGTTTTTAAAAGCTTTTTTTCGGAACCTTCATAAATATTCATATATCTTAGGAAGTCGAGTCGACTATGTCTAAGAACCATAATTTATCGGAAACAGAACGCATATATATATATATATATATATATATAATTCAAAAATGCTTTTAATTATTTATACATGAAAAACAGGCCACTTTATACAAGGCCTGTCTAAAAAGTATCCGACCTTACCCAGAAAAAATATTTCAAATATGTGATGAAGTTGGGACCCTAATTCCTTTCAAATAAGCCCCTTTTTGCTTGCACACACTTAGCCCACCGACCCCTCCACTGCTGGAAACACCTCTGAAAGTCTTCTTTTGTAATGGTGTTCATCTCCGCCGTCACGTTAAGTGCGATGTGTAACACAAATTAAGGAGTGGTTCAACCGATTCAGAAATGGCCGCACATCAGTGGAGAGTGACCAGCGTTCTGGCAGCCCCTTAATAGCTCGGAGTGCAGCTATTGTTGAGAGGGTGCCAAAAAAGAGATAATGCGAAACGCGACGGTGGAGATGAACACCATTCAAAAAAAAAAACTTCCAGAGGTGTTTCCGGCAGTGGGTGGATCGGTGGGCTAAGTGTGTGCAAGCACAAGGGGCCTACTTTGAAGGATACTAAGGTCCCAACCTCGTCACATATTTGAAATATTTTTTCTGATATAAGGTCCGATACATGTTAGACAGGCCTTGTATGTATTCAACAGTAATAATATAATGCAAGGCAAAAACAAGTTATATAGTCAGAACTTACTGCTAACAGTACAGAAGCATTTCAAACTTATGTATTCCGAGTAACAGCAGTACTATCCTAATACTAATATTTTTAAGGAAGTCGCCCCAGACAAGGCATGATGCCACTTGATGTAAGGGGCTAAAAAATACTACTGCAAGGTCAAAAACTAATCAACGATAAGTGTTAGATGGATAGATTCCGACCCAGAAAACAGCAATTCTCTCCTTTTTGGCAGAAAATCGCTTATGGAATGTGAGGACTAAAGGACAAAATAAGGGAAGCTAGTTATGAGGCTGCCGAAAGTAAACCTATGGTCCACTTTCTACTCTCCGAATATACGGCCTCCAAGGGGGTTGACTCATTGGTAAATAAAATCTACATATTGCAGAGCTATAACTTGTATAAGCTGATATAAATATAATCTGATGATAACATCGACTGAAGAACGAATCCTTGTGAGTTAAATTTCCGTCGTACCGAACCTATCGATGGGCGATCAAACTAATGTATAGTGTTCTTTGAAATAAAAAACATATAAACTTACATACGTTATTGAGCATTCGGGTTGTTATATACACGTATATATCTAAGTGAATAAATTTGAACTATATTTATATAAAAAAACCTTCAGGCTAATTTAATTTAATTATACACTAAAATATGTTCAAATACCCTATATATATATATATATGTATATATATATATATATATATATATATATATAACAACACACACAGATTAAACACACTTATCCACTTGATTAATTTGCATCATGATTTTTAAAAATCTACTTAATAAATTAATATTCTGCACGATTCGTTCTATTTTTTATCTCCAATTTTCTCATATATAAGCAATACTTGTTCATATTAATAGTAGTATTATTAGTAGTGGTCACATTAATTAGAGCGATTTTATGAAAGTTCAACATTCAAAATAATTATTTTGAAATTCGAATGATGAATTCCGGTTACGTTTCCGCACGTCAAAAACGTTGACTACCATGGAATAATTAAAAAGAAAAACTCCGCATTAGGTACACTAACTAACACCGTTTTACTTTTAAGAATTCAATATATGTCATAACATTTGTAAAACTAAAATGTGTACTTGTTGACGACGGCTATGATTATTATGATAACAACCATTACATTTAGCATAAAAAAGAATAAAGAAAAGTCCCCTCTTCTCAGATTTTTAAATTGACAAAAGAAAAATAGATTCATCCTTTAAAAAATACTTCTTTGTTCTTTTTGTCTCTAATAATAAAGGCAAAAACGCAAAGTAACCCTTTTAAATTACTCGGGTATGTATAATTATTTTATTTGCCCAATTGACGTTCCGATTTTTCGTTTATTCCTTTTATTATATAACCGGTCTTTAATAGGGAATTTCTTCTCATGCTAATACAAATCAAATCCCTTTACTTTGAATATCCAAAAGACCATATAAAATAACATTTGTGGTGTTTTCTTGTCTAATTAAGAAAATGTGGCCATGATCATACACATTAAATTTTCTCAACATGATAGTATATCAAAAAACACCATGGCAATCATCTATTTGTTGCTTTCCGCCAGATAGAAACAATTTAAATTTCAAATTTTGTTTTGTAAAGAAGACAACAGCTAGATTAATTTGAGATAGGGCAGTTGAAATATATATATATATATATATATATATATATATATATATATATATATACACATAACTATACCTATGATAATATATATATATATATATATATATATATATATATATATATATATATTATTACTTATGTGTTTGTTATTAACTAGGGAAAGGGTTAATTTTTAAATGCTGTTTCATGCTTATCCACTATTGAAATAATAAACATATAATATATATATATATATATATATATATATATGTCCAGTGCTCAATAGAGCGTTTATATATGATTATTTTTATTTACACAGACATGTACAAAATCCGCGACACTGGCATGTCGAGTTTATCGATCAACAGCTATTACAAACTGAGATTCTAACTCTTCCTGATGAGATCTCAGTTTGTAATAGCTGTTGATCGATAAACTCGACATGCCAGTGTCGCAGATTTTGTACATGTCTGTGTAAATAAAAAATAATCATATATAAAAGCTCTATTGAGCACTTTTATAAATCCGGTTGAAATTCTTTGGATTACTATCCTGTGGATGTTTTACCTAGATTATTATATATATATATATATTATTTCATTAATTTTGACTCCAACATCTCTATATTTATAAAATTACGTGACCAATTCTCATGTATGTGCGTGTTTCCTGTCTGTACATGATCAACACATTGTTTTTTACCATTAATCGATTACTGACTCAAATAAAAAATGTAAAGCCTAAGATAATCAAATAATTTTTGGAATTCAACATAAAAATTTCATTTTTTAAACAAGGCTGCCATTTTAAACTTTTAGTAATCGTAGAAAGAAAAAAAATGAATAACTTCGGGACCCTTCGAAATATGAGAGGAATTTGGTAGCATTTAAACTGTCGAATAGAAAGTTTCTAGAAAAATAGTACGCCTGGGTCACCCACTGAGCTCGGTTTAGGGTCTTTGAATCTGGAAAAAACGACCGTCTATAAAGCAATATCGTTCTAGAAGGAGTGGGTAATGCCTCGGAAAATGGCCTCCTAAGACAAAATAGAACCATAGCTTATTCATACAACGATGTATCTGACAAGAGATTAGGTTGCCAGAATGATACCAATAATTTATTCCGCTCATATACAAAAGTACATTTGTAAAGGCAGTTAATTTTTTAAAAAATAAAGACTAAATCAAAAATTAAATTTTTGTTCGTCCCTCTCCACCTCTCTCTCTCTCTCCCTCTTTACATCTATAAGTTCAATAGTATTAATTCTGTGGTGATATTCCCTATTGTTTATAATGGACTATTCCAATCTTCTTTTTTATAATTGATGTTATTACCGGGACTGTTAATAAATAGAGAAGAGACAGTGATAGAAACAAGATTGATAGAGCCTGTATGATATGTAGAGCGGTGACCCACACACGATAGATTGAGATAGGTTGATAGTAATGAGCAGAAACCTAGTAGAGATGGGTAATTTGGTCAGTAAATCGAAAATTACAGATAATTAGATCAATAAACATAAATTTTTGTTCAAACATAACTCAATTCCAACACTAAGTAATAATTTAACATTTATTTCATGTGATTAAAATATATAGGAAAAACGTTTTAACGAAACTAACATTGTTGAAATTGTCTTCAGTATGCTAATAGAGTTGCTCTTGCTTTAAGATTCTTAGCAAATCCTCATGTAGTAACAGATTGAATATTTTGGAAGTTATTTACAGCAAAACGACATTACCTGAAGAAAATTATTTAGAGGTGCATAAATATTTGGTGCAATTAATAACTTTATGACTAAACAATACAGTAATATTTAATTTTAATTTTCAATATCCTATCTTATATAAATAGAGAATTTGTTCGTCTGTCAGTCACAATTTTCCTGTCAGTCACAACTTTTTAAAACGCAGCAAGTAGATTGCGGAATTTGTCTCGCTTAGAAATATCAGATCTTAACTAGTTTTAGAAATGGAAAATATCGCATTAATAGTAAATAATAAGGTCCCAACAAATAAAGCGAATGCCGTGACCGAGAATCGAAACCGAAACCTTGATCTTCAGTCTGATATTCTAACAACTGAGCTATTTAAACTTTTTTAAATAAAGCTTAAAATATTACCTTAACGGAATAATTATAGCTTTTGTATGGCGTCATAGATTTATGATTCACGTCATATTTCAAAACATTAATTCAAACATAAGCGATGATAAAAAAATAAACAAATGAATTAATAGCGTTGGAAATTATTTTAATAGTCCCAAACAATTTATTTTGTTTTAACTACGTACGGGCTCTAAAAACAATTTAATATGTAATATATACCATAATTTGGGGACGTAGGGCCGACACTTCTAGCATTTGAAAAAGTAAATAATTTGTTTAACAAAGACATTGTTTATAAAAAAGCGAAAGTAAAGTTATAAACTGCCGGGCAACACCGGGGTATGTACAGCTTCTTTTTTTTTTTTTTAAATGGGTCGATATCAATTGCTGATAGACTGAATCCTTTTTCATTTGTGGTTTTTTCTTTGGATTTGTAGCGATTTTTCGGGACTTCTCTTGTCGCAATTGTGATTCCCGACATAAAACACTGAGTTACTCGGCACTTTTTGTCATAATTATAGTTAATTATCTATTAAAATAATTGGATATACTTCAAGTAGGGTATCCCATAGAGTAAATGTGGTATTGTGGTGAATGCTGGAATAAAATGGATGGACAAATAGAGAATGAAAGAAAAGTGTTTGGACGAATGGGTCAAATACGTTTAGTTAAGTGTATTATTCATCTCCTCATCAGGATGTTAGACACAAGGTCAGGTGAGGTTTTGAAAATCCAACAAACTAGGAGAACGGCACTCTGGCTTATAACAAATGTCTGGCAGCTCTGACGGTATACACTGGTAAGGGCCCCTCAGGCGATTAGTAATAAACTGCCCCTTTCTTAACGAGAGGAGGTAAAGCCTGGAAGGGTTGATCTCCTAAGACTACACAAAACTATACATCAGCTCAACAGTAACAAAACCACTGTCAGACTGATTGCTGAAGACGTGTCCTCGACTGGTATGGACAACATCTACTCTAGCTGCGTCTACCATAAAATCGTCAATTCCGCCCTGAGAAATCAAACAATCAAATTTAGACCTAGAAAATGAACAAACAGGAAAAACTAAATAAAATCCTGGATTTGTGTCCCAAACAATCCGCTATATTTACGGATGGATCTAAGGACAATGCTACAACCGAATGTTAAGCTATGCATGCAAACCAAATTATTTAACATCTTCTTGAGGAAACATTTATTTTTAGCGCAGAATCCAGTGCCATAGATTTAGCACTAAATATATTCTTGCAAAATAAAAGGAAAAATGTCATCATTTTCTCAGACTCATTAGCTGTATTAACAACACTGAAAAATCGAAAATGTGATAACTTATTGATTATTAAATTATGATGTAGATAATCATTGTAAGACACCAAATATATCGAACTTTGTTGGGTCCTAAGTCACGTCTGAATTTGAGAAATGAATTTGTCGACACTGTAGCCAAAACTGCCAAAAGTAGCCCCCAACAAAAAATTTAAGATTCCATACACTGATGTTAAGATAAACAGTCACACATATATTCGCGAGCAATGTCAGTTTCGCTCAAACAATAACACTTTCAATAATTTACTGACAGTAGAACCCGGCCTGAACGAACAGAAACAGAGCTGTAGGACGTCACGACGGGAGATCGTCATCTCCTGACTCCGTATTGACCACACTAAAGCCACGCATTCATTCCTGCTTGAGCTAAAGGAACCACCATGGTCCGCGATTTGTCATGTCTCATATACGGTGAGATGCTTTATGATAGAATGTGTTGATTTTACCTTACATGTGACAAAGGTACTAAAATGTTGGCACAATAAAAAGAGTGTTTAATGATGTCAGGGTGGCACTTATAGTCTCTTTTTAAAGACAGTGCACTTATACTAAAAATTCTTATATATATAAGTTCAATAAACAAAAGCAAATATCCTATTTTATTGATTTTGGACTCTTTATTTACAAATGAATGATATAAGAATTAGAATCGATTAAATATTTGAAAATATTAAGAACCTTAAATACAAAAACATTTTACAAAAGTGAATACAGTCGGCAATAAATAACTTAAAAAGTGTTGAAATGCCGTAAGACCAATCAAACAATCTCGCTATTCCAGCTTAGTATAGAGTAGGATAAACAGAGGATAACCACTGACTCATACCCAAAATGTTTATGGCCTTGTACCTTATTTGTTAATGAATTATAGTTTTTTTTTATTTGTGAATAAATAATTCAAAATCGGTTCCTGCCTGGAAGCCAGCCCCCTATGCCATTCTGAGGCACAACCCGTAGATCAGAATGATTGATCTATTCGTTCCCAAGTAGCCATGCTCACATGCATTACCTTTCTCCTTTGGGAATAATGATTCGTTTATCAACGGTTGCCTGAGGCGCCGCTGTCAGATTGTCGATGAGTTTGACCAGGGCAAATTTTGCACCCGTCCGAAGTGCCCTCTATTTCGGGGAGCTGGATTTTCCGATCTCTGTTTACTGGCATTATGTCTAACATTGCTGCAGTAGGAAGTGATTGAATTATAAGCTTGGCTTCGAACATCTACGTGAAGCTTCTCTTATGTATACGATAACGGTATCCGTCTTTTTATTAATTCAGCATGTTACAATGAGCTCTAATTGATTCGTTATGCGTTGTATATGTTGCATCCTGCCTATGTGGTAAAGGGTTTCGTTTGTTTTTTCTATTTTAGGGAAGGCTCTAACCTTTCAAACATAATACTTGGGGTGAAGGAAGAGTAAGGAGTAAAAAGAGATGAAAGGGTATAAAAGAGAGGAGAAAGAAGAAACGAAAGAGTATAGAGGCGAGGAGAAGAAAGAGACGGAGGATTATAAAAGGGGCGAGAGAAAGAGACCGAATAGTAAAAATGAGAGGAGGAAGATACGAAGGAATAGACATGAGATGGAAAAGAGGAAGAGACGAAGGGCATGAAATAGAGGACGAAAAGGAAGAGACCGAATAGTAAAAATAAGCGGAAGAGGAAGAAGAGACGAAGGAGTAAAAATGAGATGGGGAAGAGGAAGAGACGAAGGAGTATGACATAGAGAAGAAGTAAGAAACGAATGAGTAAAATTGGTGGAGAAAAGAGCCAAATGAGTAAAAAGGGGAGGGGGAGATAAACAAATACGAATTATTAAAAAGGGGAGCTGAAGAGGAAGAGAAATATGAGTAAAAAGGAGAGAGGAATGAGTAAAAAGCGGAGCTAGAGTGTAACAATTAGTAAATAATACATTTTATGATGCATATTAAATGAAAAAAGAAAAATACATATATTTAACAATATTTCAACCACACTAAAAAGTCCAAATAATTCCGAACAGATTTAATAAACAAAACGCCGAGTTACAGTTATGTGTATTCAAGTCGTTTTTTTAATTTATTTACAAGTGTTCCTTACAACATAAGTATTCGTGATTAAAAATCTATTAAAAACTTTACATTGACAACAAAAATCCACGTAAGAAATAAGAACAAACAGTTAAGTCCAATTTGTTAACTCGTGTACGCCATTTAAAATAACGGTCAGATCTCTACTGTATTTTCGAATTTCGTAGTTGACTAATGATGATTAAATTATTTTATACATTAATACTAATATATATATATATATATATATATATATATATTCTCGGTCCACGGAAGTATTTTAAAATGGCCCGAATTCTCAAAATTACTTCCGAATAAATGCGTTCCACCTACGGTTGAACTAAACATCTTTCTATTGGATTTGCTTATCCTTGAACTTTTTCAATGCTGCCTTCACGAAAACCCTTATTTTTCATCTTTAAATCTCCTTTCACTGGGCACCTTATTAACGGACATTTACCTACTGGAGAAACCCCATATATTTTTTACACGCACATTCTCACTCTCCATTACTTAATATATTTTTTAATTTTGGATTTTTGCTTTTCCACTGCCAACTTATCCATCTATGTAATTCCTCTGATAAGATTTCAATCTTTGAAAAGCCTTGGCTTAAGGAAAGAATAATAAACATGTTTTTACCGAGTACACCTTGCATTAAACAATCAAAGTTGAAATACATTTCCCATTCGTACATGTCTATCCCTCTTCATTCATCTATCTATATATATGTATATACAAAAACCTTGGTACAATTAAGGATCGGTTTCGTTAAACAGAAGAACACCCGAGTGTTGTATGTCAATCCCAGATCATTTTTCCATGGACTCATCAGAAAACCTGAAAATTCTCATCAGAAGAAATACATAGACATGCAACAAACAAGAATACAAACAACTCAAATCGAATTTATTTCCATCGAGAGAGACTTAGAATTTTTTAGTGTCATGCCTAACGTTATTTATATATATATATGTATGTACGTATATATATAATATTAAT
>OY744533.1:26241893-26331893 GCA_963556195.1 Sepiola atlantica | reverse complement strand
GACATAGAAAAGGAAAAGAAAGATAGGAAAGTCTAAGAGGAAAGAGGCGTAAAAACAATTAGGGAATTGATTTCTTGTAACTTTCTAGACGTACATACTGACTGAAACCGTACTTTCCTAGAAACGTTCACGCACGCAGATACAATGTGTTCGATAGGATGTGACCAGAATGCAATTTTCCTTTACTTCCTTATTTTTATTTCTTGTTCGTCTTTCTTTCACTTGATTCAGTTTCTCTTCTCTTTCTTTCTCTTTTCCCCTCTCAATTATCTTTACTTACCAACTTCTTGTCCTATCTCCGATGTGAAAAAATGTTTTCATAAACGGTAGTTTTCGTTGGAGTATCATTGTCAACAAGTTCCAATACTGTCCGCCCCATTAAATCACGCTTGTAACTCACATTGCGTTTTCGCACCAGCCGTTTACCAGTGATTTCTCAGCGATAACTGCCGACATTTTCTGTAGAATTCTAGTGACAATAAGGCTCCTTAAGACTCCCTTTCTTCTATAGTCGAAGTATGGATGGTGCTACACCTAATCGGACTTTTCATCCTCGCAGACCCTTATTCGCTAGTGTATGTGCATCTACGCTATCAGGTTATATTTATATACGTATATATTTCATTATATATATGGACATGTAAACGCAAGATCCTCTGAGAGCCATGTGGATGAATTTGTGTTGTCATAAGGGCAACACAGGACGAATTAAAGTGTTTTAATAACATTATTCAAGAATATTTTTGTTACTTAAATACATGTATACGAACGATTTTCTTTCGACCATTTTTTATAGTACACTAAAAATGGCATTAATTTTATTTAAACTTATAGGGTTTTCTAGGCCCTTAATCAATGGAGGGTAGAAAAATATGAAATGTTTGCCACACCTACCTTATAGATGTCTGTTTTTTTTAATATCTAAAATGTAATATATCGTTTTTGACTGTAAATAAACGTTCTGAATTTTTAAAAGCAGTGTTTTTCAGTGAACGAGACGCGTTTTTCTAGTTAAAATTATAAAAACTGCAATTTCAGCCGTTATATTACGAAATTACAAAATATTTTATGTGGACCACGAGTGTCCTTGCAAAGAGCCGCAGTCAGCCTCCGGGCTACATGTTTGACATGCCTGTCCAAGTACACCCAGGTTCATGTGGTACATCTGACTATACTCCATCTTTCCTTCTTGCTGTGCCATTTTATTTCAACTTATTTGTGGTTTGTTAGCGTCACATTCTTACGTGGGTTGGTTTCGAGGCTATATTATTTTTTTAAAATGGCAGCTATTTCCATCGTGGTTGTTTTTTTATGTTATCAAGGCTTACTTTGATTTCTATTTTTCAGTCATTTATCCGAGTTGTTTGGGCTGTCTCTTGCGGTCCTACAATTATTGGGATTGCAATTGCTTTCATGTCCTAGAAACCCTTTCGTTCTTTGACTAATATATTTACGTGTTGTCTGCCTCATTCAATTTCACCCCGTGATCCGCTGAGGCGGCAAAATCTAATATTTGTCAGGTTTTCTCTTTCGAGTAGACTATTATCATCTTGTCTTGGATGAGATGTTCTGTTTGTATTTCAATGTCTCAGAGGATTAAATGCCTTTCATTTTCCAATACTTGATATGATTTATATTTGTGAGCTGGGGTCGTTTTCACAGCTGCCAGTGACCTTCCCAACTCAGTACCTATTTATTTGCCCCCCATGAGGGCAGAATTAGACGTAAAGCTGGTTTTTAATGTGGGGAAAATCCAGCTACACAAAAAGGGCACTCTGCATTGGGACAAACATTAAAATGTCCTCGGTCTATAAGGATTCCTCCTTCACTGACCGGTAACGGAAAATTTAAAGTGTAATATCGGAAGATATACTACATTTTGTCCTTAGGTCCGACCAAGTAATGTCTATTCATATATTCGTTATGGGCCAGCGTGCTGCATTCACTTTTGATGTGGTTTATTGTTTCGTCTCTTTTTCCTCATAGTCCACATTTGTTTTTTCCTGTTCCTTTGTTTTTATGTAGTTTGTTTTAGTGTTCTTTTATGCGGCTGCTATTAGCGATTACTTTTCGCTTTTCGAGTGTCATTTTCTTCTGCCTGCCCAATTTTTCTTGTGAACGGGTTATTTGTTACGTCGTATTAATAGTCCATAAAATAGTTTTTTGTTTATCTTTCTTTATTTGCTTTTTGTCCTGTGTTGTTCATCTTTGTTCTGTTGTTTACGGTGATCATCTGAAAGGGAATAAAACCCTAGATCGACCAGGTAGCTGCAGTTAAGCCGTAGTTGTCGCAGAAAGACTTAGCGTCTTGTCAGACCAGCCGAAAATTCAAGGCCTGGTTGTAAGAGAATGTCGTCGACTACACTTCACCTTACACTTGACCCCCCTGTTCGCCCGATTGCAACCCTCGTGACTTCTTTTTGTAAGGCGCGGTGGACTGAAAGACCAACAGATCCAGTTGCAACACGAAGGACAAGCAAAAGGACAAGACTATCAGTTTTTAGGGGCTTAGGTGAGGAAACAGTGACGAAAGCATATGGCTGGTTCCGAGGCTGCCCCGAGGCGATTATCAAAGCCAATGGCAAGCTTATCGAATGAAATCGACGGAAGATGGCATATGAAAAATTGACCCAAGTTTAATGAATAAATGTCAAAAAATGAAACTACTGTTATTGTTCCAAGACAGTAATCTGACCGGTAATATAAACAAATATAAAAACAATTTATCTTACTTTCGTATTGTTCCGAGTTGCTTAGGAATTAGTATAGTTATTCGCATTACTATACCTACGGTCGAGTTTCAAACCTGAGCTTTAAATATTCACCATATTTAGTCAAACTGAGGGACGATGATATGGCGAAATAACTGTCAGTAAATTACGGTGAGCCCTCAAATAGCACGGGTCAAATATATATATATATATATATATATATAGTACAGAAAAATGAGTACAACATTCGTACCGTCGGTTTCAAGCACAGAAGGACTTAGCCATCCGGCCCCCTTAAGTTTCTGTTGTCATCTCTAATTTTTATGTACCAAAATAAATAAATATTACGCTTTTAATTGTTAATGTTTAACTTTAATTCTCAATTAATCAAGCACTCTGCTGGGATTTTTCCTGCTATATTACAAAGAAGTTATATATATATATATATATATATATATATATATATATATATATATATATATATATATATATGGTGTATGTGTATTTACGCAGCATTTTTTAATTCATGTAAACACTATTAAAAATAACAGAACTCTTCTGTCTGGTTATACCTTTTTAATATTTTCAATCCTTTTAATGATTTTTCCGTGTTTAAATGAAACAAATTGATGAATGATCCGTATGTGTTACAAACGTTTTCGATTCCTTCTCAAAACATCTTCAGGTTTTGATGGTAAAAATTTACTAAAAAGCTGGTGAAATGGTAGAATTTTTAAATGAATTTCTGCCTACCTCCCCATTGTTCTGACTCTATAATTATTCGACTACACTAAATAAATCAGCCATTACTTCAAAAATAAATACCTTTTCTAATAGATTTAATTCATCCACATCTTCCTTGTAGGCGTTCTTTAACGTGCACGTCTCTCCGATGTATTTAAGAATGTCTATAATTTTCACCAGATTTTTAGTACATTTTGCCATCAACACCTGCAGATGGTTCGAGAAGGAATCGAAACCGTCTGTAACAAATACGGATTTCTCAACACTATGCTTGACTTTAACACGAAAAAATGATTAGAAGAATTGAAAAGACAAAAAAAGGTATAACCAAACACAAGAGTTATTTGTTATGTTTGCATATATATATATATATATATATATATATATATATATATATATATATATATATATATATATATATATATATTAGTGGGCCGGTGCTATTCGCGGGCTCACAATTCGCGGTTTCATAAATTCGCAGATGTTTAGCATAAGTATTGACTTAACATTTTCTTCATAAATTCGGTAGAATTTAAAAATATGATAATTATGTAAGGACAATATGACAAAAACGCAATTAAAAATGCTCATTATTCCGTATGATTCATATTAAATGCGGCTTATACAAAAGCATTGGTATTCTAAATTTTCGTGAACTTTATGTGAAATTGAATTATTTTTAAAAGAAAACAACCAAATTGCAAGCAGAAAAGGCTGATCTACGCCAATTGTGTGGCTCTCATGCCAAAAAAACACATGCTAATGTACAAAAACAAGATTTTTAGTGAACTTTGAGATATCAAAATCTATTCGCGGATTTTCGCTATTCGCGGGTATGTCTGGGACGTAACTCCCGCGAATAGCGGGGATCTACTCTCTCTCTCTTTTTCTCTCTCTCTCTTTTTCTCTCTCTCTCTCTCTCTCTGTCTCTCTTTCTCATATTGTATATATATATATATATATATATAATTGTATATATATATATATATATAGAGAGAGAGAGAGAGAAAGAAATATAATGAAACGTTTGATAGAAAAAAAAAGATAATCGACAAACGCACACTTAATCGGATGATATTCTTTTTATTCTCACACTTATGGGTATTACTTAAAAGTTTCAATAACTTCATTTGGCGTCTGTCCTTTCCGAAATAAACATATGTCTGGAGGAAAAGAGAACGAAAAAAGTCCATGACCGCCTGGGAAATCAATTCGCTTGTCCTTATACATCATTCTCTTCGCTCTCCCCTTTCATTCACATCAAAAGCATCTGATCATTAGTTTCCACGTCGCCATTGTGGTCGCCATCTTGGTTCTGAGTTTTAAAACAGCTTTAAGTTATTTCCAACTAGTCGAAGCTGCCGTCTACTGCCGGGTAATTGTAAGCTATAAATGCATAAACATTATAAATCTCTCTGTATCTCGATTGGACTGTATGTCTGCCAAGCGATTCAATGGAAAACAAAGTCATGTATCAACTGCTACATTGTAACTGATTTTATATAATATACTCATTAGAAATTAACAGTCCAACTATAAATTAAAACATATCTGGCTGGTGTTCTATTGTCCACGTCTGTTGTCCTCGTGTCCTCTCAAGAGAGAGGATAATTCGTTAATTACAATCACAGTCCTCTAACGTTTATACCATTATTTATAAGAAATTAATTAATTAGACACAGGCATTTTAGAAAGAGAATTATTTATTTTTATAAAACTGTGATCGTCTTGTGTTAGAAGTAAAAATAGAAGGTAAATGAGAAGGGGGTGAACGAGAGAGAGAGAGTCAATTACTGATTTGAAGCATATAGCTTATTCTTCATATAATCTTAGTACACATCTTGTTTGTTCAGATTATCACGCATGACTACTGGGTAATAGAAACCACCACTTTCTCAAACGAACATGTCTGCCGTGATTTCTGACTAAACTCTATCGCTTCCGTTTCTCACCAACCCAACTTATCTATGAAAGATCAAACCTATAACCTCATCGTGATGTTTCGTGTCTATGATATACTTTGTTTACACATACGCCAATTCCACTTACACAAACGTATATATTCTAAACGAATACACATCCCAGAACGAGTAAAATTAATTAGCGAGACAGAACAGTTTTGAAAAACTTTTATTTTCCTTTAGGAAAATTTTAAATCAAGATATAATGATACTAATCCTTTTTCTAGAACACATTAATTTTGATCAAAATTAATTATATGATTTTCAAGCTTAAGAGGATTTAAAGAAAAAACTGAAATTCATAGAATCTTGATTAATTGGTGTACAATGACTATAGATGAAATGTAATGTAAATCTGAAATATTTGAATTTTCAAATAGGATGTTGTGTCTATATTATGTTCTTTAAAATCTTTTAAAATACTCCAAACAAATTGACAATTGGAGAATATCTATCGATTGATGTCTAATACCTATTTTTTAAATTTCACAAAAATCGGATGTATCTTAATTTTCACGAAGAGATTCCAACTCCCTTTTTTCATTTGCAAAATCCATAATGATCGGTTAATTAGTTTATGAGTCAAACATATACATAAGTATGCGTACATGTTTACATATTTCTAACTTTATATAAATATAGATTAACAAAGGTACCCACCAGTACTAAACACAATTTCAAATACTAATTTTCTAACGTAAAACTTTATGATTAATCAAATAATAGTAATATTAATCTATGGGTTCATTTGGTGCTAATAAATTGCCTCTTACACAATTAATGAAAGCCAGCGAGCCATTAGCGCTATTGTGGCATTCAGTAATTGCCACATACCATTTTAAACTCGGAATATGATCACATCAATCACTCGTGGGGAAACAGGTAAATAAACAGACCAAATTAGTCCCTAAATAAGATAGAAATACGTGTCTTCTACAAAACGCTATGACGCACGTACATAATAATGGTAATACTGTGAAAATATAGTAAAAATCCAGTCACTTTGATTAATGTATACAATTAAAATATGTGACAGTCCATTTTATACGTGTATTTAAAGTGAGGTACGCGTTGAACTTTCGTCTCCGAGGTGAGTACCACCATTTTGAATACGTAGTTTCTTTAAGAACACACGAGTGTGAGAAGTACGATGGAAAACCCGTAAATGATGAATAAACGACAATGATGAAAAGACGGTTGCATTTATATATATATTTAGAGGGCCCTTTTTAAGGGTTTTACTTTTGGGGGTCGATCGTTGGGGAGAGTCGGTATTAGAAAAACATTTTTCAGGAAAGCAGTTTTAGGTAATACTCAAATGTGAGAAAGCGAGAGAAATGTTCTATGATAAACACAAAGGAAATAATGAATTCAAAAGCATAAGTTCACAAAAGATATATTTTATATATGTTTAAAACGGAAGATTAAACAGATATGAACGAACATTTCATGTTTTTCTATTTTGAGAGTCCTTACAGAAAAAAGGTGGACCATTAGATTAGATATCGAGGAAGCCTTTAGGGGATGTGAATTATCAACGGGTCTTTATAATCGTTACCAATACTTCTTCACTCAATTACAAAAATCACATTTGATTGAAAGTTATTAATCCGAGTTAATGTTCATTTGTTTTAATTGTAGGAAGTTCAGTAAGAAATGTTAGGAGTATTAAAATCAAGATTAAATAAGTTTATACATTTGTTTTCGATGAGCAGACGACAGGGTGAAACAGTTAATGCGTTGTGTATGTGTGTGCGTTAGTGTCAGAGTGTGTGTGCGTGAGTTGAAAAATGCATTATTAGTTTTCCCAACCCCTGACAGAGGAACAGGTAAGCTAGCGAAATATTGATGTTAGATCTGTCGTGGATTTGGGATCAAACTGTTTCTTGTGCTTTTTAATGCACTCGGGGTGGATCAAAACATTTGATAAATTCAGAGAAATGCATCTTTTGGCTTGAAATGTTTCTATTTGTTTTTATTAATTTAGGTGAGTGTATGCGCCGAGCTCTGTTATTCTTTCTCCACCCAGGCAACACCGGGCGTTTCTGGTAGTTTACATAGATTCAACACATGCACTTGCTACTTGTTTCAGTAATCAATTACTCTCGGTAAATAAATTCCTATGTTTATTGAGGTGCGCAATTAAATTATTTGTTTGCTTTGAAATGTCTTGCCCGTTTAAAGTACAATTTGAAATCGTTCAAGTAAAATAATATGAAACTAAATCTATCGTCTGCTTCTTCATATATATATATATATATATATATATATATATATATATATATATATATATATATAACCCAAAGTTTGTGAGATGTTTGTGTGTTCTCTATAGAAAGAAAGGTTAAAGAATATACATAAAATCTAAAAGTATATTCTTACCGAGGAAGATAATGGGCAGTGTTCCTTAATCCCTAAGTGAGTATGAGGACATAAGAATTTCTGGTGAATACAATAGAAGTAGTCCAGAATCCCTACGTTACACTCTGTGGCGAATATCTACGTGGCTCACCCCCAAAGTAACCCTTAAAACTTCAAATACGTTTCTCCGATTTTAATGAAATTGAAATCATATGTATGACACTAATTCAGAGTTTTTCAACATTTAAGCTTCTTTCGACTATATTAGCGGGCAAAACGGGGTGAGAGTCAGTCAAAGCAAAGAAAATAATATGATGTGATGAACATAGTAAAACAGAACATAGTCGTGATCCCCATTCAATCCCGAGAAACGTCGAGTTTTCCTGATAATCTAAAATAATATAAATATCATGTAAAAAATATACGAAGAACATTCTACAAACGAATTTTGATCGTTTTATAACCCTTCTTCTATTTTTCCTGAATGGCTTTAAATATTCTATAGTGTGCTCGGCGTAATCTGTTCTCTAATGAAGATTTGGTATCGCTCTGACTGAAGCCGATACTGTACTATTCCACGATAAATGTAAGTATACTGAAATCATATGCCCTTAATAAGGTTAAGATGAGAATTCATATACACTAAATGTACAAAAGCAAGGAAATTCCCAAATTTTTACACTTTTATTGTCATTAATTAAGGGTATGACTACATATCAACCAAACCATTTCATTATCACATCACTACAGTATAAATCTCTATGTATGAGTGGATGAAGTGTGTGAGGTGCGCTGAAGAAAAAATCCTACCAGTAAAATACATAGCCCTGTTGTGCTCGCATACCCTTAATGACAATAAAAGTGTAAAAATGTGGGAATTTCCTTGCTTTTGTACATTTAGTGTAGATGAATTTTCATCTTAACCCTATTAAGGGCATATGATTTCAGTATATTGACATTTTTCATGGAATGTCACTACTTTTGTAAAGGCTATGCCTCAATACAATGGTCATTTTAAAGGATGTTTTAAAATTTTTCTGGAAAACTAAGGTGTATGGTAAACTGACATTAAAATGCCATCAACTATACCCTAGAACCTCTATCTCTGCCAAAAATCAACTGAATCCATCAAATAGTTGATGAGATACAGGGTGGCACATACGTACGTACGTACACACAGATAACATGATTTAATGATTAAACTTTCTGGATCTCTGGGTTGCCTTGACTAATGATGCTGAAATTCTACACACTTATAGAACGTATCAAATAAAAATTTTGTGCAAAGTTTTAACTAATTTGGTTTATTGGTTTTCGAGTTATGATTGATCAAAGAAATGAGATTTCCAGCATATGCCATTTTTTAAGTCTATTACCGGATAGAGCGCTTTCGCGCCTCCCTTGATTACTTTTATTAAAGTACTATTGTACTATAATAATCTAAAAAAATAGAGAGTATCAATCTTCATCTATAAAAATTCCGAAGCACTATATCAATGATTTTAATTTGGAGGATCGTCCAGTTTATTTATCACTTAACCTCAACATCTACATTGTTAACGTTGGACAAACTGCACCTTTTAAAATTTTATTTATACGCCTAAAAAAACGACAATTCTGTAAGCATTTAATTTACCAACTAGATTATCTGTTGTTTGTCGGGTCCGTTTTTGTACATTGGATGTTGCATATTCCAATGTCTGGAAGAAAAAGATTTTACGCCCCCAAAATATTAGATTCACATAGGAAAAAGCGAACGTCACAAAGTGTCTTCGGAAAGCAAAACGATGTAAAAACATTGCATTTCTGAATGTCTGTCTCTCTGAATAAGAATCAGTGAACTATTCAATCGTAATCCCTGTCCGGAGAAAAGCGGAGAAATTGCAGCGACTGGAAGAGAAGGACGTTGGAGAGACGACAGCTGTCGAGGCGCACAAGGTTTTCAAATCAACGTTCCGTCTTTTAGCAGTAAAAGCAGAACAGACTCCCTGAACGGCATTACGATGTATTTCGGCCGTATTAAGACATCCGAAGGTAATTATCTAGGAATGAATAAATGAATGAATTGTCCACGCCGTATCTGAGAAAGAGTGCGGACGGCTGAGTAGAGTGCTCCAGTAACTCGTCAGACCGTTGGCAGCAATACCTCTAAATCTACTCGCGTTGCATGTGATTACTAGATGAGATTAACCTAGATTCAAATGCGATTTCCATTGAAAGCTTATAGGGTTTTCATCAGTGCATTTTAATGTTACTAGACTCACTGAACCATTTGCAATCATAGGTTACGTAGAGCGTGACATTTAAGCTTGGGTGCTCACACACACACACATATGTATACAACCACTTTTCAGACCATTGACTAAAGTGCAAATACACTTCGGGTTTTTAGCGCAACGTGCAAGATTTCCAGTATTTCCGTGAAACCGCAGATGTAGTAAATAATTAATTCTACTTCATTATTGCTTCGCTATGAGATATATACAGTGTATAATATGTGTAAGACTTTTACATATAATCAAAAGTTTGATCGCATTTAATTGCAATAGTATAGGTTAATAGAATTAAACTATTACACTTATGACTAAAAGAAATTTAAGACCAAGATATTGTAGCAACAAATAAGTATCCCCTTTCCAAAACATTCGAAAGAACAATGTGATCTATAAGTTTTAATGCCCTTTTGGAGAATGCAACTGTTATAATAATAATGATAAAGAAACTAATATTTACATTGGCTTTACTCATACAACTCTTTCATGTAGACTCACTATGTATCTGTCAAATTCTCGTTCAATTTACCAGCATTTACAAAATACAACTGCACTCTCTACATTTATAAAAAAAATAGTTAACACAAAAATATTACATTCCGAAACAAATTTTTAAAGTTAAATACTTTAAACAATCTATATTAAAACGCAGCAACCTACAACTAATAACATTACATAGGTAGCTAGTTAAATATTTTAAAATGTTTTACATAGATACAATTTATTCCGGGCGAAAATGCTACTGCTCCTATCTTAAACTAACGGTTTCACATACAGTGTTCGCAGGTGTTCTTGTTTTGAAATTAACTTTTTTCTCCAGCTTTTTATTCATTATTTTTGTGACCGAAAGATGATTCTACGAAGAATCAAAAGTACTTGTGATGGAACATTGTTTAATATTTTTGATTTTGAAACAAAAAAGATTGTTAGACAAATTGAAAAAATTAAAAAGTATAAGACGAATTCTGTTTTTTAACAAAGTTATATATATATATTTATTTATTTATTTATTTATAAATGTATTACGGAAGATCAGAACAACGTTAGTACCGTCGGTTTCAAATCAACAAATGATCGCGCTTTGTGGACTCTCTTCGGCCGTTTTTGTGGATATTCTGTAATACATATATAAATAAATATTACGCTCTTATTTTTCTTAATAAGTGATCCCTCTGCTGGGGGTCAATCCCACTGATCTTACAAATAAATATATATATATATATATATATATATATATATATATATATATATATATATAATTGCACGATTGTTGATTTTCAAAATATTTCACTTTAATACATTCTAATCCGGGTTTCAAAGATGTTAATTTCCTTACTTAAAAAAAGCGCCAATCTGCGCATAACATCGCCAGGACTACACTTATCCTAACGGCTTAAGAACTTGACGTCTCTTTCTGCTCGTTACATGATTCGACCCCTCGGGGTTTATACCATCAACAAGAGGAGGAAGGAGAGAAGAAAAAACTATAAGACAGTCTCGCCTGACAAGGTTGCTCTACAACGAAAGCTTGCAAAAAAATAAAAATAAATGAATTTTCCATTTAAAATTGGACGATTGTTGATTTTCAAAATATTTCACTTTAATACATTCTAATCTGTGCTAAGATGTTAATTTCCTTACTATATATATATATATATATATATATGTATATATATATATATATATATATATATATATATATATATATATATGAAGAAGAATGGAAAGGAATTAGAGAAGCCAAATCAAAATTCAATTCAATTGCTCAGAACCAGGTATATTCCGCTTTTTTACCCTTTGGATTTTCTATTTTGCCGCACCTGAAGTTGTGGCTTCTTGGAATTTAACTTGGAATCCTCTCTCATTACATCTCGTGCATTTAACGACCTACCTATCTACATCTTATTCTCTCCGCTGGACTTTTCGACACCGGACTTTTTAGCAATCGGATATTTACTTGCATTCGGGCAGAGTTTTGCCCTGTGTTTCTTTCCCTACAACTTTTATTTTATTTTTTCAAATTTTAAATCTTGGCCTTTGCCAACTTATCTATCCCAGCGACTTCCTCTGATGATAAGATTTTGATCTGTGAAAAGCCTGGCTTAAGGAAAATTTAACTTGAATAAATTGCCTTTTTGCGGAATATATCTTGCTCTGAGCAATTGAATTGAATTTTGATTTGGCTTTTGCTTCTCTAATTCCTTTCCATTCTTCTTCATATCTACCTGCTCTATCCTGGATATTGAGCTGTATACTCTTCACAATAGGTTTTACCTTTCCTAAAAGTTCGCTTTTAGTACACCACTTTATATATATATATATATATATATATATATATATATATACATATATATATATATATATATATATACATATATATATATATATATATATACATATATATATATATATATATATACATATATATATATATATATATACATATATATATATATATATATATACATATATATATATATATATATATATACATATATATATATATATATATACATATATATATATATATATATATACATATATATATATATATATATATACATATATATATATATATATATACATATATATATATATATATATATATACATATATATATATATATATATACATATATATATATATATATATATACATATATATATATATATATATACATATATATATATATATATATATATACATATATATATATATATATATATACATATATATATATATATATATATATAAACATAGAGAAAGAGAGGGGGTAGAAATAAACTTTTTCAAATTTCATTTATCACGCTTGTTTCATGTTTGGAAAAGCGAAGTAGATATCCTGGTTGTAAGCGATTTTCTCCACCCCCTAGGGATATGAATTTTTGGCGGGTCGAGTTTCTCGGTTATTTTTGCGACCATCTGCTGTCCGTTTATCTTCGCACGTAAACAAAATGGCTGAAACATTACTTTCATCAAATATCACAACACCATCTAAAGTGTTTATATGCTCGATGTTTTGCATCACCTCTGAAAATGAGCCTTTATATTCGATCCCACCAATGCTTCTTTTATAATTCTTGTTGTGCTATAAACATCGGTTGACCCCGCGATATAAACATCAAACGTAACATAAACACATGTAAATATGTGTTTCTCTCAATTGTTTATATATTCTGTTACGACATCTGACAACCAATATTTAAATATTTCTGGGTGGTTTACATATGTTCACCGATATGACAGAAGTAAATAGACACGCTTGTAGAAGGAACGGCAATATCAAAAGTAAGAATGACAAAGTCTATCCATACAAAGTAATTATTTTTTTATTGGCAACATTTTAAGAAAATGCAATTAAAGTGTCATCAATGAATTAGAGATCAACTAGTCGATAAAGGTTCTGCGTTAAATAAGAGCTGGTTTCTCTGTAATAAAGAAACATGAATACACGTGTTCATTTCGGTTATCGACCTGTGCGTTTACGTGTGTATAAATGAGACAGACATGAATATTTGTGTACAGTGGCGTGGTTGTTTTGCCTGTGGGAGAGTATATGTATGCACTTGTGTGTATGCATCCGTTTAGCAAGGTGTATATGCTGTCGCTATTTTTAGTAATTTTTAAAGTAGCTCGTCATGTATGTGCTATTTGCCGAGAGCCTTTTGACGCCGCATATGAGCTCATGCTGCATTGTGACGTGCACATGTGTTGTTAGTAGAAGAAAAGTACCGGAAAAGTGAGAAATAAAAACACTGTGTTCGGGATTTTATACTTCGTGCGAGATTTCTGAACTGAATATGTCTTGTGTTGTGATTGATTGAAAGAAGCTGTTGATTTTAACGTTTGTATAACAGAGAATCGATACGTAAAAACAATCTCCTCTACCGCTGCTGCTTCTAACACCTTTAGTGTTATTCATAACTAAAACTGCTGCCAGAGGGACGATGTCGACCGAGACGAGATTATATTAAAGTTATTCTCTCTATGATGAGTTAAACAATAACTTGGTCATCAGTTGAATCTGGAATCCCGAGGTTTGCAGCAATTTGACGCTGATTTAGTCTACCTTCAGACCTTATGACTTCTCTGAAACTCTGACAATGTTAATGTTTGTTTTTTTTCGGTCCGTGTCATAAATGAATAGTTATATATGATACTTATATTGATATCTTAAACACAGAAAATTGTCAATAAGTAAAAAATGTTTCAAGCTTTTTCTACTGCTTTTTACAGCTCCGAGTGCTAGTAGTCGGCGAAGAAAGCAGAAAGAAAACTATCAGTTATGGAGACAAAGATGTTGCTTTAGACTGACCAGGCTCAACTATGTTAGAAATTACGTAGATCGCGGCCCAAATGAGGGAACATTGGGTGTGCTCTTATGGAGATGTAATTCGCATAACTGACTGACGGTTCCTGGAAAAATCTGAGAAGACGATCGAAACAAAACTGCTTGGATACCTTACAATACGTACTACAGTATGCCGCACTCCATCTTGACTAAGCATTTGACGTGTATAGTGGCGAGAGACATCCAGTGCGGACCTGAATTCGCGGGATAAATACAGAAGAAAATAGCAATCAATGTGTCATGTATACTTCCTCTCTGAAGGGAGGTCCAATGTCACGTACGTCACAATTGAAGAACATAATTTTTTATCGAATGCAAATCACAACTATAATAGCACAATTAAATCCTACCTCGTGTCGCCCGCTTATTCCGTTGCTTGGCATTTCATTCACGATCGTTCTCGCAAGTAATCAAAATCTCACAGCAACCACAAAAAAAGAACATGATCGAATTCGAAGAAAAGAACCTTTATTGAAATGTTGACGTTGCCTTTTCTTCTGTTAGCGGCTTAGAATTTTCTGGGCTACGGACATCTTAGCCCTTTAATTGATCATCGACCTTAAGTCATTCTCTACACGTGCTGTTCGTTCCGGTACTTCTAACGAACTGCATACCTTCCTCATTTTCTCTCTATCTATCTCTCTCTCTCTGAACTATGTAGCGTCACGCCCGCTTCTCGCTACGCAGGTTGAGGTGCTATTTTTAGTAGATACTCGTTGAACTGATAACTCCGATTTTATGTGTATCTCTAAACGTTGGCCCGCGAATCAGAATCAGATGAATGAAAACGTACCCTCTACTATTTAAAACTTTAAACATGAATGAATTATTTTTGAAGATGTCTTTACTTCTCTCATGTGTTTATATGCATGCAGATGAAAACCGGTGTCATTTAAATCCATTGTTCTATATAAATAATTTTCCTAATTAGCGTTACGAGCATACAGACAAATCAACTTCATTATAGTAAGATATTTGAAAACAAAGTATTATACTAAGCTCAAACAACTTTTCTCGTGTAAATTATATGACGTATCCGAATGGTGGTATTTATTTAGCATCAAGGTTATAGAAATTAAAAATAAAATAATAATAATGCGGAGGTTTAGCCTCGTTTTACAATATACTGTGGGGTGTGCGTTCGAGACGGACAACATAAAATCCATACGTGTAAACTGTAAAATAACTTTTTTTAAATATTCTATTTAAAAAAAAGATAATTTAATTACAGAATGCATTTCGCTTTATTCGAAAACACGTCAGCCATTTTACCCTTTAGTTAATAGTTAGAAAAAAGAATGACTACTTCGTTACTCTTCGAAATGTAAAAGGAATTTGGAAGCATTTAATCATTTCTTCAAAATTCTTAGCAAATACTCGTGTATTAGTAGATTAAAAGTGTTAGCAGCTATTTACATCCAATAATTTGATAAACAGGGATGAATTTTACGGTATTGTTTGATTTTTACGCTATAAATTGAACCAATTCGTCATAAAACGAAATTAAAATCAAGAGAAGATAGGTTTTACTTGTCGAGGAAGATTGAGCGAACGAACCAAAATAATAAGAATACAAAACAGACACGATTGGGTGGAGAAGGAAGTACACTGGGAACTATGCAAACGACTGAATTTTGAACACCAGAAAAATGTTATAGACACGAACCGGAAACACAAATGGAAAACGCAAATTACAAAATCCTCTGTGACATTGAGGTGCAAACATATACATCTGATCCAAGCAAAGGGACCAAATGTCATAAAAGTCAACAAGAAAGTAAAAACCTTTCAAATCGTTGATTTTGTCCGGGCCAGTAGTTCACAGGGTGAAAATAAAGGAGGCACACAAACAAAACAAATAAACGGAACTTGCCAAAGTACTGAAAACAGTATGGAACATGAAGCAAGTCAATAGCATACTAATAATTGTAAAAACACTAAGATCAGTCTTAAGAAAACCTGGAATGAAAGACTGAGAAATTGGAAACAAAGGGAAGACTGAAACAATACAACATGGCAATGATGAAAACGGTTGAAATCTTAAGGAAAATCCTCAAATACTGAAACCAACTCATGTAAACCATTAACGCTAACCAGCTACATAGAAGTTGCAATAGACATTTTTTTTAAATAGAATAAACACCACCACCACATGAACACAATAGAACTGAAACCGCAAGAAGTTTTATAAACTTCCCCTTCTGCTTCCATAAAACAAACACGCAATGTAATTAGAACCAGCCTCGGCTGATACCACACAAAATTGTCGTGAAAGATAAAGGATGGAAAGACTGAGGAGAGAGAGAGAGAGAGAGAGAGAGAGAGAGAGGGGACTAACCTTCAACTTTAACTCAAAGGGTGCGGTTAATGCCTATTGCCACCTAAATTCCCGCGAAGACCGACGGTCGTTGTCAGCGAGAAATCAATGGTAAGCGACTGTTGCGATTATGCAAACTGATTTGCATCAGTTATCGAAAGAGGCAGAGAGTTGTTGTAACTCAGACGCCAGAGAAAATCTCTTGATATTGCCTATGAGCAATCCTTGATAATGACTCGTGTGAAAACTCTTAGTAAGTAAATCATGATCATGATGATGATGATCATCATGATCATGATCATGAATATGATGATCATCATTATCATTATCATCATCGTCATGATCATCATGATCAAAGACGAGAATTGCATATATTTTAACAAAGTTTTTTTATGAATCTTAGGCCCGGGCAACGCCAGATTCATCCCTGAGTGCAAGAATAAAAAGCAAAGATTAAAATCTGTCGAAGTAAAAAAAAAATAAAAATGTACCACAAAGATGTGGTACTGACTGTATAAATGTCAGCTAACTTCCGTAATAAGATTTATATATGCATATTAGATTTCCCGAACAGAAATCAAAGAAAATGCTGTTCGCATTTGTTTAGAATTTCTCTCATCTTCTCCCCCTCTCTCTCTCTCTCTCTCTCTCTCTCTCTCTCTCTCTCTCTCTCTCTCTATCTATCTATCTATCTCTCTCTTTAGCACTCTCTCTCTTACTCACCCTCATTCTCTCTCTTTTTCTCTCTTTCCTCAATGCTGCTTACAGTTTATAGACTACCTTTGCTGACTGCTTGCATTTCTAGCCTTCTACCTTTGCACATGTATTTCTGACTTTAAAAAAACATTTTAGCAAAGAAACTCATTGATGTCCGAAAACTATAACCATGTTCATTACTATGCTTTTATGTTAGACGCAAATATATCTAAATTGTATGATTACCAAAATCTACTTGGTTATTTTTTGCTCAAAATACCGTGTAATCTCTATCTGATACTAATGGAGAGTTAGTAAATGTCTGTCTGAAGTTGAATCTATATTATAACCGTCTTTTAATGCTCAATTCAGTTAACTATACTATTTCAGAGTAAAGTACCATCGTTCAATGCTCAATTCGGCGGGTATCTATTCTGTTGTCATGATACCATCCTCCTAAGGATTACGTCCGCCGTGTCGCATATGTTCTGCTGTCTTGATACTATCCTCTCAGACATTATCTTCTCTTTTTGGAGGGACAGATAGTGTAGTATCGGTTCTCTTGTAATGAGACACTCATCCCAGCTCTTACCTCCTCCTTAGGAGCTAGTGTAGTATATTTTCGCTCGTCATGATACCAACCCACTTGGCATTACTTTTTTTTATTGGAGGGGGTAATGTATTATATGTCCGTTCGTCAGATATACGAGCGAAGGTATGCGACCAGAGGGAAAATAGGTTTGTTAGTATTAATAAACTTGTTACCAATTCCCGTGTGCGTGCTCCTTGCCTCTACGTGACTTACACATTATCACATATATATTTACTATTAATCGATTATTTATTAAATAGAAAATGAAATAGTACTAAGACGAACTTTAAAAAAATTCTATTTAATCAAATAATTTAATTACGACATAAAATCCACCAGTATGCATTTCTGTTTCTTCGTAAATAAGTCCGCCATTTTAAGTTTTTATTATTAGTTGACAACAAGAATTATGACTACGTGACCTTCTGAAATTTGAAAAAAACTTGGAAGAATTTAAACAGTCGAAGAGAAAGTAATTTAAGCGGAATTCAATTTTTTAGGAGATACTAATGTATTAATAGATTGAGAAATCCTTACTTTTATCGACATAAATAATATTAAACGAAATTGCGTTGGGAAATTAGTCAAAAACAATTAATTTTACTTTACCTACTAATGACACATTTTCGTTAAAAAAATAAATATTTAATATGTAATAGAAGTTATAAGCGTTTAAAGTTCCGGAAATATTAGGTCTTGGGAAAGTAGCCAGCTTTGAATAGTCAATTAAAAACGTAAACAAACATGCCCACTTTTCTCAGATCCGATATTTACGGAAAATTTAAAATTTGGAACTTCTATGAAATAATATAGAAAGGGACATATTCATTGTATTTATTTTAAAAATATATAACGGATAATGGCAATTATTTTTACGGGATATTTTTTTCTCAATGTATTATTTGTAATTAAATACTAGCATTAAAAGAACACAATGCATATAGTTTAAGTATGCGTTGTATTTCCACAAGGTTCCGCTAGTTTATATGATAACACGCTTCTTAACTTAATGTTTGTGCGTGCGTTATCACTTTTCACACACATTTAGAAAAATAGAATCGTCTGATGAGTCAATATGGTAATCTGTGGTTAATCTGATATCGCCAAAGTAACAAATGCTGCACTGAATCATACCACTCTTCTTGATGCAGCTTCGACAATCGACTGGAATGCCATAGCCAATCTCCCCTCAGTTGAAGAAAAATGGTTAGCCACCAAACAGGCTATTCTCTGGGCGACTGATTTGGCTGTTCCATTCACTGTTCCTCGAAGGCGCCTCCAGCCCTGGATAACTAGCAGAATCAAAAGAGAATGGCGACTGAGAGGCATTGCATGGGCCGAATACTTGAGGCTTGGGACTCATGCATCATATGAAGTGTACCGTGAACAGCGAAACAGGGCAGAGTACATGCTGAGAATTTCAAGATTTCGATATGAGCAACGTCTGGCATCCAAAGTGAACTCAAACCGTAAAAGATTCTACGCCCACGTTAAGCGGAACAAGAGACTTGTGAACCGTATAGCAACGTTGAGAACTCCAGATGGAAGAACGATTAGCGACCCTGGTAAACAGTGCGAGCTATTTGCCGACAGGTTCTCCTCAATATACCGGGTAGACAACGAGCAACAACCTCCTCCACTGCCGACTTATGATGTTCAGCCGATGCAAGCTATTGAAGTCACTCCTCAAGAAGTTTTTGTGACCCTTTCCAGCATTCAAACCAACAAAAGCCCAGGACCTGACCATATCCATCCAGCAGTCCTTCGTGTTTTGGCGCAAGTTCTGGCAACTCCACTAGCGGACCTGTTTAATCACTCACTTTCAGACGGTGTCGTACCAGAGGACTGGAGAGTGGCTACAGTATGCCCCATTTTCAAGAAAGGCGCTAAAACCGACCCTCTTAACTACCGCCCCGTGAGCCTGACTTCAATCATCTGCAAAGTTATGGAGAAAATCCTGAAAAATGCATTGATGAACCACCTTGAACGAACCAAATCTTTGACTCAGACCCAGCATGGTTTCGTCCCAATGCGATCCTGCCTCTCCAACCTCCTTCTTACGGAAGAATGGATAACCAAGATTTTGGATGATGGCGATGCTGCGGATATCCTGTTTCTGGACTTCTCCAAGGCGTTTGACTCCGTAAACCACCGCCTGCTCCTTCACAAGCTTGATCGGTACAGGATTCACCGGTCCATCATCAGCTGGATTAGGTCGTTTCTACAAGCACGAACTTTTCGAGTTTCTGTGAGTGGATGCACTTCAGCAGAAGCAAATGCTTGCAGCGGAGTACCACAAGGTTCAGTGCTTGGCCCGATTTTGTTCCTCCTGTTCGTCAACGACCTTCCAGACTTACTTCAGGGCAAAGTTTTGCTTTTCGCTGATGATGTCAAACTCATAGCGCAAAGACGCAATCATGCCATCCTGCAAACCGATCTGGATTGTACTGCAAACTGGGCCTCAGACTGGGACCTTCCACTCAACGCAGCCAAATGCAGTCATCTTCCAGTTGGCGCGCGACCATCCCAGCTCTTCACTATCGGTCCGAACAACCATGAAATGGCCTCAGTATCTCAGGCAACTGATCTTGGTGTAAGAGTGGATAGCTCTTTCAAACCGTCTCGTCACTGCGTTGAAATGTCCAGCAAAGCCCGGGGCGTCTTGTTTCAAATTCGACGTTCCTTCATCAACCTGACGGCCGAAGTGTTCCGTCCACTCTATTTGACGCTTGTTCGACCTTTGCTGGAGTACGGTGTTGAGGCGTGCAGTCCCTATCTCCGAAAGGATATACTTCATGTTGAACGCATCCAGAGGCGTGCAACCAAAATGATTTCTGGCTTTGCCGATCTCTCGTATGAAGAAAGACTCCACCGTCTTCAACTTCCGACGCTCGAAATTCGAAGGATGCGAGGGGACCTCATCCTGGTTTACAAAATCCTGAATGGGCTCATCAATCTCCCCGCTGACGAATTCTTTACTCGTGCGCCAGACAGAGGCCTTCGAGGTCATGACCAGAAGCTCTACTGTCGTAAATTTCGGCTTCAGAGGCGTCAAGCATCCTTCTCAATTCGTTCTGTCAACCCCTGGAACAGGCTTCCCGCTGAGGTCATCCAAGCGCCTACTATCAATGCTTTCAAGAGAAAACTTGATTTATTTTGTACACTGATTAAATTTTTGCCTATCTTACATGGCTTGTGCGTATGCTTTCTTAGCCAAAAAAAAAAAAAAAAAAAAAAAAAAAAAAAAAAAAAAAAAAAAAATTCCGATTTCATTCATTTTAAAATTAATTGTTCTAAAATCAGATATGTTGACCTATTGACAAAAACAGTACAATTTAAAATTAATACATGTAAAAGCTGGCATTCGTTTGATTAAATCAATCAATATTGAGCTGAAAATTATTTTACTGTAAGAATCAAAATATTTATTATAAGAAATCATTTTTAAAAGCAAATTCGATGCTAGAATTTTTTTTTTTAATAAATAAAAACATAAATCAAATATTTCGGCAAACATGAGTCTTTATAAATGAATTATAGACATTGTATTTTCTTCATTGTCGAGCTATAAGAACGAACCAAAGATAGCCGATTTATTCTGGTGTTAATGGAGATTGTTGTAAATGTATTAAAACTGTGTAGAGAAAACGTTGGTCAAGTGTGTATAGGTAATATATCCAATAGAAAAAAAGCAATGTCTATGATTCATAGATGAAGGCCTGTGTTGGCCGAAATGTTTGATTTATGTTTTCATTTATTGAAAACATATCTTCTAGCATTGAATTTGGTTTTAAAAAATGATTTCTCATGTTTCATTCTACAATGCTGTCCAATATAGAAATATTGGATCTATTAGAATATTTGTTTTAAAAGCAATTAAATCGCTACAATTTTAAATAAATAAAGAAGGAACATATTCATTTTATTTATTCAAACACTACTTAGCTGACCATAACAATTGTTTTTACGAAAAAGAAACTTTCATTTTTTTTTTTTTTAATAGTCTTGACCCGGACAGACATTCATCATTTCTCAAGGAATATTATTATTAACAGTAAATTGTACAGATTGATGTATAAAGACTAATAGAATTTCCATGGGGTCCCGCTCATTCACATACGCTCAGACATTTCCTGTCCGTACGCACGTTATTACCTTTCAACCCCATTTATTTTAATGAGATCGTTCGATTGCCAAAAATGAAATAGAATGCAAAAAAATAATTGAAAATGTACCGGTGTTGTTGGGCAAAAATGCAATAGTTTATACTTGGTCAGATAAGAAGTAAACGAACACACGTTTAGATTCTGTTTGTTTATTCGCCATATTCGAGGAAGGGAAGTAAGTCGCAACCTTATAACATCTCTCCTGTCAACAAAAAGTTAATGATCAAAGTTAGATCATTAACTATTTAAAACTGAATTGTACCAAATCGAATTCTATCGCACTGTTTTAACTTTAAAACACGACTATTTGCATTATTTTTACATTAATACTATTTCAATACACATCTAAGTGTTACAATTTTAAATAAATAAATAAAAAAGAAAACATACGTTTTCTTTATTTAAATTTAAGCTGACAATGCAATTTATTTTTACGGAAAAAGAAAGATACAATATGTTTCTATACATTATTAAATCTTAAATACGTATATTATTTCAAGAGATATATTAGGATAAACAGTAAATTATCAAAATATACAGATAAATCGGAGGTGGCGGTGGTGAAATTATTAACGACGCGGAATGACGATCTGCGTGTGTCGAGTTCGAATTCAGTTGGTTCCATAGTGTCACTTTCACTTATGGATGTTGGCAACCTTCATCAGAATCGGGGATACACACACTAGTAACAAAATCAAACGGGTCAAAAAAGTCGTACGATGCTGCTCCATACGAATTTATTTTTATACTGGTAGAAAGCAACTGTGGAATTTCCACGGGTCCCGCTAGTTATTATTTTTAATAGTAGTAATAATTGATACTATTTTATCGGTTCATCGAAAAGACTTAGGTTGTTTGTCAGTATGTGTTAATCTGTTAATAAACTATATTGTTTTATGTTATTCTGTTCTTCTACTAGTTTTCTCGTTTTTTTTTCACATTTGATTCGTTAATATTCAAAAGATTTTGCATTGCGTTATATTATGCTGGACGCGGAAAACATCTAAAACTAGTTTGCAAATACAACAGCCACAGCAACTTATCGCCAACTGATTGTCCGACACGTTATTTAATCCAGACAAAATCACGAGAGGAAACGTGATACGACCACTGCATTCCAGACAAGTATACTAGGCGGCACCAGATTATTATCTATGTAGAGCGCCATCAATTTGTTTACACTGCACCTGTTGGTGGCAGTCTCCCTTAATTTTGAGATTGTCTTATTTTGCTTTAAAGTAACCCCATTCAGCATTGTTCAAAGTGAATTACTTTTATTTCACATGATTTCAAATTTGTTGCCAATAAAAACAATACATAAATACGTTAATCGTAGTTACTCATGCTAATCCTTATTTTTCCCACGAAATTTCACAGCGGTAGAAGCTAGATAAAGATTGGAATTGACATACCCAGGTACTGTATTAATACAATTAAAGAACTGAGTATAAACAAGTTAGTATCATTAAGTTAAACCGGGTGAATCGAAAAACGGTAAATCGGGAAAGACTCTGGGAATAAAATCACCTGCATCTAAAATATCTCTCATTAATTCTTGCTCAAAATCGCTTGTAATTCATGATTAATGGTTGCTTGTATGACACACATTGTCTGTCCTTTCCCCTAGGTGTTCTGAAAAAGGCACCCGAAATTATAAAAAACTGCACTTTTCTTCAAATATCTTAATTAGGCCTATTTCTTGAACTAACAGTAAAGTTAAAACGCCATATTTCAAGTCTACACAATAGACGCGCCAGAGTTTTATATAAGTTTTATGTATATGCGATATAAGCCGCAAAGTTGACAAATTTGTATATTGGTTTTGAAAAAGAACATTTTATTAATTAACCATTATTTGCTTTTTTTTTTAACTCAATCGTTTTTTTTTTAATTTTAATATAACTAATAATTATGTGTTGCCATATTGGTTTATTACATCTACAAATATTCAGTATCTGTGTCAAAATGTTTCTTTCTTTAGACGAAACAACTTGATTTTCCACAAGTTGTACTTTATTTCTAAATTGCAAGTTAATAAGTAAACTGATTTCTTCTTTCTTTTCCTTTCTTTACGGACACATTTAAAAGATAAATAATTTTATATAGAAATTACTGAAATGTTAATGTTTAATTGTCACAAGAAATATTTAATAAAAACGTTATGAATTAAATGTTTATTATATTAGAATAATGTTTCAAGTATTTTAAGTAGTGAACTTTGCGGAACGATAGCCAGCTCGTATTGTAATAAATACACAAAATTCCTGTTCTCCAAAATCCAACAAAAGTTGTGCTTAATAGTTGTTTATATTCTTCCAAGAACTTAACACCTGTGGAACACGTTACTATTGGGCTTCGTCCATGCAGACTACAACATGACCGTCTTCAAGTCAAATATCAACCAATATTTGATATGAACCGTTCCCATAAGTAATTAAACTTTCTTCATTATATTTGTAATTTTTAACCCACCAATATTCTTAATCATTAAACCAATGAAACATCCATCCCATTAACCTTCATGCTCAAGTGGCTTTTCGTCTTGATAAGTGATGACTTATTAGTAAAACAAAACGAAATGTAGTGATCAGATGAAACTTACATGATTTATTCCTTATTTTATGTACATTCAGTTTTGACTTGTATAATTGCAATTGCCTTGCATTATATCGCATTATTGTCAAATTACACAGTAAAGGCTCCTGCTCTAACTTATTTTGGTCTTTGCTCGATCGTTATAGTTGAATTACTTTTTAGTTTTGTAAAACCAAGCAAGCAGCCGTAATCTGACTTTTGTGAACTATTATCATAACAGATAGCCCTAAGTTATACCTACTTTGATGGCCCCTAATAGTAAGCTGCCAGATTTCAAACCAGGTTAATGATTTACTTAAAACGTATATATCTGGAGTGTTCGCCGTTGTGGAAATCAAAATGACCACTGGATGTCTAGAATTACTGCTAGACCACGTTTGCAATAGGGGCATCCGAAGACGCTATGGCATCGAACCGAATTAGAGAAAGATGGGGGAATTGGGGCTTATATGGTTTGGACAATTGCCGAGGGCCAACAACGACATCGTCGCGAAACTTTTCTTTGTATTATTAGTAACTGGGGAGCACAAATAGATCTGTAAAACCGGCCTTCACCCGGACCAAGCCTGTGATCGTATCAAGTAGAGACAAAGGTCCATCATTGCGGATCCCGCCATAGCTCGGGATTAACGCATGAGAAAAAAAGGTGTGTATCTACGGTGATTTATCCGTCAAAATAATGTCTCGCGTATTCTATTATATACCTTTCAATCATTTAAAAAAATAATTTATCGAACAGCATTTGACCAGGCGCCGTGAAATACAGGAACATACTCTGACATTGAAATCTTATTGGTTTTATTAAGGCATAAAAAGAAAGAAAAAAAAGGAAAGATTGTCTCTGTTGATGAAAGCAACGTGTTTGCCACTGGAACTTTATTATGTGGTCTACTTTTCTCAAGTTACACCGAATTCATTACAAAAACGTGTTTTCCACTGGATCTTTATCACGTAGTAGACTTTTTCCAACAACTATGTATTAAATGTAACAATGTATCAGCCACTGAATTTCAATCACGTCGTGGACTTTTCTCCAACAACACCATTTTCAATACTTTATTTTTATCACTAAACGATCTTAGCCCTTCAAGTACTAAAACGATATTATTAAGTCCGTCTTTTATGGATGGCAAAGCAAGCCGGTTACACGATGGCGATACGTAAGAATACTCTAGTTCCAGCGTGTAATTGTTCTTTCTCGCATCGAGGTTCTACACGCTAGGCAAAAAGAGCTCTCTTATGGCGACAAGACTATTTCCACCACTCTATCCAGGTTCTGACTCATCACGTCCGCAACATTTTATTTTGGGATTTTCTCACTTTCTATAATCCTAGTGAAAATCAGGAGCTCGCTAAACACCAACTTTGTATGAAAGCGGACATTTTTGATTGGATTGAAATTAAGAGTTTTTGTATTAATTTTACCGTTAATGCAGTGTTGGACCATATCCACACTGGCTATTTTAAGACACTTCATTATTTGGACGTTGGAGGGTTAACATTCGGCTCTCTCTACGTCACTATGCATTTGATTCATCAATTTTTTTTAACTTTTTATTTCCGAACTTGTATTGATGTATTCATTCATTTATTTGTGTGTCATTTTACAAAAGAAGTTGTTAACTATTAATTTTCATTTAAATCACCATTTTGAATTAAACTGATGAAATAGCTTTCTCTCTCGTGTGTGAAAGAACTCACCGACTTTCTTTCTCTCTTTCTTTTCTCTCTTTTCCCCCTCTCGCTCTCTTTCTCCCGCTCTCTCTTTCGTATGTCAAATTTACTCACCTTTCCTCTCTTTTTCTTGTATGCACAATTATTGATCTTCTCTCTCTATCTCTCTTTACCTCGTTCTATCTCTCCCTATATGGTTCTCTCCATATATATATATTCGTTCACGTTTTCTCTATATTCGTTCTCTTTCTCCCTGTCTCGTTCTATCTCTCCTTATCTCTTTGTCCCTTTCCCTCTCCTTATCTCTTTGTCCCTGTCTCTCTCCTTATCTCTTTGTCCCTTTCTTTCTCCTTATCTCTTTGTCCCTGTCCCTCTCCTTATCTCTTTGTCCCTGTCCCTCTCCTTATCTCTTTGTCCCTTTCCCTCTCCTTATCTCTTTGTCCCTTTCCCTCTCCTTATCTCTTTGTCCCTTTCCCTCTCCTTATCTCTTTGTCCCTTTCCCTCTCACTATCTCTTGCTCTCTAACTATCTCTTTCTCTTTCTATATATCTTTTTTCTCTCTCCATATATTTCTCCCTCCCTATCTCTTTCTTTTCCGTCCCGATATATTTGTCTCTCCCTTTCTCTCTTTTTCTCGCTTTTTTTAATGGACTGCAATGGGTAATTATTGTTCGTTCGATGAATTAAAGAATGTGTTTAATGTTTCATGGCCGGAAGACATTGGTGAATTTATAAACAATATTTTAATGAAAAGCCTTTGCGCATCAGCTGAAATTACTTTTGAATTGAACTACAATTGATTACAATTGAACACTAATTATCTCATGTGTTCGATATTTCGCATCGATATAGACAGGCTCCCTATTTACTTGCCTCCCAACGATGCCAGAATTAGACATGAAGTCAGTTTTAATCTAGTGAAACCCAACTCCCCCCCCCCCAAAAAAAGGGCACTCTGGATTGGTACAAAAATAAAAAAATTGCCTCAGTTTAGAAGGATTACTCCTTTACTGACTGATTGCAAAACGGGTACTACATTTTGAATTATTTATTTGAAAAAATATCAAATACATTTGAACAAATTAGGCACAAGGCCATCAAAAGTGTTAGGAGATCGTTCGTCATCCTCTGTTTATTTTATTCTTAACTAGATCTATTCTGAAACTATTGTAGTTCCTTTCATTCTTTTGCCAATTGTCTCCACAATACCACATTCACTCTATGGGCAACTTTACATAATATATACCCGATAGTTTGAATTTGTTTATCTGAGCCCGAAGCTTTAAAGTCAAGTAATAGACTTTTTTAAACTAAGAACCACACACAGCAAGAAAAGGGTTGAGGATGAAAAGAGAGAAGTCTTCCAAACAAGTCAGCCATCTTTGCAACTGTGCGCAGATAAGTATGAGAGAAAAAAGAGAGAAACAATGAGGTTAGGGCGGTTCTATTGCATTTCGGCAGGATTGTGTTGCTCTAAAGTTTTTCCTCGTTTCCTTTCCTTTGAATGGGGAAGACATTTCATGAGTAAATATCTTCCACGTCTGTTTCTTATGCAGTTTTATTAAGGTTTCATTTTATACAGGTTTATACACAGATTACTCTAGTTAAAATATCCCAATATGCATATGAAACACTAATTCAGAGAGTTTTAAAACATTTCAGCTTCTTCCGGCTATATTAGGGGGCGAAACGGGGAAGAGGGAGAGCAGTCAAAACAAAGAATGTGATATGGTGTTATGATTATAGTGAAAAAGTACATAGTAGTGATCCTCATTCAGTCGCGAGTAACGCCGGGTCTTCCTGCTTGTAAAATACATAAATTAACAACCGTACATTTCGTTCCTGGGTATGACTTTAAATTGCATCCTAGCATGAGGTCCCAAACTGCGAGCTTTCGAGAGTGTGGAGTTATCCCTTTGCACCGGTACTCCCAGATATACTCTGACTCAGATATAACCATGTTTGTTTTAAAAAAAGATCAACTTAGGCTTAGTGATCAGGTTAAGGGAGGTTTTTTTATTGGGCTTGGCATCCAAACTTATGAGCACAATGTACCATAAAAAATATGATTCAAATCCTTTCTATATAAAGGGACCGTTAAAGTGAAATTCACCGGAAAAAATAGATATTGCAAAAAGAAAAAAAAAAGCAGTCGCTTAAAAAATGAATACATGCTTTTGTGGGAGAGGTTATTTAGGTTACTTTAAGTATTATTCTCATTTTATTGTTATATTAATAACGTTTCGGCCGATGTAACCTCCGACTTCCTTGATATGCATTTTTTTGAACTTGAGAAACTTCGAGTTGAACCTTAAGAAAGTTGTAGGTTACATCGTCCAAAATGTTAATAAAACAATAAAGCTAAGAATGATAGCCGAATCATCTAAATAACCCCCTCAGAAAAACATAAATTCATTTTTTAAGCGATTGCTTTCTTTCTTTTTACAGTATCCAATTTTTTTTTTCGGGCGAAATTTACTTTTGGGACCATGGTTTAATACTTGGTTTAGTCATAGCAAAGACTATAAAAAATAGTACTCGATGCTCCCTTACTAAACACTCATGATTATAAGTTGATGATCAAGGGTAAATGGAACAATCCTGAGAAATAAGTTGCGCCCTCTCCTACACATCTGTGTTGTAACTAACAAAAAAGTAACCTTCGGGTCGCCCTTGACTATAGTCAACCGTTTTACTTTTTTGGTTTTGAATTTTCATGTGGATTATTTGGATTACTATTTTTATCTTGTTCCATTCCTAACGCTTCGCCCGATATAACGGCTGACCTTTTTTAGGTTCATTTTTTCGAACTCAGAAACTTTCGATTCGGACATGTATTGTGAATTGTAGTCCTAATCACATAAGCAATACAAATTGTCAATAGTCATTTAAGAAATTCCGAAACAGAATTTTTTTTAATATAACTTTTTGCGATGAAATGTCTCTTTTTTTCAATTTGGAATTGCTCGTTTATTTTTTTAGCCGCGATTTCTTTGTACGTAATCGATTTGTTAGAATCTTTGATAACATCATTGTAAAAAAAGAAAAAGATAGAAACAAACGTTTAAATCGGTCCTGAGGACTAAAGTTTGTTAAAGAATGTATATTTTGGGAAGTTATGTAAAATAAAGAACAAAAATAGAATGAAAGGAACAGATAAATTACGAATGTTTTAATGCGAAAACTTCAATAGAAGCATACGACAATTGAGCAGCCATGTTTTAATTCACATCACGTTTTTTGTTCGGTAATTGTTTATTTCGATCTATTCGGTTATTCCGGAATGGGAACATGTGCACACCTAGTAGTGTGTAAGCAAAAAATAGAGGAATGAAGAGACAAATTACAAATTAAATAAGAAGTTTAATGTACTCGGAAAACCAAGGATAGAAAGAATTTGCTGTTACATAAATAAATGATTTTAAAAAATGTGAAAGAGAATTTTAAAAAGATTAAATGAATAATTTAATTGCAGAATGTCTTCAAAAGATTAAAGAGTGTTATACACTTGTGTTCCTTCTGGTGAGTCACTTATTTGAAAATAAACTTTAATTTCGGAATTGAATTCCCGTTATTTCCAAACAGAATTTTAACTTATTCGGATTTTGACAGACATTCTGCTATTCACTCTAGATTTGCTTAAAATTTACAATTTCTGTTATGTGCTTCTTAGGACATTTTTACATGTTTTGCTAAAACAACCCTGTATATTTTTATATTTTTTATATATTTATATATTTTAAAATCTGTGCTAAACCTTAATATAATTTTACTGTTTTATCCCTATCATCCTCTCTGATGATAAAAGCTTACCTTTTTGAAAATCCATTGTTTAAGGAAAGAAAAAAATGTTTTTATATACCTTGTTTGAACTATGTTTTTAGATAAATATGTATTTCTTTAAATTCAACTTAATTTCGACTGTAAAACGCCTTCATCAGGAAATAGTAACATTTTATTTTATTTTTTTGTGGCATTTTGTCACGAGAAAAATCCGTATGTCTTGCAAGGGCGATATTTTTTATGTCTCGGAAATGATGTGAGCGCGTGGGCAGGTGTATAATGAATTAGAAATAGTTCGTCGTTGAAAGTGTTGGGTAATTTGAATAAGTAAATTTTGACACCCAGACAACGCATAAATATTTTTTTCAAATAAATATTTATTTTAATTCAACTTAGTTTCGACTGTAAAACGTCTTCATCAGGAAATAGTAACATTTTCTTTTTCTTTTTTTTTTCGTGAGATTTTGTCATGAGAAAAATCTGTAGGTCCTTGCTACGGCAATGTTTTTGTTTAATGTCTTAACCATGAGGTAGGCGCGTTGGCACGGAGAGAGGAATAATATGCGGTGAATAGGTAAAATACACCCGATCCTTTGAATTATTCAATCTATCAAATATAAATATAATATAAATTATTAGAAAACGTAGTGAAAAGAACACTGATAATAAAAATATGAGTAGAAAGCATACCGACCGGTTTCGATCATCGTTTTTCTAAGTTGCATTTGCAATGCACTGTAACGTAATAAAGAGAGAATCAGAAAGGAAAAGAATACATCAAAATAAATATGGTGGGATTTGACCTACGACCTTAATAGAAATATATCAAGTCCCAACAACGATTATTTCTGTTTACAGAGAGAGAGAGAGAGTTAAAGGCGACAGAGAGGGGACTGCAATTTTTCTCTCTTTAGGAGTCGTCATTAGTTTGTCCAGTGCATTCATCCAATAATCTCGTATATAAATCCTCGATTTTACCATGAAAGCAAGATACGAAACCGGCCATTATTCGTTTTATTCCTCTTGCTATTCAGATATTTCACATATTATAGGCGTTCTTTATTCTCCTCCTATATTTTATAACATAACTAATAGACATCTGTCCATTCTTTTAGATAATGTATATTTGAATACCCGTCCCAGAACGGTTAAAATATAATCCCCGAACTGAACAGTTTGCACCAATTTTATGCTTTCTTACGAAGATCAAAATCAAGATATAATTATACTAAATCTTATGTTTAGAATCTTTATTTAAATTTTGATCAAGATGCATTACATAGTTTTGTTCTAGAAAATGTCTAAAATGGAAGACTTCAGTTCTAAAGATTTAAGAAAGAAATTGAAATTCATTAAATGCTGCGTGTTAAGTGGTGTGTAACGAATATGGATCAAATTTAATGTAAATCTGAAATATTTTAATTTTCTGACGAGTTATTGTTAATATATTATGCCTCCTAAAAACGCTTTAAAACACTCGAAAGAAACTGAAACTTTAGCGAATATTTATTAATTAGGGTTTAATAACTGGTTCTGATTTTTTTAAATGAAGTTTGATCATTTTTATTATTTTTATTATTTTAACACCTTGGATGTTACACTAACAACGTTTCGGCCGATGTAACCTCTGACATTCTTCAGGTGTATCTCGTCGAACTCAGGAATATTATTTTCGAACTCGGGAATCTGTACGGAATTTCGAACGGAACTCTTTATTTAATCCACGAAGCTAGCTTGCTTTCGTTCCGTCAGCCATGACAGGGTAGAAGTCTTAAGTAATTCTTAATTGTATTCTTATATCGCCCTCACTGAGGATTGAACTTTCAACCTCCAGAAGACTGTCACTTAGAACTGATTATTACTTTGCATACTCTTCTACTTCACGAGTCGTTGCGTGCATCAAAGATGGAAAATGCATTTTATTTATTTTATTTTAATGTTTTGTTTATTATTTGTAGTGAATTTTGTTGTGATTATATTTTTTTAAATTGTGATTATATTATACCGAGATCAATACTAGTGGAATCATTTTAAACAAAACATTAAAATAAAATAAATAAAATGCAAAAGTAGCAATTAATACCCTAAATTAAAATTATCAAACATTTTTATCCACATGATAATTACTTATTAGAATTAAAATAAAATGAGAATGACGGTTGTAATCATAATTTTATTCTCATTTTAAATTTAACTCACTCTGGCCGTCGCCCCATCTCCCTCCTCCCACCCCGGCCGAGATTGAGATCGTCACAGCACTGACACGTGCAAAACCTCCCACGTAATAATTTGAAACACGACTTGTTGGGGTCCTCCCCCCTCCCCTCTCATGTCCCATGTCGCCGTTATAGACAAAGCCCCAACTCTATCCCCCTCCCCCTCCAATGTATTTTCAATTTTCAATCTCTCGTTAAAGTGAAGTTAAAATTTTATGCCATTTGAATTCCTTTCGCCGGCCCGATGAGTTGGTTGCTATTCGCACCAATGAAACAAAACCTGTTTTGTCGCAACTAATGGAATAAAATCAAAAAATATATATTTTGCTCTGAATTTTCATTGAGCACTCTCATAAACCCGGTTTCAACTTCCTTCGGATTCATACCCCCTGGATATTTGTAACAAGTTAATTATATATATATATATATATATATATATATATATATATATATATATATAAAATTTACTTTTATTAACCGTAAACAAGACATAGTGTCCATTAAGCATAAGGGGCTAATAGGATAAAAGTCCGAATTTTTTTTTTAGGATGAAGATGCCAACGTTGCATCTAAATTTGTGCATGTTTGAACGGATGGGAAAACACGGAGCAGGGAGGGAATTCCAACGGAATAGCTAACTGAGAAAAAAAGCTATCAGAGTAGAAAATTTTCCGACACTTAAGAACTTCTACAGTGAAGGCTGGAATTGTACTACAAGTCGGTTGGTCAAGGATATTTACGCTTAGTGTACAAGTGCAGTTAGTTCATCGGAGCACATTTCGTGGAAGTACTTGTAAGATTAGCACAGGGATGCAAAACTGCGGCGATGCGACAGGGGTTGGAGCTTCATTGACAATATGATTCATATTAAGTTAGAAATTCTTTTCTGTCAAAATATTATTTTTCCCCAAATAGAAAAGCTAGTGTTAGGTCATTCAATCCAGATGTAAATAAAATTGTCCATTAACTGGCGAATGGTGATTTTTATAGAGATATAGGATACTTCCAGATGTAAGACGTTTTCTAGCAGGAATAAGAAAAGACTTGCCAACACTTTCTATGTATTTATTCCAACTCATGTTGCCAACTCTCTGGAAGGGTGCCATCGGCCATGACAATCCGTGGTTGGAAAGATATCATGTGGTTATTTATGGAGAGGAGCTTCGTCTTGGTAACATTAAATGTGGCCATTCTTTTTGCCTCATTTTGCTACAAACATATTTCAAGAATTTAGCTATTGTTTTAAATGTGTTGGCATTCGATTTCCCATAGTGTCGAGAATAGAGCGTGGCGTCATCAGCAACTACACCCATTTCAGACATTATTGTATCGGAGAGGTCGTTTAGGAAAATCAGGGATAATATAGGTCCAAGTGTCGACACCTGGGACACACCTTCGTGCATTTGATTTTGTTTAGATGTAAAGCCATCGAGAACGACCTGGATCTTCCTTTTAACAGAAAAATCTGATTATATTAAACATTCTCCTAGAAATACTGTACGAGTTTATTTTCCTGAGAAGACCCTCTTGTCAGATTTTGTCAACTTTTTGGAGATGTCTAGTGCTACTGCCCTAGTTTCATCTGCGGTATTCAGTGTGATATATACCTTCATAGATAATCATTAAAATATCGGCAGTAGAACGGGATGGCTTAAATCCATACGGTTAGTCTGATGGAAGTTTATTATTTTCTAGGTGATCTACTATCACTAGATTGATTAAAGATTCAAACATTTTAGCGAAGAGTAGGAAAAAACTTACAAGGCGATAATTTTGAAGGGCAGTTGTTCAAACATGTACCACAAAAGAAATTGTCCAGCTAGCAGATACCTTAAAGCAGTTGTTATACAGGCCAAAAACATTTTAGAAAAAAGAACAATGTTATATATCAGTTTAAATGCTTGAGGAGAATGTAGACTTGACAATAATTTAAATAAATAAGTTACATCGATTCTACTACCGCAACAGTTTCTCGTTGGAGTAACATGCATCTCTCTGACACTAGCTAAATTTCCCAACGCTTCAAACCCATGAGTATCTTCGTATCAATATATACATATTTTAGTTAATAACACAGAAACAATACCTCACGATACCAACCTAAAATATTAAAATTTCTTGAAGTCATTTATATTAAAACCAGACATCCCACAATTATTAAGATTAATGACGAAACTAGTCACAAAATGTGTAAGTGTAGTAATTAACAGTTACATAGCAAATTCTTCAGATAGTCATTTTAAAGTCGTAAATTACTAGCTATTAAAAAACAAAAATCTCCGCGTTATTTACTAAGTTTCCTCAATATATATATATATATATATATATATATATATATATATATATATGAGATATATATATATATATATATAGATACATAAAATATGAAACTAAAAGTATACTTTTAGAGGATAGAACCTATAGTGAAATAGTTTAAGCTCAATATACTATATAGAGCAATTATAAAGATAAATGAAAGAGAGATAAATATGTACGAATGACAAATCTATTTCAATTTCTATTGCTCAATGATCGGTGTATTCGGTAAAAACATGTTTATTTTTCTTTCCTTAATTCAAGGCTTTTCAAAGATTAAAATGTTATCATCAGAGGAATTACATATATGGATAAGTGTTGGCTTTTCCATTGCCAACTTATCCATCTATGTAATTCCTCTGAGATTTTAATCTTTGAAAAGCCTTGGCTTAAGGAAAGAAAAATAAACATGTTTTTACCGAATGCACCTTGCAGTGAACAATCGAAGTTGAAATATAGATTTGTCATTCGTACATATTTATCTCTCTTCTTTCATTTATCTTATATATATATATATATATATATAAGATAGAGGCAAAATGCCTTCACTGAGAAAACCATGTGTTAGATGCAGATAATAGAGGCTTTTTTTTCAAGCGAAATATCAGTTATATAAGTCAGGATGAAAAAAATGTTTTGATTTTTTTTTTTATTTAATAAATTATCTGCATCTAACACGTGGTTTTCTCAGTGAAGGCATTTTGCCTCTATCTTTATATTAAAATTCAAAGATGCTTAAGAAAATGAACTTGCCCAAATTATATATATATATATATATATATATATATATATATATATATAAATATATATATATATATATATATAAACTCGTATATATTTACAAGGCATAATTGTTATTCTTTATTATTACTTGTAAAAAAAATATATATGTACATGTCTGGTCATAACTTTCGGCGAAGATGATTGCTGAAATACATATGAGAATAAAAAATAACTAAGGCAGTTATTATTTTATGTATAAAGTAGCGCAACTCTATTCACCCTTTCCTTTACGTTAATAGTCTTTGTAATCGAAGGTCCATACTTAAATCTGCTTTGTAAGTCATTTACAACCAATATCGTTTAAAACAATAAAACAATGTATTTCCTATCGATTTTTATATTTTTATATTTAATTTTATCGATATTTCATTTTGAATTCATATAATTATAGAAGGGGTTGCTTCATTTTATATTTCGGGACTACTCTAACTTCCAGTCATAAAAAATGGATATTATTTAATAAGTCACATATTTGTGTACGCACCGGCTCTTCTTTTTTATATTTGAATCGTATGTGTTCCAATACAGATATTCATTTAACCAATCGCTGTCTTTCGTCTAAATTACAAAATTGTAGCGTCATTTGAACATTGAATCATTGTTAAGTCGCGTAAAATAAAACACTTTGGTCCAATCAATAATTTCAAGATACAAACGTTGTGTTCGAACGTGATTTTCAAGCCTTTAAATTATCAATTAGTTTCTAATGAAAGATTTTGTTCCCGAAAAATAACGTTGCTTTATACCGGACAAGAGTTTAATATTTTTACATGTAATCTCTGCAACAAGTAAAATGTCTCGCCATGCTGGGGACAAAACAGTAGACTGCTAAGGCGGTAAATGCGAGTTCGATTCCAGTTGCACGACTACTAATGTTTTCTTACATGTTTTTCATAAATTATACATAGAATTATATTTATTATTTACTAATTATTGAATTTAAATAATAAATTCTACATTCGAAAATAAAACGATTTAAACAAATAATTAACAAGTAAGAAATATTTATATTTTATTAGTAGTTGAAAAATGAATTACTTTGTTGCCCTTCGAAATTTGAAAGGCATTTTCGGCAATTTTAACTGTAAAATAGAAAGTGATTTCTGGCTTTAAAATCTATGGAAAATTTTCATGTAAAACAAAGTTATTTTAACATCTATCAATTGATACAATATTAACAGTTACGGGGTTTGGGAGGTTTGTCTGTTCTTATGCAAATAGAAACATGTGATTGAGTGACAAAAAATAATGGGTAGATTACACAATAGTAATAGATTAGTTTTTCCTATATCAATAATCTCACGAAATCTGAAGAAATTTTTTTATTGAATACGTGTTTTATAAATTTAAAGAAATTAACGTAACATAACCACATTAAAAACATTACATAAATATTTCCTAAACTAAGTGACGTTTTTTATAATCCAAAAAGTGTTATTCAGCATTAGCTCAAAGTGGATTATTTTTGCTTAAAAACATACACTTATCGTAGTTGCCTACTCTCTAATAACAGTTTTAAGTAGGTTATATTTCCACGAAATATCACAAATATTTTTCTACGTATAAGCTATAACGTGGTAGAAGCTAGGTAACGATGGAAATTGACATACCCTGCTACTATACACACACCGTTTAAGGCGCGCATATAAATAGTCATTAGTTACAATTATATAACAATTTGGTTTAATTAATAATTGCAGGGCCACATTATAGCGTATGTATTAAACTTAACTTTCAAAATCATGTTAAGAAAATAGTTTTAAAAAGGTGAAACAACATGAAATAAAAATGACTCTTGTGCAACGCCGGGTAGAGACAGCTAATAGTGAGTTTATATTTTTGTTTATAAAAAATTGGAGTGAATCTGAACACTACATAACTGATTCCATAGTCTGTGACTTTATCCATTTGACCAATCACTCTAACTCTGATATTTTTGCTACAGATGGAAGAAAACTCACTATTAATATTACGCTAAGGCAATTTAATCTTCGTGCGTACATTCTATTTTTTTTAAATATGGGATCCCCGATCGCCGAAAATTCAAGGCAGAAAATATAATTCTTTAAATTTTATCTGATGTCGCTGTTGTATTGAATGTGAAAATCGAACTGAAATGCACTTTTTTGACCTTCTGGATCGGATCAAAGTGTAATTTCTTTTCTGTTCAAAGAGATAAGAATAATGTTGTTGGGTCTGCAGTGGGGTTGGCCGTACATAGAACGGAAATATTTTAAAGTACAGCAACAATATACAACGGCTGAAAGATACAACTGTGGAATTTCCATGGGTCTCGCTAGTGTTTTATGTGTTCGGAGATACAATCAGTAGAATTTTTAAGTCCATTTTTATAAAGTCATATTATTGGAAGGGTGATAGACAACCGTGATAAACATTTCTTATTGATCTCCAGAAGAGGATTCTCCAATGCGATTGATACCGAGATCTGAAGGTCAATTAGACGTCATGAGGGTCAAAAAGAAGAGTCAATAAACGCCGGGAAAAGTTTCAAATCGAAAAGTGACATGTGTATAAGTCAATAATTAAAATAGTATATATATTTTAATTGAACATTGTATGTCTGTTTGTTCGTCTCTGTGTTTGTCTGTTTGACACTTACATTTTTCAAGACTAGTCGACGTACGCGCGCGGAATGTGATATTTAGTTCAATATATTTTCAAATGTTTTACACAGGGTTAAAACTATGTAAAAGTGATATATAAAAGATGGGAGGATATTATGTACATGCGTAATCATCTAAAGATCAACGGAGACGATGAATCCAACGCCGCTTTGAACTGTTTGGACGTGTGCAGGTTGACCACTGCTTCCAACAGCCTCTTTCCACGGCCCAGCGACCCCACCAAGAAAGAAACCTTTCGAAGATCAAGTCGAAATAGTCTCAGGTGAAACTTTTCCAAGATTCCACGAAGCTCTCTCTCTGTTGAACTGGTGTACGGAATAGAGCACGCGGTACATTTTAAAGTACGGCACATGATTTTGAAAGCGATGATGAGATCGCCACGCAGTCGTCTATGCTCCAACGAGAACAGGTTGCGGGCCTTCAGTCGTTGTTCGTAGAACTTTGTCTGAAGTCCGTGGACCATTCGCATCGCAGGCTTCTAAGCTCGTTACGGTGGCAAATAAGAAAAAGCATATCGCGAGCTTCATTATCGTCTGAATAGTAGAGTAATCGTCCACAACGCTCAAGGGCTTGGATTGCGTTGTCTTACCAAAAATCAATCGCAAAAGTTCGAAATAAAGTGGCAAGTTGGGTAAGGAACTGACTTGAATATGGTTGCATTTGTTGACATTGAGAGACAAGTTCCATTGTTTTGACAATTTTCAGACTCTACTGGTAGAAATGATCTTGATATTGTCGGCAAGACGAACCTTCTAAGAGATGGTATGAAACATCCACGACATTAATTACATTGAGTAAAATGTTAATACTGCGAATACTCCTCATACTAAACCTCATCCTACTACTAGTACTGCTGATCAATACGAAAACTCAAACACTGATGAGCTCTTAATCTATTCGGCAGAACTGATACAAATTTAGCATGAAGAATACTTGGGATAATAATTATCATAAGAATAACCTAAAGTTGGTATTATTTGCTCCCCCCTGCTGCAAGATGTTGAATAAGTCGAAAAGCGTGGAAAATCAACTTCCCAGAGGGGGTTCTCTCTTCGGGGACAAACATAACCATGAACGGACTCGTCGACATTTCCCGGTATAGGCGCCTCAAGTGATCGGCAGCAAACAGACTTCGTTCCCATAGGGAGAAGTCATGCTTAGGTGCACCTCCTATGACCGAGCCAACCTATACCTTATTCCAACAAAGAAAGGTTTGATGCCAAAATGAATTCTTGTGGAATTAATTAAAGTTTACAAGGTAAATAATTTCCTAACACCGAATTGCTAGTAATCTAACATAATAAGTGCTGTGTTGTAATAGAAAAGTTTCAGTGACACCTTAAGGTTCAGAGGTTACTCTAAGACATAATTTACGAAACAACGTGATTTCTGGACGGAAATTTTGTGTCTCTTTGGCTGGCAAGACTTCGAGTAGAAAATACGTTTCTGGGGGGTGTCCCTAATGGGGGGCAGTGCGCACAGTGTTGCTGGGTGTAGCGAGGCGAGCTATCAGTCTATCGGTCTTTCTTTCACACGTACACAAATGGCCATCGCTCTGTTTTCTGTGACTGTCTCTCTTTGTAACTAAACCTTTCTTTTATAAATATCTGCGTTTTAGTTAATTTATCAGCAGATAAATAATAGCGAGGTTCAGGACGATGAGTCGAGTGTATAATGTACACTCATCGATAAGCGAAAATGAAACAGTATAAAAATGAAATCTAGAGCAGATTTAAATTGCCAAACACAAATATTTATATAGTAGTAGAAGTGTTCAGCTTCTTTCAGTAATATATAACTATGGAAATTGTTTCATGTGTGAAGTTAGGTTGACAGGCAACTAACTGGCCGGGGACTGCCCGGCTTAGACGGGCGGTAGCGCTCCAATGAGATACCAATATCTCTCCCGCTGTTGGAAGCAACTCTCCGCGCCACACTCTACGTCAATCAAGCATGGTGGCTTATAATCGGTAGACTGCCGCTTCCAGTGTTAGTTCGATGCTGCAAAGCGACGCTGGAGTGTCATCTTCAGGACACAAGCTAGGGTGGGATAATATGGAGGACCAGTTTTTGTCTAGGTAGCAGGACCACCGTTTCCCTGGCGCTTGTTGAATACTACCTTAGTAATGTATACTCCGCTTATCTTGTGTACGAACAGACAACCCCCAAATCAGCAAATTATCATGAAGCTATAACTAATTTCGTTACGGTGATGTTGCTTTAATTGTTGTCTATAAAAGGGTTAGGTGTAAACAGATTGAAAAAATTGCACTCTGTAGAAAAAGGAGTATCTGCTAGTAATATGGTTTTAATAACTTTTTTTCGACAGTTAAAACGCTTCCAACTTCCATTCAAATTGTCACGAAAAAATTATAACTATCAATACATGCTTAAAAATGCCTGAAGGTTTGACGAATAAAGCGAAATGCATCCTGATGTATTTTATTTCACAGTTAAATTATTTTATTTCGTTTTTTACGCTTTTGCATTTGTATTCTAATAAAATGTTGATTAATAGTAAATAATTTTAAAAAAATAGTTCAATGTATAATTATTAAAGTTCCGTTGACATGAAAAGTGGTCACATGATTTTATGTTGTTCGGTGTAGAAGATTCATAAAATAATTAGTGGTTATTTAAATGCCATTTAAAAAATTGTGTTTAGCATATTTTGCATTCGAACTTTTCCTATATAATTTTTCACATTCATTTTTTACATTGTCTTTTGTTGCTTGCCTTTTTAGATCTCACCTTATCTTTTCCTGTTTGTCGGTCATTTAAGTCGTACACATTCTTTTTTTCTAAGCATACCTTGCATTTATCTCCCTTTATTGTTCTAGACCAGCCATCATTATCTCCCATTTTTACGCTTTCAATCTCTCTGCTTTTCTTTTCCTCTCTCTTTCTCTCCCTCTATCTATTTCCCTCTCTTATTCTGTCTCGTCTCTTACTTTATTGTCCTTCCCCGCTTCCTTAGAAAAGCCATTATTTTACTCTCTTTTTACACTTTCAATATCTCTCACTCTCCATCCCTCTCTCTCTCTCTCATATATATATATATATATATATATATATATATATATGTGTGTATATATGCGTGTATATCTATTATATATATATATATATATTATATATATATATATATTATATATATATAATATATATATATATATATGTATATATATATATGTATATATATTATATATATATGCCTGTCTTTCTCTATCTATCTCCGGAACACTCTTTTAATTGTGCCCTGTGGACAGCTAGTTTTATGCTTTTATTATTAAACAATCGTCATTAATTGCTGCCTTTGATTAATTAAAAGAGAAGCAATATTTTGTAAATCGACGCGGTGAATCCAACCCGCGGCTGGATGCGAAACAACATTGCAATTACACCGCATTTATCTCATCTTTTAATACTCGAGGTATTCTTATAAGTCCTTTTTCACAGCGGCAGCTTTTAATGACAATGACTTCCAAACAAACCAATCTCATACAAAAAAAACGCAATCATATACAAGTCATAGAAAACAATAATAATATATATATATATATATATATATATATATATATATAATATGTGTGTGTATATGCATATATAGATAAATATATGTATATATTTATCTATATATATTATTTCGTGGATACTCATACAATATAAGTTGATATAAGATATTGTCTATTGAGTAAATGTTTTTACTTAAAAATTTCTCAATACGTGAGTAGAGCTTAGTAGTAAATTTCAGAAAATATATTCATTGCAATTAAGCTACACAAAGGCGTCCGCGTTTCGTCCCGCAGGCAATGGTCAGGCTACGCATTCTTTGAGTGTTGGAGGGAAAATGCGGATGCCATATATATATATATATATATATATATATATATATATATATATATATATGGCGTATTAGTGGGTTCCCTACGTGTGAGTTTTCGCTCTCTTTTATTTGTTTTTTGTTTGCTTTCACCCAAAAATGAACCACTGTATAGTGTAGGTTTTTTCAAGACACTTTAATCTAAGAACTTTTTACTCTTTGTAAATTTTTTCTGATTGTTTTGTAGTGTTGCAGAGACGATATTGACATAAAAATGTAGTTTGCACAAGACAAATGAACGGACCGCAAAAATATATCTCCCAGAAATGTTATGTTTTTTGGAAATGTGAAAAACTAAAAATAATAAAATAAAACTATGGTTATTGGAATATAATATGAACTGACTTTATATATATATATATATATATATATATATATATATATATATATATATATGCGACAAATATTAATAATTATTTGTCGCCCCCAAACTTACGCTGGGCTCTGTAGTGAGTAGTATTAGCACAGCAGTCATCGTGGCTTCAATGCAATGTTTCTTTCAATAGTCGAACACTTTGCGACTGCTGCCTTTAAATAGGAGTAATCTCTCGCGGATTTACTGAGTTGTTGACAACGACCGTGTGGGCTAGGATGTTGGAATTTTAGTTTAAAATATAACTCGTGTTCCCGAGTTCGAGTTTGACAATCGGTGTGAATAATTCGTCTCTACGCTGATGTATAACGTAAGGATGAAACGTATACGTTGTAGATAAAAACAAATATGTATAATTATATATATATATATATATATATATATATATATATATATATTAAAATAAACATAGTTTGAGTATCCGACAATCGTTTCAGAACCTTGGTTCTGAAACGATTGTGGGATACTCAAACTATGTTTATTTTAATATAAAAGCTCTAATATATATTGAGCACTTTTGAAAAGTAATGGTTTTGTTCATTTAGTTAACATTTGAACTTAATTAATATATATATATATATATATATATACATACTAGTAAGGCTATCCGGTCTTGCATTCGATTCTAATTTCCCTAAATTAAGTAAGTTTCAGAATAAATAAAAGTTTAAGTAACCAATTTGCTTAATATTTGTGGGGGAAATGTCGAACAGCATTTTGGAACAAAATTAGAGTAAAAATGTGAATCTAATCTATTTAATGTTCGCTTTGAGAAGGGATGTTTTAAAGCAAGGCGGTTCCCACGTTAATTAGAGACGCGCATTAAATATAATCTCTGGTGAATAATACCTAACACTATATGTTGAGAAATAGGAGAGAACGATTGCAATTGCAGAGAAAGTACGAAAGATAGACAAAAATATAGAGAGACAGAAAGATGGGGGAAGACAGGTTAGCCCGTCGACTAAAATGCATGCTTTATTTGTAAGAGAAAGAGTGGAATAAATTAATCTTAAAAAACACGTGTTGTGTTTTTGAGAGCTAGTTATAAATTGCACCGAAACGTTATGTGAATTGAATAAAGATTGAGTAGATTGAATCTGATGAAACATTCGGCAGTTTTGCGAGTTTACTCGAGATTCCAGAGTGTGATAGGAAAATATTAGATTCTACTGAATTCAACAAAAGGTGAGTACAAGTTGCGAGTTGGGCGTACAAAAAGAAATCAAGTATGAGTATGTGTTCCCTGTTTGAACAGGACGCCCGCGATTTTAGGTCCTTTTGGAATAGCATGTGGCCCCTTTGCTTGTTGAGTGAGTGAGTCATGTTCCCTTTATATGTTTCATTAATAGAGATTCTCCAAGATGCTTAATCACCAATTTTAATTTTGCTCTTGACATCCCCAGTGTTGTTTTAAATGAGATGGACACGATCCTCTCTATATATCTATTCTAATTTCTTTTGCTGCTTTCAGAGATTCACTTGCTTTTTTCGGTTGGAAACAGATCGAAAAACATTGGAAAGTCTACACTTAAAAAGGGTTGAGTAGAGTTGAGAAAGTTTTACTAACCTACTTCTAATTTTATTTAGATTCTTTATTTCTTAACAGAAGATAATTTAAAGTATTTCGTCCTAATTCATATTACCCTTTTTGGCGAAACTGAATTTATTCGACATTACAATTCGACCAGTGTAACTGCCAATTTCAGGGTGCATTTTTCAGTCTTGTACCGGATAAACCGGAGTTTTTTTTTTCTGAGATCACCAGTTCTTTTTTCATGTATGGTAATTATGAAGCTTAACTTCTATTAATAATTATATTAACGTGTTCGGGAAATAACGACTGATTTAAGAGGAAAGTAAGAGGATGGTATGAATAAATAGCGTAGCAAATGGCTGAACTCCTAATCGACCGTCGTCCGTCTGGAAATTAGCTATGCTATCAAGAGTTTTCATTGGATGACATAAATCTAGTTAGATCAAGCAGCAGACTAGTAAAACTGTTTATTTTGTCGTAATTGATATCTCCTAGGTTTATTTGTAAACTCTCGCTAATTTCCGATAAATCAAAAGCAGACGGTTACTTTATTTTAACTCTGATGATGAACTTTTAAAATATCTATTTTTGTTCACAATATGAACACGAAGTCTAGTATTTAATTTTGTCAATAACCTAGAGGTATGCCAATAAACGAGGGATCTAGATTTTGTGGCAAAATGACACGCATTTCATATTGCAAGATACGTAATGTGCTGTGAATAGTGCGTATAATTTGAAATGTAGTTTGTTCACCCCGATGCAACAGTTACTTTAAGTAGTAGTATATTGGTGAAGATGTTGATAACCTTAAAGCCATAAAACAGGATGATACAAAAGAAAACGGACTCCAAATTTCGGAGGGCCTCATTCTTTAATTTTCTGCAAGAATTATATGAAACGTTGGTGATGACTGGTTTATTTTGTTTAAAACATCATCTTTAGACTCTATCCAATAAAGGACGGCACTTGGCAGTTGAAAATCTTTATTTGAAATTCTAATGATGAAGTATATGTCCGAAAATTAAATTGAAAAAAAAATACATAAGTTAATATAACTAAAATGCATTGTATGGCGTTCTAATTGCTCATTATTATTTTTAATAATTTATATTACCATATAAACAATGCTTTCTAAAACAAGAACAGAACTTATTACAATTTGCACTGCCACGTGCCGTCCTTAACAAAAGAGACTTTCATCACGGGCTCGTTTCAGCAACACCGAATTGACAACACCAAAAAACGAGATGATGAAAAAAAAGGTATTTTAATATATCTTTTTTGAAATTCTGATGATGAAGAATATCTTAGAAAATTAAATTTTACAAATTAGAAGTTAATAAAACTAAAACGCATTGTATGGCGTTCTAATTGCTCATAATTATTTTTAATAATTCATATATATATATATATATATATATATATATATATTATACATTCTACTAGTGTGTATAAAAAAAAATCAGTAAAATAATTACTGGTAACATGAATTTAAAAATATAAAAAGTTGTAAGCAAAAAATAACTTTTTTATATTCTTTGCTTGAATATCTGATGAATTAATAAATATTGTAATTTATCCAATTTTTATTTTTATCATCTTTTTGTACTTATATTAATGCTCTATCCATTATATAGAGCATCCTTTTATCACGATAGGATCTAAGATAAAGATAACATATTTATCTTTATTGTATGTATGTATGTGTATATATATATATATATATAATTTTTTCAAAAATTATACACATGTGTTTCATGCCAAACCTGCAATCATCAGTATGGGAGAATACATGATTCGAACCCCGATACGTAAGTCATATTTGACTTAGTAGCCGGGACGTGTGCGAATGCTCCACCACGCATTATCTAGAAATGGAAAGTAAATTAACATCTAAATAGAAAATATAGCGGCTATCCAGTAAGCAGTCGAGAGAACTCAATAGGCAGGATATTACACAGAATGACGACTTTTGTCAACTTTAATTAAAGTGCTCTATCTTGCGAGAGTTTTGAATAATGATTCATTTGAAAATAAACCCATATACACAAGTGTTTCATGCCAAACATGCAATCATCAGTATGGGAGGGGACAATCCGTGCCGGTCAGACTGTTCGAACTCCGATGCGGAGGTCCTGTCTGACTCAGTAGCCAAGGCGCGTACAAATTCTCCACCACGCATTATCTTGAAATGAAAAGTAAATTAACATCTAAGTAGCAAATATAGCGACTGTCCAGCAAATAGTCGAGAGAACTCAATAGGCGGGGCACAGAGTTATGCATTACGTTGAATGACGGCTTGTTGTTAAGTTTACTTTTAGTGATCTATCTTGCGATATATATATATATATATATATATATATATATTGAGCAAAGTTGTGTGTCGCGGCATCGCAGTTAAACGGTTGATCTAAAAGTTGAACTGATTGCAGATTTAGAATCAGGACCTTTGACCCGGTGTCTTTATTGATGTCACAAGTACTTTAACCTTTTGTAAAACTTATTTTTCAAGAATAAATGTACGTAAAAGTAACATTCAAAACAAATTGTTTGCGTTTCTTTTCTTTTCAAGCCAATCGAAGAACATACTTGTTATACTCTGAACCTTTTTAGTAAAAAAAAAATAAGTAAATAAATTTAATAAATAAATAAATAAATAAACATATACAAAAAGTAGTCAAGATTGTTTTCAGTCAAATCATTGTTTGTATTTTACATCATTTTTAATTTTTTTATTATTGGAAGTTTTCTTTGTTTCTTTATTTATTTTAGACAGTCGAGCTATTTTAGATTTATTCGGAGAGATGCCTACACCGAACTCATAAACACTATATATAGGTTAAAAAGACAAAATATTTTTATTCGTTCGGTGGTCGTGTGGATAAAGCGTTCGCATTCGCTTCACTTTTATGCCATCTATCAACGGTCGAATTTGACACTAGACTTTCTTCATGTTTTCTTTTGCTACAGTGTTCCAGTTACTTCTTAGCCGATTTTGATTACCATCATGAAACTGAATAATATGATCTAAAGTGATAAAAATATTAAATCCACTTTTTTCAATTTAAGCTTACGTGTAGAAAAAGAAAAGTTCGAGAGGGAAAGTGAACCTTGGGTTTACTTTCGGAAGCTTCGTAACTTCGCTCCCCTTATTTTGTCCTTTAGTTCTCACATTCCATGAGCGATGTTTCCGACAAGGGAGGAAAAATTGCTGTTTTTCTGGGTCGGAATCTATCCATCTAACACTTATCGTTGGCATGTTTTTGACCATTAAGTATTTTTTAGGCTCCTAAAATGAAGTGGCTTCATGCCTTGTCTAAAAACGTTGTAGTAGTAGTATAAAAACATACTCGTGCCAAGTAAACTAAACAGTAAACGTTTGTGTTTTATTTCCGATCCATGTAGTTTAGTTTAAGCTAGAAACTAGAAATTAGAAAGGTATACAATTTCTTAATCGAAGGGGTGAAATAATCACAAAGTATAGACATAGAATACACTTTATGTTGGGATAATTAATAAAACAAAAAAGTAAGGCACTTGAATAATAAAAATAGTGAATCGATAATTTTAATATATTTTTAAGTAGATCGAAAATAATTGAAGAAAATAATCAGAAGCTTCTATAGTGCCTATAATATAAATCGTGCATCTCAGGTAATTAGTGTGTAAAGTAGATACAAACAAATAACAAATGGAGATGGTAAGCCACAAGTTGTCACAATCGGTAGATCATTAGCGAACTCAACACCTACATTATATATACTAGCAAAAATATGCGACTGGAGAGAACATATTGTTTTTTTTATGAAATATTTATGAAAACATTTTACTAATTTCTTAAATGCTTTCATGAATATTTAATAATAATAATCATAATCATCAAGATGATGATGATGATCATCATCATCATCATCATCATCATCATCATCATCATCATCATCATCATCTTCTCTATCGGTTCTGTTGGCTCTGCTTAAGTAACATATAACTGGCCGGTCTATAACACAGATTCGCATTATGATTTTATAACCTGTTCTATCTCCCACTCCCTCCATTTTTATCTTTCTCTTTGCATTTATTTGACCTTGATTTTCTTTTCTCTCTCATTTCTCGCCCCCTACCTCCATTTCATTTCTTTCCCCCTACCACCCCTTTTTTCCCCTCCCTGCCACTCTTCTCCTCCCCGTCTTCCCTCTTTCACTATCTCCCTTCTATGTATTTCTTCTCCCACCTTTCTTGCCCTTCCTTCCATTCCCTCTGTCTCTTTTATCTTCTTCTATATAAAGTAGACTTTATTTTCCCCTCATAAATAAGTTAGAGTAGAGAATAAAAATAATGCATCAGACGCATCGAAACAAATAACTTCATTTGGCTACTACCTTCGACCGTGTTTCCAGAAATTGTAACTTATCTTTAAAACCTAAACCAAAAACGTTATTATTAGTATCCTCTGTAAGCCTGTCCCAACTAAGTAAACTAAAGATAGTGTAGCAAATTATATTCTCACTAAGAATTAGTCCTCCCACAAAACCCAACTCACCGCAGATCACAGCCGACCTATTATTTCACAAAGAACAAATAACGGAAACACCGATTTCAGAATTCGCAAACCAGTCAATCATCGATCACTAAACAACATTCATAATACTGCTGAACGCGTTGCTATTTTCAAAACTTCGACTTAATTTAATAAAATATACATTACCCGTAATTACTTACATATTTTCTTCAAACCTCATTTATGCAAGTAAAAAAATATTCCGTTTAAGACGCAAAGTAAAAACAAACACGTTTTGGATGTTGACGGCACCCGTAATAATTAAAAAGGAGGTAGGAGAGAGACGCTCCAACATTCAAACAGGCAGCGGCAACCATCTTCCTACACCTCTCGATACCGTAATGATTACAACGTAAGTAGGAGGGAGCAAAATGATATTTCGTAATTAGGTATGTGTATATGTCTATATATTTTTCTGTACAATATACACTCCTAAATTAATTGACCGATAATTATGAATTTTTGATTAGAACTGCTAGACGTAAGGGGTCCAAATGTGGGCTCTACTTAGTTCAATTTACTTTTTATCCGAAGAGGCCAAGAAGGAGAGGAATCCCTTCATGAGCATTCAGATACCTCCGATATTTTGGGAAATTGTGACAATAGCTATTCGACATTACTTCATAAATATACCCTGAATTTCAGTTTCGTTAGGGTATTTTTAGGGGGCATAATATATGCACAACCTCCCATTGATACATCAAAATATTTATAATTTGCATTCAATTTGATCGCTAGTCATTAGACACCAATTAAGCAAGATTCCCCGAATTTCAAATCCTTCTGCAGACCCTTTAGGCTTGAGCCTAACATTTTAGACATTTTCCAGAATCACATTTATCGAATACAATAAAATACGGTCAATTAGAGAGAAAAACTTTATTTGGTATTATTGTATATAAGGCTTTTTCTTTTTTTTAGGCACCAACATATTTTAACTATCCAATTAACTTGCCTACCCACGAGGGCAAAGACGACAAATCCTTAAACACTGTCGCAATTGCTATTATTTTTATATAAGGCTTCTTCAATTTTTCTTCTACGATCTCTCAGATTTTAACTATCAAATGTATTGCCTACCCACGAGGACAGAAAAAAAAATACGGTCATGCGATGATAAATCCTTCAACACTGTGGTAATTTCTATTATTGTGTATACGGAACCTTAAATCTTTCTTTATACGATTTCTCAATTTATAACTATCTAATTGACTTGGCTCCCCACAGTGGCAGCGTTAGACACTACGTAAGATATTCATGTGGAGAGAATCCACTAACGTTTATTATATTTTCTAAAGTAACAACATAAATAAAAATTGCCGCAGTCTAGAAGGATTCGCTTTCAATGACCGAAGAGATTATAGATAACAGATCGAACAAATATTCGGCCCGACAGAAGTACCCTTTTCCATAATCCGTCAGCAAAGAAGATATCCTTCTACACTGTGGCAATTGCTATTTTTGTTCCACTCCGAGGTAATTCTTTTCATGGGTACATAGATATTCAACAATTCAACTCCGTCCATTTTTATCTTTCTCTTTGCATTTATTTGACCTTGCTTTTATTTTCTCTCTCTTTTCTCGCCCCCCTACCCCCATTTCATTTCTTTCCCCCTACCACCCCTTTCTTCCCCTCCCTGCCACTCTTCTCCTCCCCGTCTTCCCTCTTTCACTATCTCCCTTCTATGTATTTCTTCTCCCACCTTTCTTGCCCTTCCTTCCATTCTCTCTGTCTCTTTTATCTTCTTCTATATAAAGTAGACTTTATTTTCCCCTCATAAATAAGTTAGAGTAGAGAATAAAAATAATGCATCAGACGCATCGAAACAAATAACTTCATTTGGCTACTACCTTCGACCGTGTTTCCAGAAATTGTAACTTATCTTTAAAACCTAAACCAAAAACGTTATTATTAGTATCCTCTGTAAGCCTGTCCCAACTAAGTAAACTAAAGATTGTGTAGCAAATTATATTCTCACTAAGAATTAGTCCTCCCACAAAACCCAACTCACCGCAGATCACAGCCGACCTATTATTTCACAAAGAACAACTAACGGAAACACCGATTTCAGAATTCGCAAACCAGTCAATCATCGATCACTAAACAACATTCATAATACTGCGGGTAAAATTTGTATTCTGTCGGCTGTTTAAACATTTTAATTCACTATTTTATATTAATCTCGGGCAACGCCGGGCGACGGGTCCTGCTAGTTATATATGTATGAAAGTAAGAATCAGGATATAGTGTGTATGTGACCGTGTTCTTATTTGTTTTCTGTATGTGAGAGAGACTCTTATGCTGTATGTTTATGTGTGGATGTGAGACAGAGACGCTGTTTATGACCCTGTCTGTGTTCTATGTATATTTCAAAGAGGAGATACAGGGTACAGGTGTCTGTGTTTTGGTGTTTAGATTATGTACTGTGTGTACGTGAGGGGAGGGGGTTGAGTGACTGTGTAGGCGTCTTTCTGCGTGTATCTGTGAACGTGTTCTATTCTCAGCAATCGATAATCAATAATCCTCTTTTAACAGACGCTATGTTCATTTCTGAGTAATTCATATATATTTTCTCGCTATTTTCAAATCGTTCAGACAAAGTAGGTTTACAATCAAGTAATGAATTAAAACTTTCCTTCTGGCAAGTTCACTGAGAACTTTCAGTGCATTGCGGACACACCTATTTGCCTAAACCCATTCATATACAGAAAGAAGTACATAAATACGTATACATGCGTATATGATAAACGATTGTCACATTCTGAGCAAATCCTAATGTATTAAAAGATTGAAAATGTTGGGAGTAAATTATGTACAATTAAATGGAATAACGATCCCAGGATAGGTTTCTAACAATAAGACACATTTCCAGATCCATGGAAAAATATGAATAATCCAGAGATAGAAAAAAATGTGATACACTCTCCATATTTTTCCGTTTCATCGACCCAGCATAATCTCTATAAAGGTAGGTATGTTAATCTGTTCATATGTGTATGTATTGGATTCACTCCTAAACTAATTAACCTGTCATTCGGAATTTTAGAATACCGCTTCTAGATGTAAGAGGTCATAATACGGGCTGTATTTTATTTTATGCAAATAGTGTATAAAGAAGCTGGAATACCTTCGTGAAAATTCAGATACCTTCGATTTTTGTTAAATTTTAGTAATAGTTAAAAGGCATCAATTAATAAATATTCCCCAAATTTTAGTTTCTTTAAAGGGTTTTAAGGTGAATAATATAGGAATAACCTCCTTTTTAAACATTCAAACATTTTAGATTCGCATTGAATATGACAATAATCGTTAGACATTCAATCCGTAGTTATTAGACACAAATTAAGCAAGATTCCCTGAAGTCAAATTCCTTCTTATAACACCTTAAGGTTAAAACTTAAATTTTAGACATTTTCTAGGATAAAAATCATGTAATAGATTTTGATCAAAATTTTAATAAGGCTTCTAGACATAAGGTTTATTAACATAATATCTTGGTTTTAATCTTCGTAAGGGGACATACAATTTGTGCTAAACTGTTCTGTTCGGGTATTAATTTTACCTGTTCTGGGACGGGTATTCTTCTACCCCCCTTTCAAATCCATTCGTCGTTTTGATCATTTATTCTGTGACTTTTATGTTTGTATCATGTCTTAAAATTCAATCAACTATTGCTTTATTTTCGTTTCGTTTTCACTTGGACAAATCTGCAAAAGGCTGCCTGGTTCTTTGTACTCTTTCTTTAACATTCTATGGCACAATTTGCAAGATAATGTGAGAGATTTCTTCGATCCCTACAGATTGTCCGTCGGCAGAAACAGCTGTTCATCTCTCTGCTACGTATGTAGTTCGTCCGTTGGATAGTGACTTATAGTTGTAAAGATGGTCGCAGTGGTGATGTACTGGCCGAAGTTTCCGTGTCTTCTCTCTTCTTGTAGGTTTTCCTCTATCTATTCCTTCTCTCTCTCTCTCTCTCTCTCTCTCTCTCTCTCTCTCTCTCTCTCTCTCTCTCTCTCTGATTGAACCCACAAAACAGATGAATTTACAAACCAATCGTATCGGAAACATTTGTACAGCTATGGCATGAAATGAGCCAACGACAGTTGACATGAGGTAAAACCCAACTACCCAGCCATTACTTTATTAGTGATCTATCTTGCTTTTCACATATGCTACACGTGGTTAGGTCAGGAAATTACCCGTGTTATTCATCGTGTGAAGAGTCAGTTCGGTCCATTGAATTGAGTTGTCCGTCGATCGCTTTCCGTAGCGATTTTGTCTGAAATTGAAAAGATTTCAATGACTTCTTGCAAATATCGCATTATCTCTCGAGAAACGTTAAGTGTTGGAGCGCTGATATCTGTCATTATAGTAGACGTGTGGTTGCGTAGCTCGTGGGAGGATGACGTCAGCAATAATTGTCGTCAGAGATACGCAATACAACTGAATAGAGATTATAAAGAGAGAGGACGATGATGAATGTAAAAAAGAGAAAGGATGATGAGGAATGTAAAAAAGAGAGAAGACGATGAGGAATATAAAAAAGAGAAAGGATGATGAGGAATATAAAAAAAGAGAGAGGACGATGAGGAATATAAAAAAGAGAGAGGACGATGAGGAATATAAAAAAGAGAGAGGACGATGAGGAATGTAAAAAGAGAGAGAACGATGAGGAATGTAAAAAAGGGAGAGGATGATTAGGAATGTAAAAAAAGAGAGCATGATTAGGAATGTAAAAAAGAGAGAGCATGATTAGGAATGTAAAAAAGAGAGAGGACGATGGGGAATGTAAAAAAGAGAGAGGACGATGGGGAATGATAAAAAAGAGAAAGGACGATGGGGAATGTAAAAAAGAGAAAGGACGATGAGGAGGGGACGATGAGGAATGTAAAAGAGAGAGGACGATGAGGAATGTAAAAAAGAGAGAGGACGGTGAGGGATGTAAAAAAGAGAGAGAAAGGTGAGGGATGAACAAGAGAGAGGGAGACAGGTGATGCACAAAAGAGAGGGAGACAGGTGAGAGACGAAACGGAGAGAGACAGGTGATTGGCGAAAAGGAGAGAGAGGGACAGGTGATGAACGAAAGGGGGAAGAAAGGCAGTTGAGGGGCAACAAGAAGAGAGAGAGAAAGCTGAGGGACAAAATGAGAGGAATCCAGGTGAGGGACGAAATACAAAGAGAAAGAGAGTTAGGTGACGGATGAAAGAGAGCGAGAGAGAGGGATGAAAAAGAGAAAGTGATGGAAGAGAGACATATGAGAAAGGGTATGAGAAAGAGAAAGAGTTAGAGAGAAGAATAAATGAATGTTAAAGATTTGGAAATATAATAAAATATAACTAAATTAATATTATCCGTCGTAATATCCATATGAATAACAATCATGTCAACACTTATCGTATGCCTGTGTCATTCTCGCCTCTGCGTTACTTGCATATTATTATTTTTAATGTAATAATAATCGATTAATTATTGAAATAAACATCCTATAACGTAAAGTACTAACACAAACTTTTTAAAACCCTATTAAAAAGTAAAATAGTTAAAAACGTAATTAATGACGCCATGACCCTTCGAAGATTGAAAGGAATTTGGAAGCATTTAAGCCGTCGAATAGAAAGTCAGTTCTGGTTTTGAGATTTATAGCTAATTCGCCAGAATTAAAAGCTTGGCAGTTTCGGAAGCTATTTACATCCAATAATTTTGTAAAGATATAAAAACAATATCACCTTAAGAAGAATTGTTCTTTTTTTATAAAAGGTTTGTTCAATTAATTAATTTAATGGACAAACAATATTGTAATAATTAAATTTATCTATCAAAATCCAACTTAAAACAAAAAATAAAAGGTTTGTTCAATTAATTAATTTAATGGACAAACAATATTGTAATAATTAAATTTATCTATCAAAATCCAACTTAAAACAAAAAATAAAAGGTTTGTTCAATTAATTAATTTAATGGACAAACAATATTGTAATAATTAAATTTATCTATCAAAATCCAACTTAAAACAAAAAATAAAAGGTTTGTTCAATTAATTAATTTAATGGACAAACAATATTGTAATGATAAAATTTATCTATCAAAATCCAACTTAAAACAAAAAATAAACAAAATGTTACACAAACGTATAAAGCCTCCAAAGAAATGGTAACACAGCTCGTTTTAATACATAAAACCTAAGACGAGTTAAAATGTGTAACGTGTATAATTGCATTAACATTTTTGTTTGCTTAAATATTGAGCAAAAGAAAATTTAAAAAATAAAATTATATGAAAAATACTCACAATGTACTTCGTGAGGAGAAATTTCCCCTCGTCTCCAAACGTAATATTGCTTTTTGTTTTCGGTAATTTCAAACTAGACGAATACACGTTACATGGCGGGTAAAATTAATTCCTAAATAGAACAGTTTTGCACCACTTTTATGCTCCCTTACGAAAATAAAAATTCAGATATTAGAATGCTAAACCTTATGTCAGAAATCCTTATTCTAATCTTGATCACATCCATGATTTTTATTCTAGAAAATGTCTAAAATATCAAGCTGGGGCAGAACGGGTGTTAAGAAGAAATGAAAATCTGGATGATCTTGTATAATTGGTGTCTAATCACTATGGATCAAATTCAATACAAATCTGATATATTTTATTTTCAAATAGGGAAGGGGTTACTACGCCACTAAAAACCCTTTCAAATACGCTAAAAAACTGACATTTATGGAATATTAATTTATTGATGTCTATTGTTGAAATTTCACAAAAACTTGGATGTATCTGAAATTTCTCGAATCGTCTCTACACACTTTTATCCCCATTACATGAAGTAAACTAAATATAGCACATATTTAGACCTCTTACGCCTAGCAGCTCTGTTCCAAACTTCATAATAATCGGATAAGTTATTTAGAATGAATCATGAACATACACATATATAAACATAAAGAGATGCTTAACTTTATATGAAGATGGAAATAGAAAAAAAATTAAATTCATCCTCAATTTTTGTTTCTATATTGGTCCCCCGATTTATAAAATCGGGGGACTTATGTTTTGAGGCATGTCCGTCCGTCCGTCCGTCCGTCCGTCCGGATTTTTCTCCGCAACCATCCATTGAATTTTCCTGAAATTTTGCATGAAGTTGTAACTTTGGTCAGGTTAGAAAGTGACATTCTCCCATTTTTAAAACAAAATCTGGTTAGTCCCACAGGGGGTCAAAAGGCCCCGAAATGGCAAAACATGACATTTTTTGCCACCTAACTTTTCATCCATCCATTCAATTTCTCTGAAACTTGGCCAAAATGTGGAGGCAATTGTTCCTAATAGAAAATAAGTATCGTTGACCTTGGAAAAAATCTGGTTAGCGCCCCCAGGGGGCCAAAATCCCCCAGAATGGCAATAAATGACCCCTTTCACCCATAACGTTTGATCCATCCATTCAATTTTTCTGAAACTTGGCCAAAATGTAGAGGCAATTGTTCTGGATATAAAATGAGCATCCTTGACCTCAGAAAAATTCTGGTTCGCGCCCCCAGGGGGTCAAAGGGGGTTCAAAAATGCCTCAAATTGCCCAAATGTATTGCATTTTACACTCGCCACATCGAGTCACATACAAAGGGGGACCACGCATGCGCGGCTTATTTACATTGAATTTTTATTTTAATAAAATTAACCACAATGCAATCTGTTCTATCTAATCTATTTCTAATGGGGACCTTGTATTTGTAGATCTGAACCCGAAACTATACGATTATTTCTAATTATTTCAGACTGTTGAACTATATTTTTATGCACAATTCAATTTACTATACCATTTCAATGCTCAAATTACCAGGATGGTGGTGGCGTATTCGTTCTGTTGTCATGAGACCATCTTCATAGACATTATCTCCTTCTTTTCGGAGAAGAGGGGATAGAATTGTATATGTTCTGCTGTCATGATACCATACTCCAAGGGATTACCTTCTCCTTTTTCTGGGGATTTAGTGTAGTATCTGTTCTGTTGTAATGGAAACATCCCCCAGACTTCACCTATTCCTTTTTGGAGGGGGTAAAGTAGTATCTGTTCTGTGGTAATAACATCCGAGTGATTACCTTCTACTTCTTGGAGGTAGTGTAGCATACGTTCTGTTGTAATGAGACTATCATCCCAGGCATTACCTCTCCTTTGAAGTAGATTAGTATATGTTCTCTGTCATGAGACCATCCTCACAGGCATTACATCAATCATTGGAGGGTGTGGGGGTAGCGAACACCAACAATATATTGTCACAATCGGTTGTTCATTATCAAACTCAACACTTATACTAAAAATACTATATAAAATATTTTCCCTACGGTCGCATATATGTGCTAGCATATAAAATAATGGTGACTTTTTTTTTGGCCCGTAAACGCATCATAACCTCGTTACAAAAGGTTCAATTAAATATTCTGTCTCGCCTTAAAAAACTGGCAAAGATCGTGTTATTCTTTCACCTACTGATAGGTGTATACATTCTTTATACACCCATTCCCTCGTTGTGAACCCAGGTGTTTAATCGTCTGTAGATAAAACACTCAGACGCTGATGTTTGTTTATAAGAAGGTTTATTAATGTAAATAATTTGTACCATTCATACACCCAGAGTATAGGGGAAATAAAAAGACGTTAACATGCGGACTGCCGCGTCAAAAAGAGAGAAAGTGTAGATAGAAAGATAGAAATATATATATATCGCTCTCGTTACACTTAACTACATTGTATTCGACCAGCCACGACCATACTGTGGCTCTTAAAAGAACGCTCACGTTTTGCGTCCGCTTGCTAAAGTTGTCAGCCAAAAAGAGACTAAAAACCACCCGACCGAAAGTCACGTAGTTCCAGCGAGTTCCGCTTTAAACTCATGACTCTTGAAGTGTAATTAAAACCCTTCCATTAAAATGCAGTCCTCGCTATGTAAACATGTTTCCATATATATAGTTTTAATAAGTTTAATCGAAAATCTACTTCACCTACTTACCGATTTAAATAAAAAAAGTGTGGGGGGGGGATTTTTACACATACAGAAATACGTACTATTCCTTTTACGCTTACAAAATTGAACATTTTAAAATTAAAAGACACCTGTGATTTCTTCAGTTAATCAAATTTTCAAATATTTTTATTAAATATCTCTAAATTGGTGAAGAATAATACATTACTATATTTATTTTAATTACTTTATTTCATTTTTATCATGATATAATAATTTTTATTCATATAGAAAAATACATTTAAAGTTGAGCAAAGATTTTGAATAATATTTATGGATAACTAGCAGGAAAACCTGACGTTGTTCGGTATTGAATGAGGATCACTACTATGCACTTATTTACTATGCTCATAACACAATTGGATTGTACTGCCCCCAATCCTCCTGGATCGACCTGTAAGATAGTCAGAAGAATCTATACATATGGTTTAAATTTCAATAAAATACGTATTTGAAGTTTTAACAGGGTTCTGTCCCCACGGATCATTTAGAGGTGGAGGCACGTAGCTATTTGGTACATAAATAGTAACGTAGAGATTCGAGACCACTAACATTGTTATACCACGATAATTTTATACATATGATATAAATTTGATCAAATCAGGATACATTTGAAAATTTACAGAAGGTTTGGTGCTGATAGTCCCTTATATTAGATTGGCACTTGGGGATTGGTGACCACTTCCATTTTCTTCCCAAGAAAATTGTATATATATGATTTAATTTCATAAAAATAGGATATGTTTTAACTTTTAAAGGGGTATGTTTTCATAGCCCCCTTTATTGGTTCACTTAAAGATTCACCAACACTTCGAGTGTCTTAATTTTTAAATTTTACATAAGCATACACTTTAAGATTTTATGTAGATTATGTAGCATTTTTCTATAGGGAACACACAAACATCGAGTATATAAATATAAAGATAAAGTTTTCAAATTCCCCGCTTCTACTTCTAGTCTCTAGTGATGGAAATTTAAAAAATCAGTGGCTGCTTGAATAGTGTATTAAAAGACTTTAGAAATAACACAAATCTTTTATCAACAATGGCTAAATTTAAACAGCAAAAGGACCGTAGAGCCGTCTATCATATCAACAAATCGAAGTACAGTAGTGATATAAGTAAGTTTTATTATGTTGTTGTTTTTATTGCGAAAAATTACGTTGAAACGTGTAAATGTTTTTGTCCCAATTTACTTTATTTTATTGTTTTAAGTTTTTCTTTCGCACCTTTTTTTATTACCGATAAAAATTATTTGAACAGATTTGATTATTACCTTTTAAGCCACGTGAGATATAAGTACTTATGGAGTAACCAGGTTTTGTACGTTTCCAGCGTCCCAAATTCTCCTTTCAAACGCCGTCGGTCTAATGCGATTATCTAATTTTAGTTGTAATAATTATATTGCAATTTAAGATATTCTTAAGATTGCATTTGATATCTATTCCTTCCTTCATAAAAAGGTGTAATGTTATTTATACAATTAGTTTATATTAGCCGAAAACAAAAAGGCAGTATCAATTTTGTAGAATCCGGTCTTAAATCAATTAGGAAAACTAAACGCACCAGAGTGTATCTCGGTTTTACCGGATACAAGTACGCCATTTACATCTTTTGTAATAGGTGAAAAAAGATTAAACACTTCATCACCTTACGAAATGTTCAAGCATTTTAGCTGGCTTTAAAATTCTTAGTATTCATGTATCAATAGATTGACAGTCTTGGGAACTATTTATGTCTGATAGTTAAGTAATATAGGTTACAATTAAAACGGCATTATAGTTCTATAAAACTTTACTTCAGTTAATAAACGATACGGTAATAATTAAATACAACTTTCACAATTTTTCTTAAAATTAAATTTGATTAAATAAAACTGTTAGAAAAGCCAAACAAAAATTAAAATAAAGACTTTAATTTTCAAACTCTGATTTAAAAAAAAAAACTTCGGGTAGGTAAAGATAGTTTCTATTCATAAAAAGTTACGTATTTTTATATTTACATGATTAACTACTAAACTAATAAACCGATCATTATCAATTTTGTAACACACCAGCTAGATGTAAGTGGTTGAAATGTGAACTATATTTATTTTTATGCAAATGAAATAAAATAGGAGGCGGAAAGCCTCCATTAAAGTTTAGATACCTCCGACTTTTGCGAAATTTTAACGATATATATCAGACATTAATTAATAAAATATCCACAAATTTGTATTTCTTTGGGGCATTTTAAAAGGTTTTAGAGCGGCATGATATTGGCACAACCTCCCATTTGAAAATTCAAATATATCAGATTTGCATTGAATTTTATTCATAGTCATTAGACACCAATTAAGCAAGATTTCCTGAATTTCAATTTCTTATTAATATTAAACATTACATTTTAGACATATTCTACAATAAAAAATATGTAATGAATTTTGATCAAAATTGGAATACGGGGGCTAGACATAAGGTTTAGTATTATTATTTCTTAATAATAATATTCGTAAAGATGACAGAGAAATTAGTGCAAAACCGGGACGGGTATTCTAGTCTTTTTAAAACCGTTCGTTGTTTTGCTCGTGTATTCTGTGATATTCTTGTTTTAAATCTATATTTTATATATCAACCCGGACAACGTTAGGTAAATAAAGCGAGTAAACTGTATAACAATAAGGTTGACTTTTTAAAAGCTGACTTTATTCCAGTGCCCGATAATATCTATAAATCTAGACACATAATTATTGTTTTCTCGTGTGCGTTCGACTATGATCACTTGACATTAAATCAGTATCTCACTCTTCGCGTTTGTGTAGGCTCTACTGAAATCAGGAAGTGTTTCCAGTACGTCGATGTTCTTATTATTCGTCACTCAATGGTCGTTGTTCATTCCTCAGTGTTCATAGCTGAAGGACAAAAAAAGCGTTAGTGTCAATAAAATCATATAGCGGACACATATTGATAACAATTAGATTCAAATTTTAAAGGCTTGATCGATTCTCAGTGTTATGCAACTCTGTAAAATCTCAATTGTTTCTCTTTGTATAGAACTTTGTTTCTAATTGTATTCTCGGTATTGAAAGACAAACAGCACAAATCACATCTGTATAATAATACGCTAATAGATTTCATGTTTGTACTATGTTATCACATTTCACATACATTAAAATAATGAGATGGTTCGATCAACAAAGATGTTTGACATGTCGTCTTCTAAAGCATTCTTGTCATGTCGTCTTCTAAAGCATTCTTGTCATGTCGTCTTCTAAAGCATTCTTGTCATGTCGTCTTCTAAAGCATTCTTGTCATGTCGTCTTCTAAAGCATTCTTGCCATGTCGTCTTCTAAAGCATTCTTGTCATGTCGTCTTCTAAAGCATTCTTGCCATGTCGTCTTCTAAAGCATTCTTGTCATGTCGTCTTCTAAAGCATTCTTGCCATGTCGTCTTCTAAAGCATTCTTGCCATGTCGTCTTCTAAAGCATTCTTGCCATGTCGTCTTCTAAAGCATTCTTGCCATGTCGTCTTCTAAAGCATTCTTGCCATGTCGTCTTCTAAAGCATTCATAAAAATAGGATATGTTTGAACTTTTAAAGGGGTATGTCTTCATAGCCCGTTTATGGGTTCATTTAAAGATTCACCAACACTTTGAGTGTCTTACTTTGAAATTTTACATAAGCATACACTTTAAGATTGTATGTAGATTATGTAAGATTTTTTTATAGGGAACACACAAACATCGAGTATATAAATATAAATACAATTATTTATTAGTATGGATATAAGTAAGTTTTATGTTTTTGTTTTTATTGCGAAGAATTATGTTACAAGGTTTAAATGTTTTTGTTCCAATTTACTGTATTTTATTGTTTTACGTTTTTCTTTCGCTCCGTTTTTATTACCGATAAAAATTATTTGAACAAATTTGATTATCACCTTTTAAGCCACGTGAGATATAAGTATTTATAAGGTAACCAGGTTTTGTACGTTTCCAGCGTCCCAAACTCTACTTTCAAACGACGTCATTCTAATGCGATTATCTCATTTTAGTTGGAATAATTATATTGCAATTTAAGATATTCTTTACGATTTCATTTAATATCTATTCTTTCTTTAATGGAAACGTGTAATTTTATTTATACAATCAAACCTCGATTCATGAATGTCTCGGAACTTGAGCAATTCGGATTTCGAACAAAAAATTCAAGCCCGGTTTTCTAACAAAATTTCGGTTCCCCAACCATGTCGACGGAAACCGAAACATACCGACTGATGAAACGTTAACAATTCTGTGCAGGATTGCCACTAATGGGTTTTAAATCCAGATCAGTGTTTTTAAGTAAATCTGGGTTTTTATTTTTCTGAATTTGTTTTTTTTATTAGGAATTATATTTTTTAATACCTGCTAAAAATTAAAAGAGTAATGTTAGAAAATGTGTAGAAAAATGGTCAATATATACAATAACAATTAGTCTTAATTCAGAAAATATTCACAGAGAATATATTTTTTACAAAAAAAAGGTTTTATATAATACATTATAATTAGTATTCAAAACAATAATATAACTGATGCTTAATAATTTTGTATACTGACCCATTAATTACCTAAAAATAGTCTATGTATAAAAATTAATGAATTAATCTATTTTATATTATTTTATATGAGGAATTATAATTCGGTTTAAGGCAGCTTTTCAGGCCAAATAATGTTCAGAAACCGAGGCTCCATTGTTTTTTTTTTGTTTTAGAAAGTTTCAAATTCGAATATATCGTGTTTCTCTCTATTTTGAACATGCGAAATCTTTCTTTTCTCTCCTATTATTGGGATTGTTTTTGTTTGTTTTTTCTAATAGGCAGGTCATCAAAACAAAACACTCAGTTTTCTTTTAAAAAGGACATCGAGTTTAAATAAAAAATTTATGAAGGTGTAGGAACATAATAGGTAACAAAGCCTCCCCCTCTTTATGTTAAGACTGGGTTTCTTAATAATAACGATATTATTTAGAAACCCATTCTTAAAATGGAGAATGCAGGTGGACTTTGTTATCTACGATGTACGTTCATCATTTTGTCTATATAATAAAAGAGAACGTACGTGTGTCCGGTCAAATTGCGACTACGTAGAAGAGGTGTGGGAGGAACGAATAAGGTGAAAACGGTAGTAGCTGCCGCTGTTTTTTTTCAAAGCTTTATATTGGTCAATAATTCAGAATTCAGTTTTTAAGCTGTCTGCTCCTGCTTCTTCGAATACTCATGAATGAATGAGAGAGAGAGAGAGAGAGAGAGAGAGAAAGAGGGAGATTACGTTTAACTTAAGAACATTTACGTTTTGTGAATGGATCCTTGGTTTTTAACATTATTCGGCCTGAAAAGCTGTCTTAAACCGAATTATAATTCCTCATATAAAATAATATAAAAGAGATTAATTCGTTTTGTGAATAGGGATTAAATTGCGAATATACTTTTGTTACTACATCTAAAATTGCAGTGTACTTTTTAAAAGATAAAACGAATAATCTTATCTTTTGAAGAGAACGTGAGACGCTGAAGCCATACATGAACTTGGATCAGTTAAAATTTGTATAGAATGAAATTCCTGATCACGTGGTTGTGAAATCAATTTAAATGGTTTTATTTAACAAATAAAATTCCAATAAAACAGATTTTTAATGAATTGTAGTGAACTTAAATGGCAAATGAAAGCTTTTCTTGTTTAATCAGCGTGTTATATTATTCTTTATATTTTTATAGTATTACAATTATAAGATAACTTCGTGTGTATGTTTTTCACGCATCTAAGTTAATTTGATAATTACACATTGAGGTATTTCTTTTTATTTTATATTAGCCGAAAACAAAAAGGCAGAATCAAATTTGTAGAATCCGGTCTTTAAAAATAAGTCAATTAGGAAAACTAAACGCACCAGAATGCATCTCGGTTTTACCGGAAACAAGTACGCCATTTTCATCTTTTTTAATGTAACTCTTCATAACCTTACACAATATTCAAGCATTTAAGCTGGCTTTAAAATTCTTAATATTAATGTATCAATAGATTGACAGTCTTGGGAACAATTTATTTGGTTGTTTGGTTGTTTTGTTTTACGGCATATCAACCCTTTTCAGGTTATTTAATGCCGAATGCAGTCATTTTGGTGAAAGTTTTTATGCTTCAAGTTGTTTATATCTTCAAATATTTATTCATGGTGCCTAGTTTAATTGTCCCGCTTTACGGCACATCAACCCCTTTCAGGCCACTCAATGCCGAATGCAGTCATCCTGGTGAAAGTTTTTATGCTTCAAGTTCCTCACACGTTCAAATATTTATTGATGGTGTTTGGTTTGGTTGTTAAAGTATATTTGTTTTCCTCTCTTTTTTGTTTCTTTCCCCTTTTAATATATGTTTCTATTTAACCCATAGTTGGGACCCTAACAGGTACTACCACTCCGGGTCAGGGTGGACCTGGGAGCAATGGTAATTAAGAGGAGGCTCCACATGCCCCAAAGTCCGTAAGCCGGATCTCACCATCAGATGTAGTTTAAGGTCATATCCAGGACCGGGAGTAGGATAGGAAAAATAAAATAAAAAAGGGGAGGGAGAAAGAGTGAGGGGCTGTTGTTTTTGTTTTTGGTTTTGTAGAACATAATTAAGTTTTACAAAAAAAAAGAAAACAAAAAACGTCAATGTAGGTGAATTTCGTCTCAGGGAGCTACAGGGCAGCCTGATCTGGTATCACCAGAGGAACAATTTATGTCTGATAGTTAAGTAATATGTGTTAAAATTACAACGGCATTATAGTTCTATAAAACTTTACTTCAGTTAATAAACGATACGGTAATAATTAAATACAACTTTCACAATCTTTCTTAAAATTAAATTTGGTAAAATGAAACAGTTAGAAAAGCCAAATAAAAATAAAGACTAATTTTCAGACTCTTATTTTTTTTAAACTCCAGGTAGGTACAGATAGTTTCTATTTATAAAAAGTTACGTACATGATCAACTACTAAACTAATAAACTAATCATTATCAATTTTGTAACACAACAGTAAGGCGTAAGTGATAGAAATCTGAACTATATCTATTTTTATGCAAATGAAATAAAATAGGAGGCGGGGGCCCTCCTTTAAAGTTAAGATACCTCCGACTTTTGCAAAATTTTAACGATATATATCAGACATTAATTAATAACTATTCCTCAAATTTGTATTTCTTTGGGGTATTTTAAAGGGGTTTAGTGGGGCAGGATATGGGCACAACCTCCCATTTGAAAATTCAAATATATCAGATTTGCAATGAATTTTATCCATAGTCATTAGACACCAATTAAGAAAGATTTCCTTAATTTCAATTTCTTATTAAGCTTAAACATTAAATTTAAGACATATTCTACAATAACAATATGTAATTAATTTTGATCAAACTTGGAATACTGGGTCTAGACATAAGGTTTAGTATTATTATATCTTGATAATACTATTCGTAAGCAGACAGAGAAATTAGTGCAAAAGTAGGAACGGGTATTCTAGTCTTTTCAAAATCCGTTCGTTGTTTTGCTCGTGTATTCTGTGACTTTCTTGTTTTAAATATATCTTTTATATATCATCCCGGGCAACGGTAGGTAAGTACAGCGAGTAAACTGCATAACAATACGGTTGACTTTTCAAAAAGGTGACTTTATTCCAGTGCCCGATAAAATCTATAAATCTAGACACATAATTATTGTTTTCTCGTGTGCGTTCGACTATGATCACTTGACATTAAATCCGTATCTCACTCTTCGCGTTCGTGTAGGCTCTACTGAAATCAGGAAGTGTTTCCAGTACGTCGATGTTCTTATTATTCGTCACTCAATGGTCGTTGTTCATTCCTCAGTGTTCATAGCTGAAGGACAAAAAAAGCGTTAGTGTCAATAAAATCACATGGCGAACACATATTGATAACTATTAGGTTAAAATTTTAAAGGCTTCATCGATTCTCAGTTTTATACAACTCTCTTTGTATAGAACTTTGTTTCTAATTGTATTCTCGGTATTGAAAGACAAACAGCACAAACCACATCTGTATAATAATACGCTAATAGATTTCATGTTTGTACTATGTTATCACATTTCACATACATTAAAATAATGAGATGGTTCGACAAACAAAGATGTTTGCCATGTCGTCTTTTAAAGCATTACTGCCATGTCGTCTTCTAAAATATTACTGCGATGTCGTCTTCTAAAGCCTTCTTGTGATGTCGTCTTCTAAAGCCTTCTTGTGATGTCGTCTTCTAAAGCCTTCTAGCGATGTCGTCTTCTAAAGCTTTCTTGCGATGTCGTCTTCTAAAGCTTTCTTGCGATGTCGTCTTCTAAAGCCTTCTTGCGATGTCGTCTTCTAAAGCCTTCTTGCGATGTCGTCTTCTAAAGCCTTCTTGCGATGTCGTCTTCTAAAGCCTTCTTGCGATGTCGTCTTCTAAAGCCTTCTTGCGATGTCGACTTCTAAAGCCTTCTTGCGATGTCGACTTCTAAAGCCTTCTTGCGATGTCGATTTCTAAGGCTTTTTTGCGATGTCGTCTTCTAAAGCCTTCTTGCGATGTCGACTTCTAAAGCCTTCTTGCGATGTCGTCTTCTAAAGCCTGCTTGCGATGTCGTCTTCTAAAGCCTGCTTGCGATGTCGTCTTCTAAAGCCTGCTTGCGATGTCGTCTTCTAAAGCCTGCTTGCGATGTCGTCTTCTAAAGCCTGCTTGCGATGTCGTCTTTTAAAGTATTCTGGCCATGTCGTCATCTAAAGCACCATTGCCATGTTGTTTTCTAAAGCATTTTTTTCATATTGTCTTCACTAAAATTTCGTAAACAAATGTCTATTTTATGGCTTAGAATTTTTAGAATTCTTGTTTTGTATACATTTTATCAACGTTTAAATATAAATTAGTTTGATTAATTCATTTACACAGCTTAAAATTTATAAAATACATACATGAACAAATAGCAAAAATAGGCTTACGGTATTTTATTTAATAATCAGCTTTATATTATTAATAAAAACGGTTTCTCAGTATTTATTGTATTTTATTAAATATATAACAACGCGTATGTTCGATTAGTAGATGGATGAAAAGAAAAGCATTCTGTCTGTATTTTTCGGCACGTCTTATTTTCACTAAGTAAACATTTTTAAAAAACAGTGACATCTTAATAGACTTTATCTTATTTCTCTCTCTCTCTCTCTCTCTCTCTCTCTCTCGCTTGTCTCTGTCTCTTCTCTTTCATTCTCTTTTCCAACTTTATCCCTTTCTACTCTTTATCGCCTCCTTTCTCTCTTACTTTTTTCTCTTTCGCTTACTCTCTTTCTCTCTCTATCTATTATGTATGTACACCATCCATTCCTCTCTACTTCGGACGTGCATTAATAAACTCATTGGCGTTGTTTGATACATTTGAATAAAATTATGTGACCTATTGTTGTATCAGAAAAGAGGGTGATGTTATAATAGAGGTTTTCGCAGTTTATCACCTCCTCTCGTTCTCTCATTTTTCTTTCTATCTTTGTCTCTCCCCTCTATCTTCCCCTGTCTATCTCTTAGTTCTTTCTCATCTCTCTTGCCTTCTCTTTCTTATTTCTCTCTCCTCTCTTTCCTCTCTCTTCTCTCTCTTTTCTCTATCCTCTCTCTCTCTCGTTTCTTTCCTCTCCCTTGCCCCTCTCTCCCGCCTCTCCCTTCTCTCTTTTCTTTTCTCTCTCGCCTCTTTCTCATTTCTTTCTGTTTTCTCTCTCCCTTTTTCTTTCTCTCTAAATTATTTACATCAATCCATTTCTCTCCCTGCTTAAAATCAAATGTACACAGTTACAATCAATTAAGCGATTGATAATCCATCATCAGTTCTAATTATCTATAGATAATACTCATAGAATGTTAATGGCTATAAAAATAGAATCATGTTACTATATTATACTTTTTTATATCATTGATTCCATTTTTCTGTAATTATCTCCGTTAAGGCTCATTAATTTTTAGTATTCTCATTACTTTTTATTTATATACTTCATTTTCATCTGTATTTAGTGCTAATCTGTTAACAACCGACCTTCACACCAGACAGTAGCATTAGAGTGTCAAGCTGTATCTGAATCGGTCCAGATGAGGTTTCAAATTAGTTTAACTTATCTTGACAAGAAATGATATTAAATGTAGGTAGACTCAAATCGGTTTTGCTTGTTGTTTATTAGGTTAAATCTAACCCGACTCTCTCCCTCATATATATATATATATATATATATATATATAATCTTGCTCTTTCTCTCTCTCTCTTTCTCTCTCTCTGTCCCGTTGTTACTTGTCAAGATTCAGTTGAGTCAATTTTGTATAGACAATCTAATATATTAAGCGAGTTTCTTTTCCTCGAATCTTTATCGATAATAGCTTTCTTGCTATAATATTTCATTCGGATTTACTACTTTTTTGCGTAGCAATGGCTTGATAAGTGTTATTTAAACTTGTGCTCAAACAGAAACAGTGATTAAGAGGTCGTATTATGACTTTAAAAGCAGTCGTACATACACAAATGATGCTAAACGCTCGGGTTTCCAAAATTCGGCAGCTGTCATGGAAAATGTTAAAACATCTGCCAAAGCTAATTTTGACCGATCGTAAATAAGTTGCGTAAGTTGGCGAAGGAGTTAGAGATATCATAATGAAAAGGTATTGACCATTTTGCATGAAAATTTGTACTTTGAGAAAGTTAGGTTTAAGGTGGGTGCTGCTTTCTCTCACTGTAGATAGTAAATACAACAATACTTTGCACATCCCAAAATACGAAGGCCAATATCATGTCTACCTATGTTTACGTCTTTGGTTGATGTAAATTTCACCCTGAAGTGAAGTGGTTGATCCATGTGTTTATCCATTGTCACATATTGACGCAAAAACTCATTTATTTTTCGTTGAAACAGTTTCAAAAAACGCTCTGAATCGTCGACGCAATTTTGTTTTGATCGACTGTGAGCAAATGCGGCATCCACTTTGAACCAAGTTTTTTTCGTTGACAAATGTTTATGTAAAATAATGAATACACTGCCTTCTGATATATTCAACTCATCAGCTATCTTACACAACCTGAACTTCAAACGAGTGTGTGCTCTTTTTTGTTTTCTGAGACAACTGTTAATTTTGGGCGACCTGAGCGTTAAGCATCATTTGTGTCTGTACAACCGCCTTTAAAGTCAACATATAATCACCTAATTGTGGTTTCCGTTGAAGCAGAGTTTGAATAATACGTATCAAGCCATTGCGTTACTGGAACCGTATTTTTCCACCAGAAAGCAATGTTTTATCAAAGCACGAAATTAAAATTTATTTTCATTGTTTTGAAAAACTGAAACAGTAGCTTAACTTAAATAGCTATAATTTGTAATTTGTAAACTAATAATCCGACTGGGCTCAAGTATTTTATATTAGTCACGCTCGGAACTTATTTAGTGTTGCCATATATATATATATATATATATATATATATATATATATATATATATATATATATATATATTATACATGTGTCATTGAAAACTACGGAGTTTTCTTTCTTTGCTATCTTTCTGGTTAATTTCTAGACTCAGCGAGCGATTTGTCGGTTTTCCGGTGTCAATTGGTGGATTATGGCGCCTAACGTTGTATCTTGGGTCATTTCTCTAGCGGTTTCGGTCTCGCTACCGTCTTCAGGGGGCTGTTTCTTATTGTTAGTAAAGAGCCGTATTTATGGTTTTATTTTTGGTTATATCTATTAATTTGCATATGTGTATATACATATATATATCTTTATTCTTTTATTTACTTACTTATTTATTTAATAAAACCATAAATACGGCGCCTTACTAACAATAAGACACAGCCTCCTGAAGACGGTCGCGAGACCGGAAACGCTAGGGAAATGGCCCAAGATACAACGTTAGGCTCCATAATCTACAAATTGACATCGGAAAACCGACAAATCGCTCGCCGAGTTGAGAAATTAACCAGAAAGATAGCAAAGAAAGAAAACTCCGTGGTCTTCAATGACACATGTATAATAAACGACTTGCTGCCGATATATATATATATATATATATATATATATATATATATATATATATATATGAGAGAGAGAGAGACAGTGAATGAATCAAAACATTATTATTGTTCCAGGAATTCGAACATGAAGTCCATTATGGCGTACGATCGTTTCCAAAACAGTTTGGAAATACTTAATTGTATTTTATTTCATAATTTGATAAACTTAGTCCAAAACGTCTCTTCATCAACGCCTATGGCAACACGTCTTACAGAATAAAAAAAACATCCACTGAAAGAAAGAATCATCGGTGAATATGTTAGTAGCATAGGAGGGGAAAAACACAATGATACCTATTAACAAATCACTGGTACATATAAAAATATAACACAAAATTTTCTAAAGATTTACCCTTTCAAAAAATTATAAAAAAATAAAAATTCTATTGTCAGAGGGGTACTGAAAACAATAAAAATAAACATAGAAATAAGAATAAAAATAAAAATTATCAAAATAAATAAATAAAATAAAATAAAAAAATTAGATAAAAAATAAAAAAGCAATGAAATAAAAAAATTAAATTAAAAATTTAAAAAAAGAAATGTTATAAACATTAAAAATAAAAACAAAATAAAAATTAAAATAGAAATAAAATAAAATTAGAAAATAAAGGTTAAAGAGGATCAAGGGTTTTTACATAGGCTTTTTTAAGAAAACATTGCAAGAGGATGTGCAGAGTAAGAGGGTAGGAGGAAGAGTATAGAGGAAGATAAAGACAATGGTAATATTGGGGAAGAAAAAAAACTTATAAAAAACTCTTATGGGGGAAAGAAACAGAAATAATTAGGAAATAGGGGTTGTAATATAAGAAAGAGTATAGTTCGAATTATACCAACAGCACTGTGCATTGAAGTATATAAACATATATAGGGTGGGCAAAAATAAGGGTCCTATTTTTAAAAATTCATAACTTTTTTATTTATTGATTTTTTTTGATTTTTTTTTTTAGAATAAGTAAAGGACCCCTTCCGAAGCAAGCATGAGCCGTATTAGCTCTAAGGAACGTACCCTCATTTAGAAAACATTATTTTTGCTTAAAAAACTCAAAACAGTGTAAAAAGCAATACTTTAGTTTTTGTAAGTTTTAAGAAGTGTTTATCGGCTAAAATTTGTTTTGTTTATTTCAAAAAATCTCGGAAGGGTCAGTCTACACACACATAAAGTTTGGTGAGGTTAACTTTTATTTTGTGGAAGTTATTCAAATTCAAGTTATTCAAATTTAAAGATAGGACCCTTATTTTGGCCCACCCTGTATGATATGAGGAAGTGGAAAAAGTTCTTAGTAATTTCACTTATACGTTACAGGAAATATATAATATATATTTCCAATTGTGTTCTTAGACCGCATTTAAAGCAAAATCGCAAAATAGAATGACATTAGATGTTAGAGCGCGTAGTATTTTAGGAAATATTATAATCAGAGTCCGGCCGTTAAAGTCGTGTTTGGAGAAAAACAGAAGCAACAGAGTCTGAGTTTCGATATGCGAGTATATTTCCTGGATGATGTTGAGTAGGTCAGTTAGGGCCAGAGGAGATAACATTATTATTCATAACCTACATTTTATAGGGAAAGTTTGTATTCATACCTCCGAGGCTTGAGTTTTTTCAACACTTTAATTCCTTTTATATATGTCTTTTATATATAATCCATTAGGTTAGGAGAGTTTGAACGGTGACAATATCTTATTATTCCACAATATAATTTGTCCTGGAAATCAACAGAATGGGACTCTCTAAGTGATAAAAGGAGCGTGCCTCAGCGTTCGTGGCAATGGCATCTATTTCGGGTGGACAATTAGGTTAGCAGGGCTGGGTGAAGGGTGAAAAGTAAATATGAAAAGTTTAACATAAAGTCTAAGGGTGTGGGAGGCAATAAGTTTAATCCAACAGGGCTGTAGACAGACTGATCAGAGACCTGTTGAATCAAGCCATAGGTTGGAAAATTCGAGAGCTTAAGGCATTTAGATGACTCATATTTGTACATGTGTTGTACTAGAGTTATTATTATTATTTCACGTTGAATAGAGGGACTGATTTTGGCGAGATTAGTTTCTTACAGTTACATACACATATACACACACACACACATATATATATATATATATATATATATATATATATATGTACATTCTTAGTGTATTGCTAAATTAACCTAGAACATTGGTAATAGGTAATTGGTAATATGCACATTTGCGGTTATTTTGAAGTATTTACTAAGACAGACCAAATAGGTTAATATTATAGCGGGGAGAGGTTAGTTTACTATATTTTAACTAGTTATTCGCCTACAAAAATAAAGAGGTAATGGCCACAATGGAGGCAAGGAGTTAGGTGTTAGTTATAAACGATGCTAGGGAGAAGGTAATGACAATGAAAATAAAGACAGAGCTATACGAGATATTAATATCAATATAGATAATCTTAGTAATAATAATAATGATAGTAATAATAATAATAATAATGATAGTAATAATAATGATAGTAATAATAATAATAATAATTATGATAGTAATAATAATGATAGTAATAATAATAATAATAATAATTATGATAGTAATAATAATGATAGTAATAATAATAATAATAATTATGATAGTAATAATAATAATTGGAGTAGTAATGCTGAGGAGAACAATCGTACCAGTCGTAATCCTATTTATAATAATAAAAATTAAGATGATGATGATGATGATAATTATTATTATTATTATTTTAATCATAGTGAAAGATAAATACTATCATACGAATGGACTTACCCTGATATAAGTTCCTCCATTTTTACAATATTTATAGTCTGAAACCTAGGAACTCATCTTACATATAAAGCTAAATGAACCGAATTATGACCCCAGCGCAGCCCCTCAGATCAGTGGTAGCATATCATTTAGTTAGTTGGTAAAAGGGCAAGGAGTATATCTTATTTAGGTTGGGATTAATAATAATAATAATTGGTGGGTTGGAATTTATAGAAAAAAGTTGTATTCTAATTCTATGTAACTTTTACTGTTTCTTTTATTCTCCATCATAGGAGTTATAATAAAGTTTAAATATACTAAATAATTTGGGAAAGTAGAGTGAAGATATCCAACGTCAGCTTCCGAGTTATAGTGGGGTTTAGGGTTAACGCAATATGGAGATTATTAGAGCTAGAGTTCAGGGATTGTGGGGGTCCGGGTAGAGAATGTTATGTATTAACTATAGGGAGTAAGCCCATTGGAGGGTATGTATCAAGGGAGGATTCCTTCTCCAAAGTTGAAATTGATCAAATTAGCGAAATGGTATTAATGGAGGAGAGGCGGTATTAGTAATGTGGATTCATAGCATACGCTTATACAGGGGTGCCATTTGACAGGGACAGAGTTGAGGTACCCTTAGGTAACCTAGCTAATTCTTCCATCGAGATATAGGTAGTCAGCTATTAGCCGATTAGTAGATATTATCGCCGGGGGTATCGGTGGCCTTGGGATATTTATTAAGATTAGGCCTATTTCCCAATTAGGTGTATGGAGGGGTAGACAGATGGGTGGGTATGTAGAGAGGAGTAGGAGTGAAGATTAAGGGGCATTAAAGTTGTTGTATTTGTATCAGGTTTTGTGTAGACAACTCGATATTACCGCATCCTTTTTATTTAGAAGAGCTCCTTTATATTTGATGATGACTAGGGCTTCTTGCCTACATAATGAACAGTACCTATCTAGCGGCCTATAGGATTACTTTTCTTGAATACATGCCACTTGAGTTCATAATTAATGTTTCTATCGTTTAGGTACCAGATATGTGTAGCTAGGAAAGTGTATGTAGCCAGGTTGCTATTATTGAAAGTGTAGATGTGCCTGGAAATTCTATTCTTAATTTTTCCCACAGTGGAACCTATGTATACCGCCTTTTCAGGTAGAGAGTTAACGTTAGTTTGGTTAACATTATTAGTATTAACGAAGTTATCGGAAATAGTGTGGTTAGCGCTGTGGTAGAGTCAGGATCATAGTATGTGTTTTGGTTGGTGTAGGGTATTACAGTACATTTATAGACTGCACTTTCGTGTTTGCATTAGCCATTTAGGGCACAAGAACGCCTATCATTACAGTTGCATAGGTTAGACTGAATTGAGCTGTTTTCGGTTAAGGCCGCGTTTATTTTAGCAGTGTTAGAGCCTATTATTCTTTGTTCTAAATTAGGAAGAGTGGAGTGGGAAATTCTAAATATATATATATATATATATATATATATATATATATATATATATATATAGTAGTTAGGAAAATATATTTATGGCAATTAAGCTATACAGAGGCTTCCGCGTTGCATGCAGTGTGTGTTGCCGGGTGTTTTTATATATACACGTCGTGTTAAGTCTAGCTAGTTTCCCAATCAGATTCTTTATTATTCCCTCCTACGTGTTAATGTTTCCATTAGTCAATAGTAGGGCTTCTCACAAATTAAGGTTTGGTTGATTTTACTTTTGATTCTTTTGTGTTGTATAGGGGTGACCCACGCGTATATATAAAAACACCCGTCGACACAAACTCCATCAAAGTGTAGTATCTGTTCCGATGGATACTGCACCCCATAGACTGGTATTGTCTTGGCCTTCGGGGCTTGATTTACGCCGGTCTATGGGATTGTCCTGTGCAGTTCTAGGAGGTCCACCCTCCCAGGCTTCGCCTCCCCTCTTTGGGGAGGAGTAAGTTAATTGCTTACTGCTTGAGGTGCCCCTACCGGGGAATGCCGACGGGGCTGCCCAGGCAATTTTTAATGGTCAGAGTGCTCACCTCTCGAGCGCTGGCTTTTCAACCCCCACTTTCCGACCCGACCTTGGGTCACATCTTACTTGTGGGAGTAGGATAAAACTGGCCTTGTGCCTAACTCCTGGAGAGAAGTAAATAATACTCCATGCATTTTAGCCGGATAATTCACGATGAAACGCAGAAGCTCTGTATAGCTTAATTACTATAAATGTATTTTTATGACTTATTACCTAGCTCTACTCACGTATTTAGCGCTGTTGAAGTAAATACTGAAAATTGATACATAACATATTATATCTCCTTATAACATTTTATATGGATACATCAAATAATATATAGGTAGGTTAACATATTAAAAAATAATTTATCATTATAAGCCTCTTCCAAGTAAAATTGAAAATTGAGCACTGTCGGAAAGATTAAAAAGAAACATTAATCTAAAAGCTTCAGTGCAATGTTCCCACTCAGTCGTTGAGTACTATCGAATGTTTGGATGTCTATGCTCGCCGCTTTTAGTATAAATATCACTTAATTTCTCCGTTATTACGTGGCAATCACTCATGCCCTAATGTGATTAAGGGAACAGTTACAGATTCAAAGTATATCTGTTAGACGGATTCGCGCCCTATGACCGTCTGTGATTGTAATTTCCTAGCGTTGGTGAGAGCCATGAGCTCTAAATGACGTCGTCCGTAGGGAAAATATTATTAAGAAAATAATTATATATATAATATATATATATATATATATATATATATATATATATATATATATATATTATTAGGTACGTAATTATAATTATTGACATAAATATTATTATACTTACTACGGTAATGTAGAAGAATACAACAAGTATCATCCAATTTGGAGGAAGATGGATACTCCTCCCACTAAAAGCTGACCTCTGTTCAACGTTGCCTTCGTGGGACGGCAAGTAAATAGATAGGTGTCGTCTACATATAAATATCGACGTTTATGAGGAAAATGAAACCAACTTAATCAATAATAACCAGAGAAAATTCTGACAAAATATGTCAATATTAAAGAAAGAAATGATGAATTGCATAAAAAGGAGGAGAAGAAATTTAAAATAAATAAAAAAAACGCATGAAAGAAGAAAATAAACATGTTGGGTCACCGGGCTAATAGATTTATAAAACTTATCCGAGATGGAAAAATCCTGTGCCGTGGAATACGTTCGTTAAGGAGTCGACCAGCGTCAGCCAAACCTCTTACAATTGAATCGAGAATTGGCCAACTGAAAATGGAGTCGTGCAACAGAACGCATCATGTTGATAGAAAAATCAATACGAATTCATCGCATGGATGAAAATGGAAGTGACCTACAAAGAGAGTGGCAGATAGAAGCATTATATATATATATATATATATATATATATATATATATATATATATATAAAATAACATTCTGTATCGACATATGAATATGTGTATACGTGCAGATACTTACATTAAATATTTTGAGTGAGGTTATAAATATAATAACGCAGGAAATGAATATTTACATATAAGAACCTTTTTTATTGTTTAAAGATCCGTATTCATCTCTTTTTACAAAAAGTACATTTTGCTTGACTGTGCGATTTTTCTTAAATTGGAAACTTTATTTACTGTCTTATTCTTTTCTCTTCAAAATATGCACATTGATTTAGAATTAATTGAACATTTTACTGGGGTAATTTACAATGGATCTATTGTTGTGATTTTAACTTTCTCTTTGATTGTAAATTAAGCTTTTGTGAACATTTTTCATACGAAAATGCTGTTCTAATGAGAATCGATGTTTTGAAAAAAATTATATTTCACTATGACTTAAAATAAACATTGCCTTGAAACAGCTGTTAACAACTTTAATGACTGTTTACTCTATATTTATATGATTTGAAAATGATTTAAATCGTCATCTCTCTCTCTCTCTATATATATATATATATATATATATATATATAAACAATAAGGTAACATCATCAGACAATTATTTTTGAATGAGTCTCACTGTAACCATTACAATGATAGGCTAACAAGAAAACATAGAATGAAACTAGCTACCGGAACAGTAGCAGAAACTCGCTATGAAACTCGCTAATAACAGAAGATATTGTGGGCTGGTATATATATATATATATATATATATATATATATATATATATATATATATATATATATATAAATATTCCTCGTTTTTTTACTGATGGAATACTTCATTTCAGCCTCCAGACAATGTCGGGTCATCAGGAGAGTATACTCACTGTTTCAGGGCTTTTCTCTCAATATATTAACTATAAGGTAACGTAATCGGACAATTATTTTGGCATAAGTCTCGGTGGAACCATTGCAATGAAGGACTAACTAGAAAACATATTAATCAAATGCAAATATACACACATATACGCAGCAAGTATTAAAAACTATAAACTATAAAACCAATATTTGAAAATATAGCTTCTTCTTAAATAAAAGGGTTACTTGAAACTAATTTGTACAAATATATTTAAAAGATAATTATTTATCTTTCCTCCAACAAACAACATACCAAAATCTAAAAATCAAACAAAACGATCACACATTTTGAATAGTCGATTTTCTACACGCTTCCCAAAGAAGAAAAATTGTCTGAATAAAAAAAGCTTGACCTTAAATGGCCTTGTAATAGTTGAAATGTCATAGCACCTCAACAAACAAACAAACAAGCAATTATTTTGGCCTAACGGCCTTGTCAAAGTCTAAAGCTCAGATTGTGCCATTCTCTGTACGCCAAATATATTGAGCTGTCTACAAAAGATAATAAGCAGCATTATTAATATTATATTTCTGAATTTTTTAGATGAGGATTGATAATTTGTATAATTTGGATTATTCGTACTAATGTTCTCATCTTGAGTATTATTCTCACAACGTTTCGCCCGATATAACCTCTGACCTTCTTCAGGCGTATCTTGTCGAACACGGGAATCTTTCCGCCGAACTCGGAAATCTGCACGGAATATCGAATTGTCCGCCAGGACCGGTGGCGTAACGGATAAAGTACTAAGTACAATTCAGTTCTAGGTGCAGTCTTCTGAAGGTTGAAGGTTCAATCCCTAGTGCGGGCGATGATACTAGGAATTGCGAATTACTGAAGACTTCTGCCCGGTCATGGCTGACGGAACGAGAGCATGCTCGATTAAATAAAAGTTTCCGTTCGGAATTCCGTGCAGATTCTTGAGCTCGACAGAAAGATTCCAGAATTCGACAAGATACATCTGAAGAAGGTCGGAAGTTACATCGATCGAAATGTTGTGAGAATAACATTCAAGATGAGAACAGTAGTCCGAATAATCCATTCTAAGAGTTTTAATATTTTGCAAACTTATCTTTTTGTGTAGAGATGTAATTAAAAACGAAACCCGATATCAAGATCTAACACAAATGTTCCCAGGGAAAACTCTGGTAGTATTAATTTTGTATTAGTTTTTTTTGTACAATAATAATGGGTAGTCTTCCTTGGCACCAGACATCGATACACCAAGTTTTACTTCATTTTACTTCATTCTATTTTAAACTAAAAATGTAATGTTTATAGAAATAAGAATAAAAATTGTAATATGGGTTTCTGGCCTGCGAACAAGAATACACAGGAGTCGTCAGTCATTCCTGGGCAACGCTGTCTGCTAGACTATTGATATATCTATCTATAGAGTTCCATCTATCTTCCATCGCGTTTCTTAATATGCGATGAAGTCATGTAAGAGACGAAACTAAATCAACCGTATCCGCCATATTGATTTTTCTGTCATCAAAATGAGATCATTTCCACGCATGCGTGAACTATAGTTGGTGGATTCTCGACTTGACTGTTCGAGTATTTCTGACACAATTTATCTCCCCACCTCACTACCAAACGGCAAATAGCTTCCATTAACGCCGTAGGCTTCACAGTTCTTGTAATCTATTTACTAGTCAAATAGATGTGAATACAAAATAAAGATAATGTTGCTATTCACTTGCCTCCACACGAGAATAAAGTTATACACAAGGTCGGTTTTTAATGTGGGGAAATCTCGCTCCCCAAAAAGGGGCACTCTGGATTGAAACAAAAATTTAAATTGTCTCAGTCTAGAAGGAATTCCTCTCATTGATCGAGGACAGGATAGACTAAGTAGCATCAGAACAGATACTTCACTTTGTTCCCAGCCAAAATGCCAAGGAAATGATAATGTTGTTCATGAGATACCAAATTATTTTTTATCACTTAGAATATCTCGTGTATATTTACTCTTTCATATAACTGATGAATGTAAAATTAACTTTAAATTAAAATAAAATAAACTACATTATACCCGCTCATTGAGCGGAGTTGGTACAGTACTTGGGTATGTCAATGTCCATCTTAACCAGCGTCTATCGCTGTATAGCTTGTAAGTCAGAAGACAAATATTTGAAATTTCATGGAAAAATATGCTACTTCGTATTTGCACGAGAGATTAAGTAACTACGATGAATGTATTTACGTATTGTTTTTATTCGCAAACAACATTAGAAGGTATGTTCTTAAACAGAAATAATTCGCTTTGAAATAATTCTGAATATTATTACTGAGTTTTACAAAAATGGTATATAATGTTTTTAATCTTATGTTAGGTTATTTTTTTAAATTTATAACTGAAGTATCCAACTGAAGAAATACTTCAGACTTAAATGAGATTGCAATTCGGGTATTAATATCGTCAAATGTACTGCCTTAGAAATGTGTACTCTGCCTATCCCTTTGTTTCCAACCAATCCATATATCGGTCAACGAGAACACTGTAGGCTTCACTCTTTTGTATTTGATTTACTAGCCAAATATGAGCAGAGATACATAAAAATGCTTTTTTTAAGATACATAATTGTTATTTTTAATCACTTAAAATGTCTTATGTACAACTACTCTTTATTATAACTTACTAGCAGGGCTACCCGCGTTGCCCGAGGCCATAAAAAATAGAAGTTAAATTGCGTGTGTAACTTTTTCATGTTAAAACTTAGGTACATATATATATTAAATTTGGGCATTACATAGAAACTTGTAGAGAGAAAAAAGTATGCGGGAAATGTTCTGAAAACGAACCTAATCATACCGAAGAAGAATTCTCAAACGAAGCAAAACGCTCTGCCATGAAAATCACACAGCATACTCTAAAATATGTAAAATCTTTTTAAAAAAGAAAGAGAAATAACATGTAAAATACAAGAGAAACATATTCTTCCGAGAGGCAAATACTTATGTAGAAGTCATTCAAAAACCAAACCAATCTAACCAAACAAACAATCAAGACCTACTCAAACTAATTACGGAACTTAAAAATCTAATTGAAACTTTAACAAACAACCGAAAAAGAGATTAACAAAGATCAAATAGCAACATCTACTAAAATCAAAACAAGTGATCAAAATGAGGAACAAACCGTAAAAAGCAAATTAGAACCAAACCAAATCAAATCAATCAGAAAATACAAATAAATTCACTTTCACATCAGCTACAATATATTGAAAATTGAAGATCCCGAAAAACAATGACCGCTAATAAGACAAAATTCATCTCACACGTAAATGCCATACACAGTGAAACAATTTATGTTAGAATGTGTTGATTTTTCTCCCATGCAACGAAAATACTACAATGCGTGTACTATGAAGGAACTATTTAAAACATCAGAGTAGAAATCATAATGTCCTTTCGGAAAATGGTGGGTTTATACCCAAGCATCTAATATCTATAAGTTCAATAAATGAAACTTCCCTAGAAAATATTTATCAATTGCAGACTGTTTACTCAAGAAATTTACACATATAAAATAAATTCATGTAAACAAATATTATACACCTCAAGCATAAACTCATTTTACCAATATAAATAGATTTAGCGTTTAATAACCCAAAATGTTTATATGCCGTAAAACAAAACAAAAAATAAATAAATAAAAGAAGTAAATAGATAAACTTATGATACATTAGTAATGAAGCGAGATTGTGTTTATATGAATTGAATTCGGTTGTAAAGTAGATGGGTAAACGGTGTAAGTAATAGTACATTATTTATTAGTAGTCAAAACTTAAAAGTAAAATCATTTAAATAAGAGGAAAAAAGAATTGAGACATAAGTATTGACGTAATTTCGGTTACATGCACACATAGTTAGTATTATAATAACATATGTAATATATGTATGTGTGTATGTATGTATACATATACAGACATAAAAGAAATGAATAGACACACTTATCATTAATAATAAATACTGCATTGAGAGGATCCTGATGGACATAGGCAAGATAATATTGATTATATTCTATCGCTGATGACTTGGACAATCACTCAGTTTTTCAATGGAAAATGGAATACCGAGGTTTTCTGTAATTTGACGCTGATTAAGTCTGCTTTCATATTAACCTATAATATTGCTCATTTGAAACGCGGAAATTCAAAGTCTATTTTGGCCGGTGTTATATGTAGATGGTGATATGTATATTTATCGATGAAACAAAAAAATGTCAATAAGTATAAAATATAGGTTGTTCGAACTTTTACTACTGCTTAGTTCGACACCGAGTGCTTGCCGTCGGCGAAGGGAGCAGATACTTTAAACATGTACTTTTGAGAGGACATAATATATATATATATATATATATATATATATATAAGTCAGGTTCATATTATATTCCAATAACCATGTTTTTATTTTATTATTTTTATTTTTATTTTTTCACATTTCCAAAAAACATAACATTTCTGTGAGATATATTTTTTTATATATGCTTTGTTGTCACTAATTGACAATCATCGAGCTGAATCTTTTAAGGAGACTGCAAAGTAGAAGGGCACTAATAGTATATGGTAATACATATACTGTCATTACTAATTATATATATATATATATATATATATATATATATATATATATATATATATATAATGATTAATATTAATTGTATACGTACATAAAAGTAATCTGGGTTTCTGGCTCACAGCCATTATCGGCATGGCAAACTTTGACATGGATCGAACATTCGATATTGATGTCTATAGTCTGATGTTTTACCTCATGACCATGACGCTTTTCCCTGTAAATATGTACGATTTTATCACCTAAATATTTTAATGTATTTTTATGTTATTATATAAATAATATAGATAGATATGTATGTATATGATTTATCTTGGTAAGAGCAATATTAATTATACATCAATAAATTGATAAGCTATATTAAACAATAAGTTTCGAATTGGATTAGTAATTCGGTTCAAGGCGAGTATTAACGCTACACTTCTCTCATCAGTCAACTGGCTAATCATCGTAGCGATGGCATAAAAACTCAATGACCAATTAGAGCGTACGCTTATCATGACGAATATATCATAAAACAAACTATTGTAATTATTAGATGGTTGACTGATGAGAACACGATAGTGGAAAATTTCGCCCAGGGCGGAATTACTTCTCGAACTGGAAACCTATGGGTTCATATGATTAATTCTTTATTATCAACAAATATCTGATGTTTATCATTTGTTTTTGCACTTCATCTTTTTACACCTTTATTATATTAAACTAAAAGTATAATGGTCCCAGGGCGGGTAGAATAATTTTTTGAACAGAACACTTTTGCACCACTGTTATGGGGATTAAAATAAAGATATAATGATACCAAACCTTATGTCTAGAATCCTTATTCTAATTTTGATCAAAATCCATTACATGATTTTGATTATAGAAAATGTCTAAGATTTAAGAAATTGAAATCCAAAGAATCTTGGTTAATTGGTGTCTCATGACTATGAATCAAATTTAATGCAAATCTGAAATATTTCAATTTTTAAATGGGGCGTTGTACCCATAGTATGCGACTTAAAAAAACTTTAAAACACCCCAAAGAAAATACCTATTGTTAAAATTTCACAAAAAATAGAGATATCTACCACCCCATTTTTACTCTTTTTGCATTAAACTGAGTTAATCTAAATTAAATTAGTTATATCCGAAATTATGAACCTTAACGCTTAGGAGCAGTGTTCCAGAATTAATAATGATCTGTTGTTGAGTTTATGATTGAATTATGTCCATACAAATATATAAACACAAACACATACTGAACTTTATGAGAATTGAGACATTTACTATACTGTCATTGAAGTGCGCGTGTGACACTTCTATCTAGAATGGCAACTAAATTGTCTGCTTATGGTTTCAGCGGTTGTGATTTTATTTTGCAGTCATTGTTAAGCATTTATATTGCGCTAAAACCATCAAATTCAGTGTACAACGCAGGTGAGAGCTTTTCCCAAATACAGGCTGGTCAAAAATAATGTAGCATATATTATTAATAGGCACTGGCGTAGCTAGGGGGGGGCGAGGGGGGCGGGCCGCCCCGGGCGGCACACCTGAGGGGGCGGCATTTTGAGAGGGTAAAAATAGAAAGTAGAGAAAAAAATTTAAAAAAACAAAAGTTAACAAAAAATATGAAATTTTATACTATAATTTTATATAATAATAAATTTAAATGAGAACATTTGAAAACCTGAAAATGTTATGAAATGATAAAATCATTTTTATTTACTTTTTTGTCGTTGTTGTTAAAGTCCGAATTTTCGCCAAATAACATGGATGTATCAAGGAGAGAATAGTCCGATGTAGTTTTCTTTTCTTTGTCTTCATAATGTTATTATTAAGAGGGCGAGCCCTCCGAAGAGAAAAAACGTCTTGTATCGGTGCTTTTTTAAATCCGTGTGTGTAATCGCTCGGTTTTCAGAAATTTGTTGTTGTTAATAACATTTCAACTCTTTTAAAAATAGTTTTAATATATTTTAAACAAATGTATTTATGAATGGCAAATAAGGCTATAAATTTATTTTTTGTGAGAGAACTGTCGCAAGGCATCAAGTCGGTTGAAAATTTACAAACAGATTTTTCGCGCCTTTTTTTCGGCAAAGTTATCAATGACTCTATCAAAATTCACTTCCTCGACAAGTTCCCTCTCTATTGAGAGGATTGCCAAGTCTGTAAGTCTTGTCTGGCTCATTGCTGATCTAAGGTAGTTTTTTATGAGCTTCAGTTTTGAGAAAGAGCGCTCACAGCTAGCAACGCTAATAGCTCTGGTGAGGAAAATTCTCAGCAAGATCACAATATTAGGGACGGAATCCCCAAGTTGGTATCTTTGTATAAAGTTCAAAAGTTCAAGAGGTCCATCGATTTTGTCTTTTTCTGAAGCTTTTACAACATACTGTAACCTCTTCTTTTCAGCAAAGAATTTCTCTTTTTCTATATCTTCGTCAAATCCACCAAGCTGACAATCATAATTATCATCAAGCAGATTTGACGGTATAAGAAAAGCGTATTTATTTGCAAGATTGTGAACTTGTTGAAATCTGCAAGATATTTCTTCAGTCAATCTGTTTATGACAGACAGCATTTCCCGTCTCAACTCAGTATCAAAACTCAGCGCTGCATCAGTCAATCCTTCACCATCCATTCGTTTCTTTTTGCGAATACGACGCTCCATGCTTATCCCCATTTCAGAGCAGAGTGTTTTTTACTCGTCTATTGCAGTGTCCACTATCTTTTCTCTATTCTGAAGAAGGAAATCTTTCAACGCCGTCAGCCTGACAGAACTTTGTTGCAGATCCAGCCCTTTTTTTTGAAGATATTTCTGGGCATCATTGATTTCTGGGAGAATAGTTTTCCAAAGGTTCAGAAATAAAAGAAACGGAAACGATAGTACCGAGTTGAGAATTAAAGATGCATCTGATCTTGTGGTTGCATTTTCTCCTTCTTTTCATACTTAAAGGGGAACTTTCATATAAATTTTTATCGAATAGGTGCGAAAAGAAAGTTGGATATTTGGGTGTATATACACCGACATCAAAGAGGAAATAACATTAGATGCGAAAGTTTGAATTCATTAATTTTATTACTGTCCAAACGTTTGTTTTTGTAGCATACTTTTTATAACTCCTTGTAAACTTTACAATTGCTAGCTGGGGGATCGGACAAAATCACCCCGGGCAACCCCCACCATCTACTTAAAACAAAAGGAAAACAGATAAAATCTCAAATGAATAAAAAATATTAAAAATCAGTTTTCATATTTTAATTTTAATTTAATTGAATTTAGGAAAATTAGATACCGTAGAACTAATTTTCGCAAGGTATGAAAATTAAGAATAATGTTAACTTAATAATAATGGACCAGTTTTCCTACCTAGCAAAAAATTTTCCATGGACGAATTATCCATGGGCGAATTATCCATGGACGAATTTTCCGGGCACCCAAATGCCGGGGGGGGGGGCGGCAAATTTTACTACCGCCCCGGGCGGCAAAAGGTCTAGCTACGCCACTGTTAATAGGAAAAGTTTACTTTTTTTCATAGACATGTCCTACAGACGTGTGAGTTTTGTGTGACATGAGAATGTTCCCGTGTACAACCATTTTGCAAGAAATACTCAATAGTTTATAATGTGTTTGATCCAAGTTTTTCGTGTTGAATCACTGTGGCTACTTATACATTTAACCTGGTGCTACCAGATCAGGCTGTCTGAATGTACTGAATTCCTGACCAAAGATGCACCAAACATTGATGTTATAGTTGTTTTCCTTTCCCTTTGCAAAACTCAATCATGTTCTACAAAGCCAAAAACAAAAACTTTCTTCTACAAAACAACCAAACCAAACACTATGAATAAATATTTGAAAATATAAAGAACTTGAAGCATAAATCGTTTTACCAAAATGACCGGATTTTGCATTAAATAACTCGAAAAGGGTTGATATGCCGTAAAACAAAACAACCAAACTAAAATCATGCATGTAAATGTGTAATGACCCTGTTCAACATGTCATAGATCATACTTTTAATCTCTGTTCGAATATTATTCTTGAGCGCAGCAATAGTTTCCGTAGTGCTAACATAGACTGTGTCTTTTAGGTATCCCCCAAAAAAAGAATCCAAATGAATAGGTCTGGATATTGTGCTGGTCAATGGTCCTCTCTACGACGAGTGATGAGCCTGTCTTTAAGGAAGTAGCGATGGGGGTCTTCGATTAGAGCAGTGGAGCAATGTGGGGTTGCTCCACTTCGCTGATAAAGCAAAGTATTCATGTTTTGGCTTATTTTGTATAGAATGATTGTGATGATGGATACATGTTTTTGAACTATCCTGTATAATGTCTAATAAGAAATTATATTCGAAAAACGGAACAAGACTGCAGTATTAAATGGCGTACTGTATGTTTTACAAAGATCAATAATAACAACTTAAGGCGGACGAGAAAGTGCCGTCCACTGTCCGTCGAGGTTTTTATTTCATGTATATTCTTTATTTTTCCCAGAAGTTCAGATTAATGGTTGCATTGATCGCAGATTTACCACGCATGATATCTGCCTAAATTTTACATTTCTATATAGATATCCAATTTTTAACTAATTTTATAAACAAAAAGTGATACTTATTTTATTTGTTTAAAGAATTTTCATCTGATATTAATTTTCAAGATTTAAAAAATTACAAGTTTTAAAAGATGTAAATTGTTACAGTAAATACATGAATCCAAACGTGTAAACCTTTTTTATTTATTAAAAGTATTTAGCTGACACGTTGCCACAAGATTGCTTCACTGTGGGTTAGAACATGGTCATGTTTAAATCGAATTTCAATAAACATTAGTAATAAAACGTCATCAAATGTTATTCATTCGATTCTTTTAATCCTCTTATAATATTTATTATCATCCGACTGTCATCTATCCATTTCATTAACTCTTACTCTTGAGTGACTTTCAGCCTTGATAGTGACCACCTATTAGTAAAATTAATTATTTATGAAGATTAGAATCAACATATAATGATACTAAATTGTATGTCTAGAATTTTTATTCAAATTTTGATCAAATGATTTTGTTTCTAGAAAAGGTATAACATTTCTTAAGCTTAAGCGGATTTAAGAAGGAATTAAAATTCGGGTAATCTTGCTTACTTTGTGCCTAAAACTATAGATAAAATTCAAGGCGAATCAAATATTTTAATTTTCAAATGAAAAGTTGTGCATATATAATGCTCATAACTCCCTTAAAAATACTCAAAAACTTAAATTTGGGGAATATTTATTAGTTAATGTGTAATACCTATTGTTAAAATTTCATTAAAAATCGAATGTATCTGAATTTTCACGAAGGGCTTTCAACCCATTTCCCCCCAGTTCTCATAAAACTAAATATAACGCACACCATGACTTCTTAAGTCAAGCAGATTTGTTCTAAAATACACCAGAGAAGGTTAATTAGTTCAGGAGTGCATCCCGTACATACACATATATAAACATACTTAACTTTATATAGATAGACATATATTGAATCTTAACTTTACATTGCATGTTCTATTCATGTCTCTGTTTTCTATATTTCAGGGCTCTATTGTTGCCATTAAAAAAATTCATCGGACATGTGTCACAGTAAACAAGCCCCTCCTGATGGAAATCAAACGTGTAAGTAATTGTTGTTTCTTTTTATTTAATGCAGACATCGCATCTCGATAGTTGATTATGTGTGTAGGTCTCTCCCACTTTACCTTGACTTCACCGTTTTTGGTCTGGGACTTAAGATATGCTGCTGCTTGTTTTTTAATTTTCTTACGTTACGTATGAATAGGATTAAATTTCGAAAAGGGAGTCATTTTATTGTAAATTTTGAGGAGGCAATTTTTGTTTTCGTCAATCTTCGATAATTATAAATAGTAACTATGAAGAAATAAGGTAATCTTATAGGTAACGCACCATGTTTCCGTGACTTCGCGTCGTCAATGTTTCGGCGAGTCTCGGAAGCGCCCGAGAGTTGACGAAACGAACCCTGCCAAACTCTAAATTGAAGACCAGCAGACGTTAATAACAAACTATAGCTAAACAACTGTTTTAATTAGATGTTTATTTATTTATTTATTTATTTATTTATTTGTCAAAGGAAACTTTGTTACCGAAATGTTTTTTTAATATATAAGATGATTTTTTTATATTTTAAGCAAAGAGTTCTGTTTTAGTTTTAGTTTTTTTAATGTTTCTTTTTTTAACATTTTTTTCAATGTGTATTTCTTGTTAACATAAACACCGAAACAACTGTTTCTAAGCATTTTTTTCTTAACGAATGAACTTTTTAAAAGCAAATAGTTTTTTTTAAATTTTTTCTATGTTTTTTTCTCTTTTATGACAGTTTCTGGGTTAAGGTTAAGGTTTCGGGTTGCATCTGGTCCAAAAGTTTTCTTCTGTACTGGTTCTGTTACTGGTAGAAAGCAATTAGTTTTTCGGGAGATTCAACGAGCTGACAGCATTGATATAAATTCATTTTTATTATTGAACGCGATTGATTTCTTGCATCGTCTGCTTGCTGTAGTCTTATTATTATCTAATGCCTGCTGATTAGTTAATAGTTTCGTCAACTGTCGGGGGCTTCTGAGACCTACCCGAACGTTGACAACGCGAAGTCACGGAAACATGGTGTGTTCGCTATAAGTATACTAGAAATAAACTTCTTTTTTAAGATTTGAAATTGAGAAATACATATGTAAGATTTTATTCATCTTTGAATTTTTAGCAAGGAGCATTTTCGTACAACGATTAAAGAATAAACACTATAACTTTTCTGTGACGTATTATCTGTGTCGTTTTTTTCTGACTATTTTCTGAAAGTTTTCCTGTGACATCCTTTCTATGTTTATTTTCCTGACATCTTTTCTATGTTTATTTTCCTGTGACATCTTTTCTATGTTTATTTTCCTGTGACATCTTTTCTGTGTTTATTTTCCTGTGACATCTTTTCTGTGTTTATTTTCCTGTGACATCCTTTCTATGTTTATTTTCCTGACATCTTTTCTGTGTTTATTTTCCTGACATCTTTTCTGTGTTTATTTTCCTGACATCTTTTCTGTGTTTATTTTCCTGACATCTTTTCTGTGTTTATTTTCCTGTGACATCCTTTCTATGTTTATTTTCCTGACATCCTTTCTATGTTTATTTTCCTGACATCTTTTCTGTGTTTATTTTCCTGTGACATCTTTTCTGTGTTTATTTTCCTGTGACATCTTTTCTGTGTTTATTTTCCTGTGCCGTTTTTTCTGTTTATTCTGCTGACGTTTTTTTCTGTCTGTTCTCCTGTGACGTTTTATTTCTGTGTTTATTCTCCTGTGACGCTTTTCCTGTTTATTCGCCTGACGTTTTTTTCTGTTTATTCTCTCGTGACGTTTTTTTCTGTGTTTATTCTCCTGTCACTGTTTTATGTGACTTTAATGAGGGCAATTCATGTTTCCGATGAATATAAGCACTATTCTCTCTAAGTATAAGACCGAATTATATATGTCCATTATATTATTTATTCAACTTTCTAACAGGATACAATGACAGTCTTTGAGATGTTAAAGGTTCAAACCTAAAGAAAATAACAATCAAAATGAAAATAGTTGTTCGAATAATTAAAATTATCAAACCTAATCTATAATCTTTTTGTTTAAAACATTGAAACGCAGTTGGTTTAATAATTTGTACACGCACAGCAGTTGACACCAGTAGATGGTAGACAGTCAGTCACACGCTTATCAATATACACATAGAAAAACTCATAGGATTCTTTTAACTAAAACGTCAATGAACTGACAACAATAATTGTTCTGTGCTGCTCAAATAGTTATAAAACAGAAGAAATATTTCTACAACAAAAAAAAGTTTATTTTAGTTATTTTTAGTCTCTCTGCTTCGGCATGTAAAGTTTCAATATTTTGACAGAAAGAGTTTATGAGTATATTCTTTAATTTAAATGTTTCAATCTAATCCGTACCCAAGAGATTGTCCGTAATGAACAACTAAATCATTCTCAATTTCAAGGTCATTTCCTTTCATGTTAAGTTAGAGAGTAGTTCGGCTTCAAATTTTATTTGCTCACTAGTGACGCATTTAGCTATGTTTTACTCCTAGTTGGTTTTCCAATTTTTTTCTATGTTTGAAGATTTATTATTGACAGATTTTAGCCAGAATAAAGTTGTAGCTTTATATTGCTATTTAATATTTTATCTGCACTAAATGTTTTTTTATATTTTATGCTTCGTCACGCTTTAAACTATTTTAATAATTCTTGTTTTATTATTTTATTTTTAACTTTGCAGTGTTTCATTTTGTGTTGCATGCAACCACAATTGAAACACATTTTCATTTTATATGGACAATATTTGAACCATTTAATTACTCACAACCAAAACACAGTCTAGGAGGCAAATTATTATTCTGATGCTTTACTAAATTTAGTTGGTGTATTAATGTTCTTTTTGAGTTATGTTTCTTGAATCTTGGCAAATACTAATAAAACGTTGCCGGTTTTTTGCAATATGTTGAAGCGTTAATTCTCTAGTTTATTATGAATCCTTCGTCTGATTTCTAAATCTGTATTTGATACTAAACCCAGGGCTAAGATTATACATTTATAATTGCAACTCCAACAATTTGAAATCATCACAATGTTTATTAACTACGCTAGGGAAAATAGTCTAGTCTTCATCTTATTTCCTTGTGAGATTAATATATTTCGACATTTTGTGAAATAGACGCTTTAGGGCTAAACAGTTTCGTTA
>OY744533.1:26161893-26236893 GCA_963556195.1 Sepiola atlantica | reverse complement strand
TATCTTTCTAACACAATAAGATTTTAACTAAAACTAATAATCGGATATTATGATGAATCCGTTTTAAAATATATAGTCCGTATAAGCCACGTACACTTTTGCACATTGCTAAGAAGTAATAATATAGTTTCTGCTTCAGACAAACAGACACCAAATCTCCATTATTAATATATACATTATATATATATATATATATATATATATATATATATATATATATATGAGAGAGTGAGTGTGTGTGTGTGTGTATATATATGTATGTTGGGTGTGCCCGGATTTCATCGATCTGCTCATACTAAAGATGGGAAGGACACATTGAGTCTTCAGAACCCATCCAGTTAGGCAAGATTGAAAAAGATGAAAAAAACATAAATCACCGGTTCAAGACACGCGCTGCTTACTTTTTGTGTTCCCATAACAGATATTCCGCGTTCATAAAAACTGTCTGTCGTTATTATTTGTTTAAGGTTATTAATTTTCTTATTTATTTTATTTAAAAGACGTCTGTTTGTTGTTCGTTTTGGCGTGTTTGCTTAGGGATGGTTTTCTATACGTGTTGCTTCTCTTTCTCTCACGATGTCCGATATATGTGGACCAGCTCGAGTGCGTGCTGCTAAAATCGGTATTTTATGATAATTAATCCCTTGCAAAATATCGAGTGAGCCAAGGATTTCACTTTGGGAAATTGATCAAACAGTGACCCTTATGTTTATCTAGATGTCTAATCCGGAAATAGCTTATATAATGGGGAATATAAATAATATTGTGCACAAATGGTTGTTTCAAAGTTGCCGCTTCGATTGTGGGGTTGTTCCGTTTCAGATGATAACACTTACGAAGTACAAGGAACCTATAATATTAAATTGTAGTAATTCACAGTGTATTTTACTTTCACATTAAATGTATTACTTGTGTTTGCTACTATTACTAATCCATCATCTCTATATAGACCAATATTTCTAGTTTTAAAATACTTAGTTAAGTAAAGCAACGTAAACAATTAAATTCAATCTAACGCATCAGCTAAGTCGAGCGAACTCATTGCACATCAAATGAATCTGACTTATTAGTGTTAATTTATTGTTCATAATTGTGTATTAACACCGATCTTCTGAATTTCATTAAATTGCGAAGAGAGGGATCAGAGTAAATAAAAAGAATGTATGAAAAAGTGAGGGACAGAACAAGATGATAGATAAGTTTGGGTAACATTAAATGCATTTCAGTTTTGGCATTTTAAGATTATTTGACTTGTTGATGCTTTTTTTTCTTATCTTTCTGTTTTTGCTGGAGATGGGGCATCCTACCGGATGACAGACATTAACCGGCTATTTCAGACACTCCAGCCTAGAGATCGTTTTATGATTCTAACAGTCCCCTTAAGTGCAGTGGTTTGTATTTCGTTTGCACTCGGTTCATCGGGTATACTCGCCAGATAGCTCTTGAAATTCTTCTTCATTAGTCCTGTTGCTCCTATAATTACTGGTATGATGGAGATTTTCCTAAGATTCCAGTTTCTTTTCATGTCGTACATAAGACCTTGGTATTTCGTAATCTGTTCCCTTTCTGCTCTGTTCAATCCTGATCATTAGGGACACTGACTTCAACTAGGGTTGCTACTTTCTCCCTTTTGTCCCATATTACGATGTCAGGTTTAACAGCTCCGTTTTCTCAGGTACTCACGTGAGAGGTAATGTGAAAGTTGTGTTATGGGTATAACATGACTCTAGCATCACAGAACGTCGATTTGTCAGTTCGTTCTCGTATCAACTTTACCACAGTCACCACCTTAACTGCTTTCATAATTCGTATCATCTGTCATAGATAATGGATACAAATGTCTGATTTATTATTCATGATATATGGTTTTTGAGCCGATGCCTTTTGGGAGCGATGATCACACTGCAATGAATTTTACTTCCTTTGTTTGAATATCTTTCCTGTACATATTCAGTTGAATAATTGAAATAAATATGTGCGTTTCTGGAAGAGATAAGCAGCAACTAATGCATTTATTTATGTCCTTTGAAGTAGACGTCAGTGTTCCTTTATTTGTCCCTTTATTAAATTTCGTGAAAGACGAAAAAAGAATGTGACCCTTTCCCTCTGTTTGCTCTATTCTTTCTATTAGATTGATCGTTGCGGGTGACACCAACGTTGCGTGATCCATTCGGAACGTAGTAAACACTTCAAAAGAATGTCGGGGAAAGAAAAACAAAAAGACAGCAGCTATTTTCCAATAACTCGTTTATTTAAGAAAGCTTGTGTCTCGGCGAAGAACGAGCGAGAAAATGCAGTTTGCTAAGAGAAACGTCCCTAAACGTTATACATACTCTTAATTATCATCATCTAATTCGGTTTAACGTCCATTTTACATGCTGGCATGTGTTGTGCGGCTTTTAGAAATTGACTTCCGAATGAACCTATCTCTGTCTACGTCTTTATTTATCCTATTTTCTCTCAAGTTTATCATTATCACTTCCTCCCATGTTTTCTTTTCACTTCCGTTCAGAAGTGACCCTACTACCTCAACTGTTCTAGCTCTACTAACCCCAAAACCCTAACCCATTTTTTCAAAGTAGACATGCAATTTTAGTCTCCTATTTTGTACAGCTCCACTTATACTATCAGAGTTTAATTTTTTCTGAGGTCATCAAATCTAAGCTTTTTTTTAAAACTCGCATTACACATCCATTATATCATTTTCATTAATTCCCTCCATGCAACGTATGTAGTAAGCTCTCATTAGCCACGTTTTACTTCCATCAATCACTACACTGCGTACACATGCCTGATAGTCTTCCCTTAGTTGGCAGTAGCAACACTCTGCTGGTTAGTAATGACAGAAGTTCACTGAGCTTAGTCCATCTACTCCTAACTTTTGCAATCACACTAGCGCCTCCTCTCCATGTGCTCCAATTATATCACAAAGGTAACAAATCTTCTGAATAACCTCAATACCCTGACTATCAACATATACTTTCTCCACATCTGAGTTCTCAGCAATCTCCATTGTCTTACACTTCTTTCATACAAACTGGTTATTATTGAGGAAGTGGTAAAATTATTTATACGAAAAGACACGGACACGGTTCAAAGCCGCGTTATCAGTTCGTGTCGGTATAAGCTTCTCCAATGATCCGGCGTTGGCCGAGAAAATTGAGGACCACAAGAGACACTTGCTCCCATTCTGAACTCAATATTCCTCTTTTTATTCTCATAAGTTGGTTTACTTAGTAGCACAGAATGAAAATAGTGTTTGTATTTGACTTATTAGCAAATGCGGCTGTTGAAATTGAAATGAAAATAAATGAAAACGAAGAAAGTATTTTTCGACAACGTCACTATATACATTTTCGATTTCTTTTAGCAAAAATACTCTTTAAAAGAGCATATTCCACATAAATATATGTGTGTGTTATTGATAAAAAAGAAAAAGGAAATAATAAAACCGTCCATTGAAAAGTAGTTGTAATGTGTAAATGTGTCAAAGCAATTGTGAATTACAGAATAACGGAATGACTGGTAAGTGATAATAAGAAACTTAAGTCCGGCGATTTGTAAGTGCAAACTCACTCATGCAGTTGACTTCCTTACATTGTGTCTGATGTATAACTTACTCATATGGAGAAGGCGGCTCGCTGAATATCGCTTATGAACAGTATATTAGGAAATATCAAATTAATATCAGTATAATGCTGTATTTAAAGAAATATGAGGGCATGTTGATTTCGATCAGGCCATGTAGGTACTGGTACAGCTTTAGAAACAGATTAAAACCGACTTCTTGTTCGTCTGGTTCCGACTGTTTACTAAACAGCCGGGAGATGCCGGGGTGCTTATCTAATCAAAAACCGAGAAAAGAAGACAAGTTAAATTATGAATTGATTAAATCGTAAATTAGCGATTGTAAAGACGGTATAACAGAGAAAATAGGGGTGAAAAAACAAAACAAATGGTCAACAAATAACTGTTAACTAAGGCAATAAAAGTATGTTAGGGTTAGGTTAGGGTAAAAAAAAAACGGTTCAGTTTTTGCCTGGTTCAAAAGTTGGATCAAGGCCGATATTTTTTTTAAATTTAACTTACTCGTAAAAAAATTTTTTGAAAGATTTTTCATTACTTTTTCGTCAAAACAATATTTTTTTAAAGTAAACATACGGTGGGTGTTTTTCTGGCTGGAAATTTTGTTTCATTTTTCTCTGTTGAAACGCTGCCTTGTTTTGAGATTGACGTCGGTTCGTTTTCATTCTGTTTTTCCGGCTGTTTACGTACCTCTGCGTCGGCAAAAGTAGGTACTGTCTGGTTCAAAAGCTGTACAAATAACGCCATGTATTATGGAATAAAAGAATAACGGAATAGCTTGGAAGCGATTCTAACTAACGGAAGTTGTTCATTTTGAAAGTAAAAACACATTCATGCAGTAGATTTGCGTAGGTTTTCTGAAGAGATCGATGATGGAATAACATAATAACGGAATGACTGATATTCGAGAATATCAAGTCGAAGTTGGGCGCTTGTACTGAAGTAAAGATGTTATTTAGTTGAAGATAAAACAGTCGAACTGCAGATATGAAATTATAATGAAATATAAGCCAAACAAAGAATAATAAAAATATAATCTCTATTCATATTTTGTTAGGCATGTGTATATGTTTACATATTTGTACTATGGGATTAACTATTAAAATAATTAAACAATGATTGTGAATTTTGGAACACAGATTCAAGGCGTAAGGGTGAATAGCGTGTGTTATATTTGTTTTAATTTAGGTTCATGCAAAGAAGCCCTTCGTGAAAATTAAGATATCTCAGATTTTTATGTAATTTTAACAATACGTATTAGTCATCAATTAATAAATATTCCTCGAATTTCAGTTACTTTGGGGGTTTATAAGAGGTTTAGGGGTATAACCACAACCTTAAATTTGAAAATTAAAATATTTCAGATTTGCATTAAATTTGATCCATCGTCATTAGACCCAAATTAAGCAAAATTCCCTTCATTTCTAGTTTCCCTTTAAGAACCCTTAAGCTTACGCTTTGAATTTCAGACCTTTTCTAGAATCAAAACCATGTAACTTATTTTGATCACAATGTTATAAGTATGTTATACATAAGGTTGAGTAGTATTATATCAATTAATTTTACCTAACGCGGGACGGGTATTCTACTAGTTTTGATTTTTCTAGTATACATGCCCGCCAGTTATTAAGGTATTGCTTTAAAGTTTTATTTTCAAGTCTTTAAAAAATAAATTTGAATTTTATTTCAGGATAAAAAATAAAATTTATAACTAATTAATTTCATCCAAAATGTGTGCGAAAATACAAACGAAATAAGCGAGATATTCAAATAACCCCTACAGTACAATTGAACGCCAGCCGCAAAGGTCTATTTCGTCTCCTCAGTTTTTAATTTTAACTATTTAGTAATTTGAAAAGTGTTTTAAAGTTTTAAATATAAAGGAGTATGTAATACATGGGAGTGTTCCCCCACCCTCTAAAAACGGAGGAGGTAATTCCTTGGAGGACGGTCCTATGACAACAGAACCTATACAATACTTATAAATTCGGATTAAATCGAGTTTTTTGTTTATTCATTTAAAAATGTCTTGTCACAAAAGAATAATTTTTATTGCTCCTTGACCTGTTGGCTAGGATCAAAGTGTAGTATCTGTTCTCTTAAGAGCAACGCCGGAAGTTTACATGTAATTATCTCCTTTGAAACTGAAAGTTTTAAAATGTTTTAAAATACTATCGTTTTTTAATAAAATCTATTTAATTAATTGTATTAATAATTATAATAATATTCTTATCGAGAAAAATATTATAAATATGTAATAAAATTTGATAATACCAATTATAAATGTGTATTACAGAAATTAATTCATTAGAAACTTAAAAAGAGAATAAATATGCAAATGTTTTGTTTGACGGAGTTTCTAGATTACTATATATGCTGTATCATTAAATTTAAGTAAAACTTAACGATTTTAATATACTCAGGAAATATTCGCATTTATTCATATTTAGATTAGATTCAATTGAAATATTAGATTAACTAAATGCAGTATTCTCGATTATTTCGCGATATATTTATTACGTTTTAAAAAAATGTGACTGACGGACGGACGGACAAAATCCCAACTTATATAAGATAAGTTATCGAATTTAGTTAGCTTGCTGTTAAATTGTACTTGGATAAATTCCGTTAATCTTGTAATCTGGTATGCGAATATACGAAACGCAGGCATTAAGCAAATGTAAAAAAATTTATTTGGATTATCCAATCAAAATGCGTACTAGAAAATAGTGTAGGTAGAATGAACATCTATTATTTTCTGGGAATAGAAAATTTCAATATTGAAATATGAAATAATAATAATTATAATAATAAACAAACTTCAAAAAGAAGCTAAAGCCGTAAATAGGATGAAATAGACGATGGGAGGGACGAGATATTACTCACACTCAAGAAATAAGACATAAAAACATGGAGAATTGAAACGAAAATAGCAGCAACAGAGATAAAACTGAGGCGATTCATATACAAATCTAAACAGTGCAAACACAATAAGACTTTTGAAACAACGAGAAAACACTTCTGGGGCAATATATGGGGAAAGCGAGAAGACTACAACAAAAATGTCGAGTGGCTAAAAGGATATAAGAGCTTCGGGAAATTCAAGAGGGAGAAAAAACCGAAATTACGGAATAAACGCTAATGACAGCCATTAGAGAAATGTGAAATTTGAAAACACCAATTGATACTGGTGTAAAAGATTCACGATCCTACATGAAAGACAAGCGTAAAACCTGAGAAGATGCATCCACCGAAAAGACACACCCGAATAGATAGGCAAATGAAGAACTACATTACTACAAAAAGTACGCTCCCAAGCAACTACAGACGAATAACTTGTTTACCAACCATGAGGGAAATCCTAACGGCACGACTAAGAGAACAGCTCTGCCACTCATTTGATAATCGTGGACAACTCTCTGATTAACAGAAAGGATGTTGGAGAGGAAAAAGATGGACGTAAAACTTGTTATACACAAATACAAATATCTGGAATGAGTTACAAAGCAGTAAAAAGAACATGGCTATGGCATGGATTGACTACAAAAAAAACGCGTACGACAGAATCTTTAATGCATGGATGACTACGAATGTACAAAGTATGTGACAAGTTTATTAATATTATTAAGAAAGGAATGTGAACATAGAGACTGAAACTTACAGCTTGAGAACAACACCTGACTGAGATAGGAATAGAGATAGGCATCTTTCAAGGAGACTCTCTATCACAACTACTGTTTATTATAGCCATGATTTCACTAAACAATATACTCAGAAAATGTAATACCGCATACAAGTTTACTGACAAATTAATCATATCCTGTATATAAACGACCTGAAGCTATTTACAAAAAGCAAAAAGGATAAACACTACTAGAATCTTCAGCCAGAACATTCAAATGGAATTTAAAATAGAAAGTGTGCATTGATAGAGATAAAAATTGGGAAGCTAGAGACAGCGGATGACATGAAACTTCAAGGAAATGAGGGCACTTGGCGAGCATGATACCTATAAATATTTTTGGAAGTTAGCACTATCAAATCAACAGAAATGAAAAAGAAGATTAAAAAAGAATACATTAGAAGAACATAAACACTCTTAGAAACTAAATTATAGAGTGGAAGGTTAGTAAAAGGAATCAAAACCTGGGCAGTATCACTAGTAAGATATGCTTGTTCACTAATAGGCTGAACAAAAGAAGAACTTGGGCATATTGACCAGAAGACTAGGGAACTAATGACTATGGACAATGCACTACACCCGAAATATGATATTGAGCGACACTACGTGAAAAAAGAGAAGAGGGAAGATGACTGGTGTGTATAGAAGACTGTGTGGATGACACAAAAACGAATAGGAAAAATACATAACCCAGAACACAGAAAGCTAATCAGCGCAGCAAGAGACACCAGCAACACGAAGAAACGAGAAGAGAAAAGTGAAAAAGAAACGGCTACATGGCCGATTCATAAAAATGACAAGAGAAGAGACTCAAGAAAACAACTGGCCATGACTACTTAAAGGAAACTGGGACAGAGAAACGGTATCGCTACTGACAGCTACACAGAACAATGTGATAAGAACTAACTATACCAAAGCTAAAATAGGCAAAACACAGGGAAACAGTAACTCTAGACTCTGTGGAAAAAGAGACGAAACAGCAAATCACTTAATTGAATGCAGCGAACTAGCACAAAATCTTAAACATGGAGGTAAAAACAGAAAAACTCATTCAAGAAAAGAGACCGGGTGTCATAATAGTCAACAAAAAGGTACAATTTGCGAATACGTTTATTTTCCCGTTTCAGCAAACTACAGGGTGAAGATCCAGGAGACAGAAAAACGAAGCAAACAGTTGAAATCTTAAGGAAAATTCTCGAATGCAGAAACCAACACATATAGACTGCGAACCATCCCACATAAACTGCAGTCACATGGACGTTGCAATAAAACAAAAACATTTAAAAAACACCACCACTTTAACTTAAGAGAACTGACACTTAAAAAAAACATTTACCGTAAACCCCTCCCAAAAATAGGTGATGGCAGTAGTATTGGCTGATACCACACAACGTAGTCGTGAATGGTCAAGGGGAGTAGAAACACCAAGGAGAAGATTACTAACCATACTTCTACTGGAAGAATGCGGAAAGTACTGGGACCTTGGGGAGACTTATCGCCATCCAAATCATATAGAAGAGTAATTGACGTTGTCAGCGAGAAATCAATGGTAAGCGGTTGTTGCAATGACGCAAAAACATTCGAAATGGTTACCGAAAGCAATGCAGAGTACCGGAAAGCTGAGGAAACTTGTTGTCACTCAGACTCCAAGAAAAACCGCTGATTGTTTCAGTGAGCAATCACTGGTAATGACCTGTGTGAGAGCTCCTAGTGAATACACAATAATTGTTCTACAAAAGTACATGTCTTCACAAAAATCTTTCCGGTGTACGTTGGTGGAAGCAGTAGTAAATAGGAGTGTGAAAGTAAAAGATCCCCCAATTTCCTACATGGAAGTGGTCCCGAATCTTTGCTTTGCAGTCTATGTGCCGAATATCTACGTGCCCCACCGCAAAGTGGCCCATGGGGACAGAACACAAATAGGTATATTAAGTTTTAAATGACATTTTAACCATGTGTATAAGATAGTAAATTAGATATTTTCCCAACATTTTGGTTTCTTCTGACTATATTATGGAGCGAAACAGGGGTAAAAACAAACAAAGTAATATGGCGGTATGAGCATTGTCAAAAAGTTCATGGTAGTTATCCTCATTTAATCCCGAGCAACGTCAGGTCTTCCTGCTAGTAATAACTAAAAATATAAGTAATAGATGATAGATGAAAGATTATGGAAGAATCGTTAATAAATATTTCGAGAAACGAAGAGGGTGAATAATTAAGCAGAAAAGTAGTGATAGTAAAATAAGGGACGGATAGTCCCTATTAACTTACCTCTCTAAGATAGCAAAGTTAGACACAATGTCGAGAAAATAAAGCAACACAAAAAGGGGCACTCTGGAATCGAACAAAATAAAAATTCCTTCAGTACAGAAAAGATTAAGTGTAGTATAGAATAGATACTGCGCTTTGCTTTTAGATAAAGTGTAGTATTAGAATAGATACTGCGCTTTGCTTTTAGATAAAGTGTAGTATTAGAATAGATACTGCGCTTTGCTTTTAGATAAAGTGTAGTATAAGAATAGATACTGCGCTTTGCTTTTAGATAAAGTGTAGTATAAGAATAGATACTGCGCTTTGCTTTTAGATAAAGTGTAGTATTAGAATAGATACTGCGCTTTGCTTTTAGATTAAGTGTAGTATTAGAATAGATACTGCGCTTTGCTTTTAGATTAAGTGTAGTATTAGAATAGATACTGCGCTTTGCTTTTAGATAAAGTGTAGTATTAGAATAGATACTGCGCTTTGCTTTTAGATAAATTGTAGTATTAGAATAGATACTGCGCTTTGCTTTTAGATTAAGTGTAGTATTAGAATAGATACTGCGCTTTGCTTTTAGATAAAGTGTAGTATAAGAATAGATACTGCGCTTTGCTTTTAGATAAAGTGTAGTATTAGAATAGATACTGCGCTTTGCTTTTAGATTAAGTGTAGTATTAGAATAGATACTGCGCTTTGCTTTTAGATAAAGTGTTGTATTAGAATAGATACTGCGCTTTGCTTTTAGATAAAGTGTAGTATTAGAATAGATACTGCGCTTTGCTTTTAGATAAAGTGTAGTATTAGAATAGATACTGCGCTTTGCTTTTAGATAAAGTGTAGTATTAGAATAGATACTGCGCTTTGCTTTTAGATAAAGTGTAGTATTAGAATAGATACTGCGCTTTGCTTTTAGATAAAGTGTAGTATTAGAATAGATACTGCGCTTTGCTTTTAGATAAAGTGTAGTATTAGAATAGATACTGCGCTTTGCTTTTAGATAAATTGTAGTATTAGAATAGATACTGCGCTTTGCTTTTAGATAAAGTGTAGTATTAGAATAGATACTGCGCTTTGCTTTTAGATAAAGTGTAGTATTAGAATAGATACTGCGCTTTGCTTTTAGATAAAGTGTAGTATTAGAATAGATACTTCGCTTTGCTTTTAGATAAAGTGTAGTATTAGAATAGATACTGCGCTTTGCTTTTAGATAAAGTGTAGTATTAGAATAGATACTGCGCTTTGCTTTTAGATAAAGTGTAGTATTAGAATAGATACTGCGCTTTGCTTTTAGATAAAGTGTAGTATTAGAATAGATACTGCGCTTTGCTTTTAGATAAAGTGTAGTATTAGAATAGATACTGCGCTTTGCTTTTAGATAAAGTGTAGTATTAGAATAGATACTGCGCTTTTCTTTTAGATAAAGTGTAGTATTAGAATAGATACTGCGCTTTGCTTTTAGATAAAGTGTAGTATTAGAATAGATACTGCGCTTTGCTTTTAGATAAAGTGTAGTATTAGAATAGATACTGCGCTTTGCTTTTAGATAAAGTGTAGTATTAGAATAGATACTGCGCTTTGCTTTTAGATAAAGTGTAGTATTAGAATAGATACTGCGCTTTTCTTTTAGATAAAGTGTAGTATTAGAATAGATACTGCGCTTTGCTTTTAGATAAAGTGTAGTATTAGAATAGATACTGCGCTTTGCTTTTAGATAAAGTGTAGTATTAGAATAGATACTGCGCTTTGCTTTTAGATAAAGTGTAGTATTAGAATAGATACTGCGCTTTGCTTTTAGATAAAGTGTAGTATTAGAATAGATACTGCGCTTTGCTTTTAGATAAAGCGTAGTATTAGAATAGAAATTGCGCTTTGCTTCTAGCCAAAATGCCAAGGAGTATTCCTTACTTATTTGCTTCCCCACGGGAGTAGAGTTAGACACAAGGTCGATTTATATGGATAAATCTAAGTACTCCAAAATAAAAGCACTATTGATTGGAACAAAAATGAAAATTGCTTTAGTCTACAAGACCGCCACCTTCACCGACTGAAGACAGAAGAAAAAGTAGTATTAAAACAGATACCGCATTTTGCTCCTAGTCAAAAGCCTAAAAAGTAGTATTTTTTCGTCTTATATAAGAAAACACGATATGATTTGGAATTCTGCATAGGTCCCCGATGAGGATAACAGTCAAAAACTTGTAAATAACAAAACAACACCTAACATCCGGAATACACATTGCTCAGGCATTCTCGATCATTTATCTTGTTTGCGGCCCGGACACGTAAACCAGAGACTACTTGTCTAACCAATCAGTCAGAAGTATTTTGAACGCTTTAGGCACCGCCTTTCACTCAAAGCCAATTACCAAAGAAGACCGTGTTGGATGGCAGTGCAATCGAGACGAACCTTAACAGAAAACAGCGTACGACACGTAACTATAATTCACTTTGGAGTCGGTGCACGTCCAGCGAACAACACATGTATTGCTGCGGCTCAAATCAGGCTCTGAATAGTGACACATTCCGGAAGTTAATTGTTCAGAGTTGGTCGATAAAGCTGCTTGCGATAACCGCGTCAAAGAAATATGCTTTTCGACACCAAATTCAACGTGACAGCCGTCAAGCAAACACAATATGCTTTCCTTCAATTAGCTAAAAGCTTGAATAGGTTCTATGAATTATCGACTTTCTGTCTTTTCTTTCGTTGTTGGAGTGAGGGTGTTGGTCTTTTTTCGGTCAGACGATTTTATCGGACGTCGTAATAAACATGATGATTTCTTTAGCGATAAATTAATGTGGTCATGGGTCGAGTTCTCAAGAATGCAGCAGAGTAACACATTCGCCATTAATTAGTTTGAGTCTTCAATCATTTCTTTGGATTATCGACGTTCTGTCTTTGTTTTTGTTAGGTAGTAGTAGTAGTAAGATCAAGCGATGTTAATCTCTTTAATGAAACAATGCGATGACTCAAAAATAAAACACTGTATTAATTATTTGACAACATTTTGGGGATAATAACTGGAATCTAACTAGTGTAAATAGATATCCACCCAATAAATATGCATTTAGATAAAACTTAAATAACTGTTATAGATCAATGTTGCCTATCTCTCTCTAATGGATAATAGATAAATAAAAAGTGACATTGTATTTCTCTCTCGCTCGCTTTCTCTCACTTTCCCTCTCATAGATACAAGCTGATATACATATATGTGTATATATATATGAATATATATATATATATATATATATATATATATATATAATATTTTCTTTTTATTATCTATGTACGTATACGTTTCGTCCTTTATAATCGGGACTCATCAGCATAGAGATATGACTATTCACTACTGGTCATGCGATTCGAAACCCCGGATTCCGAGTATTTTACAACTCATATATATATATATATATATATATATATATATATATATATATATATATATATATATAATGTGTGTGTATGAATTTTTACTAGTGTATACATCTACAAAAACATAACTGCTTTCCCTCTTATTGAAGACAAATTCTAGTTAATAACACTAAAATTGTACATTTCGAAACCAATTTAAAATGTTTAACGTAATGTGATTTTGTTCTGTGATGCCATCCAGCGTTGCAGAATTTAAATTGTCAACGACTTCCTGGAACAATGCGTAAAAATTTCTCTGCGCGATTCTCCGCCGTCTTTTTAAAATTCCTTTATTTCTCCAGCTTTGTTGTTAATTTGCTTTTGACACTTGAGGATGATTCGCCAAAGAACCGAAAACGTTCGTAAAACCTGTGAAACCTATGGAACATTTATTAATTTGTTTGATTTTAATACAAAAAAGACCATCAGAAAATTTGAAAAAATAAAAAAGGTATAATTAAACAGACGAATTGTGTAATTTTTAACAATGTTTGCATAAATATATATATATATATATATATATATATATATATATACTTGTATAATAGCATGTTTTAGTGGGTTACCTTAAATGGTATAGTTTTAAAAAATTATACTTTGTCAACGTTAAATACCGTGTTGCCTAAAACATATATTCCATAATTCATCACTATCAGCTTAAAAGTTTAAGGTTTTCCTAAGGACATACATATTATTGACGCTCACAAACACGCATCGAACCTTCAAATATGTATCACTTGATATGATTCAAAATTTGATGTAGAGCGATTCTCTTCTCTATTCAATTATTTTTATCTAACTTATTCTTTTTATTTTTGCGGCGGGTGTAAGTTTTTGTGGACGCACCCCCTAAATGGCAAAGAAATAAAAATTAAAAACCTTTATATATATGATCACCCATAAATGTTAACATTTGCAAAATTAATAAAGTTTCCTATGTTACCCACTGTATTTCTTTTAGAATATATATTCCAAAATTCATTATGATACGTTCATTAGTTTAGGAGATAAAGTTTGGGTGCCGGTTTGGTTGATCCCACCACCAAATGGTAAAATTTAGAAAAAAACATGATGTGCCTATGTTAATCACCGCGTTGTCGAATATATATATACATATATATATATGTATATATATATTCCAAAATTCATCATGATCGGTTCATAATTTTTTTTAACGTTATATATATGCACCCCCTAAATGTTAACATTTACAAAAAATAATGTGTCCATGTTACACACCGTATTGTTTAGAATATATATTCCAAAATTTATAATGGTCCGTCCATTACTTTAGGAGATTACCCTGTACGGGCACGTGTTCGCACGCACACACACACGCACACACACACACACACATATATATATAAATAAACAATACTACCCTAAATTCCAGTGACAAGGATGTTATTTTTTTTTTCCAAATTCAAAAATGTCGGTACATTTTGACGGAACGTTTCGCACACAGATGAACCACTAAAAATTTATATGCCAATTCAGGATCACATTTTTTTTGGGGGGGGGGGGGAATCAGATAGCTGCCTGAATAGAACGAGAATAATCCATGTTTTTCCTCGTCGGAACTGGATTCAATGTAAGTTGCTTGCGTGATGTGTTTTGTTTACTGACTTACAATATATTTTTTTCTGAGTGCGAACTGTGGATTTCTTAAGAGAAGCATGGGCGAAAGATCATGAATTGACATATTAATGTTTGGTTATTAATCTATATGCGAAACGGTCCGTCAAAATACGAGATTTTTGGATTTTGAAAAAAAAATGAAAAAAATGAAACAGAACTTACAAATTAAAAGTTAGCGTAATATTGTTTATTTATATATGCTTTGTTGTTAAATGTTTATAATCTTCGATCTTCTACTTTGAATAATTTGGACTATATAATAAACAATATATGCACACACATAGTTTTACGCACCTATACATATATATATATATATATATATATATATATATATATGGAAATAGCTTCATACAAGACATGAAGCCACTTGATGTTAGGAGCTAAAAAAGTAATATTTCAAGGTCAAAAACTAGCCAACTATAAGTGTTATATTGATAGATTCCGACCCAGAAAATAGCAAGTCTTCCCCATTCGTCAGAACTCATCGAATGTGAGGACTAAAGGATAAAATAAAGGAAGCGAGAATTGCGAGGCTGCCGAACGTAAACACAAGGTTTACTTTCTACTCCCCTAAAATATATATATTCCTACCTAACTAGAAAATATAGAGGTAAGTGAGTATAAAAGGGTATACGGATAAGATCCGGCTGATGTCCAAGAACATAAATATAACAAAGACGGATCCTCTCAAATTACCAAGAAAGGACACATTGGCTCAAATGATATCTACCCTGGGATGTTGTCAGGATTAAGTGATCAGTCGGTGTATCGATGCCAATCAGTATATTTGTTCGATTGGCCGATCGGGTGAATAGATTCAATTGACAAACCAACAAACAGGTGGTTAGGGTTAGCGTCCGTTGAAGTTGCTGAAGCAAATGAATTGCACTGATCAATCGTTGATCAATAGCGGGAACAATAACAACTGGGTCAATCGAACTTAAGAAGATGAGGGGAGAGGGTAATATAGCCGAATTGACAAGGATCCGCATTGATAAACTTTTCAAACTCCTTGTGTACGAATTAATACGCCGTGTGTCCATTCTCATTGGAGCGTAGCGAAAAGCAAAGTCAATATTCTATGACCTTTTAAAAGAATTGCCACAATAAATAAACGTTTGATTTCTAAAGAAAAAAAACGATCTCATTGTCTCTGATACACATACACAGGGACACGAGATCTGTAAGCATTACTGTAGAATCAAACTGACACCGTTATAAAAGGGCCCAATTGTTGAGAGGAAATTTGTTACTTGAATAAAACAATATTTATATAGTAGATTATCCACTCACGGACTAGAAACCAATCAGAACTCAGAGAATAGACTTGATAATTTAAGCATATTAGAACGTTCCAGCCTTCTTATAAATAAACTTTCTGTGTTCGTTTTTATTTTCGCAACGTTTTAGCCGATGTAACCCTCGATTCTTCAGGTGCATCTTTTCTAACTTTGGAATTTTAATGTCACGATTTGCTTGCCTCCCCACTAAGGTAGAGTTAGACACAGGACTGGGTGTTAATGTGAGTAAAATCCAGCTCTCCCAAAAAAGGGACACTCTGGATTGGGGAAACATTTTAAATTGCCTCAGTCAGGAAAGAGTTCTCCTTCACTGACTAAAGACAGAATAAATGAAGTGTAGCATCAATACAGATACTACACTTTCATCTTAGACAAAATATTTTGAACTTAGGAAGCGCATATGTAATTTCGAACAGGAGGGTAGATTCTTCTCGTTTCGAAGCCATGACCGTAGCCATAGAAGTGTTAATTATTAACTTATTTTAGGTTATTGTCGCCTGTAGTAAGGATTGAACCGTCATCCCTCAGAAGACGGGTCACTTAGAATTGATGGTTAATCAACGCCTTTATCTGTTGCGTCACGTGCACATAATACAAATAATCAAAATTCCGAAACATAATTTTAACAGAATCAAGTCACTGTGTGTATTTATGTTGTTTTTATGATAACTTATCATTATGAATTATGGAATCTGTATTTTAGGCAACAGGGTGGTCCTTTGCACTAAAGTTTGAAATAAAATTCTTAGATACATCCACGTCGAAAAGCACCGTCTGTCCATCAATCTGTTCATTGGTCTGCCACGCTTATATTAATAGTTAAAGTAGAGGGGTAAACTGAAGCCGGAGTCTAATAATGGAGTGGTCATTTTCCGTATTCGGGACGAAAGAGGGTCAGCTTTTGTTTGGTATGCAGCTCAACGATGTGAGTAAGAAAAAAAGAAAGCGTTACGGTGTGTCAGAGAGGTCGCCCTTTGGTTGGTGTGTTGTTCGCTGCTCGTGACGTTGTCAGTTATGGCGAATACGTCGTCTCTTTTTTTTGTTCAAGTGATTCATCGACGAAATCCTATTTTAGCACCCAAATAATTTCGAGTGAAATAGTCCGTCATCTTTCACGATTAAGTTTGAAAGAGCATTTTTATAGGAGTCTACGCGTTTCTATAATAGAGGTGTGTCCGTCTGTCGGCTGGCTCCGCGTAAGATAAAAATAACATTTCCGTCAGTTTGTCACGCTTAAATTTGAAATGTTTTCGTCGCTAAAAACTCTGATTTAAATGAACGGATGTATATACTATTAAAAAGTAATGGTGATTTTGGAGTTCGTCTGTTCGTAATCGAATAGAAACATGTGATTGATTGACAACAAAGGAATAGACAGAGTACATATTACTAAGGCAGTTTTTTATTAAGCCAATAACCGAGTTCGAATCTCATATAAATAAAAAGATGTTTTTTTTTAGCTGGAAACGTGTTTTATAAATTTTAAGAAATTAGCATAACATAATAACATAAAAAACATTATATATATTTTTAAACTAAGCCTTTTTTACGATGCCAATAACCGAGTTCGAATCTTACGTAACTCTAAAGCATTTTCTGTAAACTGGATACGTGTTTTGTAAATTTACAGAAATTAACATAACATAGTAATATAAAAAACATTACATCAAATTAACTTATTTTTTATTATGCATAAAAGAAGTAGACAAAAAGGGTATTCGGCATTAGTTCAAAGCGTATTCGTCAATGCTCTAAAAAGAAAAATATGTTCGTTCCTTTTCATCGATTTTAATATTTAGTCCTGATCGATATTAATTTTTTAGTTAATATAGAGAAAGGCTGACGGGAACTTAACCTTACAGTCACATCTATTACGCCTGTCACTCATTATATCGGTAACTAATTTTATAATAGACAGTTTTCTATATTACACTGCCTTCATATATTTCCAACATGCAATTACTCTTATTTTTAATTGTTAAATACTTTACTTAATTTCTTAATTTACTTTACTTAATTACAAAATAAATTTATTTTAACGTCTTTAATGTTTCCTTTTTTTCCCCAAAAAAGTTCCGGTTTTTTATTTGTCAATATAAAATCAATAATGATCACTGCGTTCATTTGTTTTTGCTATGAGGTTACTTATCCGGTTACAATCTTTCAATTATTTTTACTTATATCTTATTTTAGTAAAATAAAAATACGATTTTCATTTGCCACCAAGTTATCAACGGAAAATTTAAAAATAGATTCTGTTTGTTTCCTTAGAAATAGAGAGAGTTGCATTTGGCGTGTGGGGTTAAAATTAATAATTTGCACAAAGAGAGAGAGAGAGAGAGAGAGAGAGAGAGAGAGAGGGAGAGAGAGAGAGAGAAAAGTCATAAAAATAAACTATTTAGCTATCCATGTCCCAGAATAATGTCGCGTAACATTACTAAATAAATGCCTGACTAGTAGTAGCAGGGAGTTATATAGAGAGAGGGTGTAAGGAGGGTGGGATATTGTCATCAATAGTTACTGGAAGTGAATTACAACTAAGGATTAAAATTTGAAGCCGGATAAAGGGGAGACAATCAATATTGACCGTCCTTTTCTGAGTGAAGCACAAAAAGGGATGTAAGCTTGCCATAATCATATTTTCATAAAACTAGTGAGTTTACACCGGCTCATTGAGCAGTGTTGGTATAGTATCTCTGTATGTATATTTTCATCTTTACCTATCTTCTACGCCTTTATAGCTAGGACGAAGAAAAATATTTATGAAACATTGTTGAAAATACGCTACTTAATATTTGCATGAGAGAGTAACTAACTACGATGAATGCACTTGCGTATTATCTTAATTGTCAAAGAACATTAGAAATTATGTTACTAAGCAAAAATAATTCGCTTTGAAATAATGTCGATACCCTTTAAATTTACTTTTTCCCGGATTATAAAAAAGATGGCCTTTTAGTTTAAAAAATAGTCTTTAGACTTACTTGGGATTCGAACTCAGGAATGGATATCGTAAAAATTAGTGTCTTAGTAATATGTACTCTATCTATCCTTTTTTTTAACCAATCACATGTTTTTTTATTTGCGTACGAACAAACAAACTCTTAACACACCATAACTTTTTAATAGTATATTAATAGAAAGATGGTTGCCGCCCATCACATTCGTCCATTCATGAATGTCATGAAGATTTTGTTTCAATACCTTATAATACACGGATTTCCATTGGGTGAAAATTAAATAGGATTTTGGACTTAAAAGGTAATCGCCTTTCGACGAGTTTTGCTAAAATCCCTGAATACGATATCTCATATGAGGTGATTGAAAAAAATATTTATTTAGACCGGGACGTTGTTATCTTTTTCTGAATTCTAAAGTTGTCCATTTACAAGGCTGAATCTAACCTGAATAGGTTGTGATGGCGTAGGAGATGGGGCGACGACCGACGGTGAACACTGACTGTCATATATTTATTTGCGAAAGGTAATCCCCGTAACAATAGTGTCTGGTGATTAGTTGAACACTGTGAAATTGCCAGTCGAACTGTCGTTTGTTTGGTCTTCTTTACTGTTTCTAAATGATATTTAGACCGTTTTTAGTCATGCATTTTAGAACAGGAATGAGGCGATCAAAAGTTCTCATGAGTAGACGGTGCTACAGAAACTGTCCCAATTATCTGTGAATGTGGAGAGGAAGACCATACGATGCAACACTGTCTTGTCTTCCCCCTTACTGCCCACCCGGTGCAGCTTGAAAGATCTTGCAATTTACAACAATTATGCAAAGGACTGCGTACAAAAAAAGTGGGAAACTGTCGTATGACCATATGCTTCAAAGAAACGCAGAGAAGAAGTCGTGCATATCTATTGAACGAAACGTTAAATCTATCTTGAATATCGAAGGTTGTATCATAAACAAAGTTCATTTTATATTATTTGGATTAATCAAACTACTATTCTCATCTTAGGTATTATTATCACAACGTTTCCACTGATGTAATCTCAAACCTTCTTTACGTGCGCCTTGTCGAACACGATACTATGTACGAAATTTCGAACAGAACTCTTTATTTAATCCACGCAGGTAGATTGCTCTCGTTGTGTCAGCCATAAATGAGTAGAAGTAATAATCAATTCTGAGTTATAGTTTTCAGGAGATTCCTAGTTCAATCCTTACTGCAGACGATACTAAGAATATAATTAAGAATGGCTTAAGACTTTTATCCGGTCGTGGCTGTCGGAGGGAGAGCAGTGCACCCCCATGAATTAACTAAAGGGTTTCGATCGACATTCCGGCAAGACGCACATGAAGAAGCCGATAAATCGTGAGAATAAACATTGAAAATGAGAACATTAGTCCGAATATTCCAAATAATATCAATTATGATTCCTTATCTAAAGAATTCTGAAACAAAATTAACATTAATTTTATACACTTTACATCTAGAAGTTTAGAAAGCCAAATAAACAATGCATTTTTTTTTAAATAATCATTATGTATTTCATTATTATTACTATAATTTATTTTGAAAACAAAACGCATTGTTTATTTGGCTTTTAAAACTCGTAGATGTATTAACATTTCAACGATGCTTCAAGAGTAGGGCTACATTTTCATTAAATATATATAAGTTGCTGTTCGTGTCTGTTTGTTAAAAAAGGTCTCCTAGGGGTTCGGAGATAGAGTTGCATGACTAAATATATTCTAAAATGATCCAATCTTTTAAATAAATGAACAAAACTATTTTCCAGTTGTTGAAAAATAACTATAAATATATTTCCTCCTATTTCTGCGAAAACATTTCCGAGATATCGAAAATTTATTCTTCAACACGTAGAGCCGGGTTTTGTGGGAAATACGTCTTCTTCGAGAGAAGGTTATGAGAGAAAGAATAAAAGTAAGGTTAAGGGGGAAAATACGACAAGTATAGTAAATGGTTTTGAAAATCCAAAATAGAAGAAAAAGGTGAATACTAGTGCGAGCTAATAACTCTTATCAGCAGGTGTATCAATAATCGATCGAACAAATCGAAAAAGTTTCTCAGAAGTGATGAAAGAAAAAAAGGTGTAAAATCAGCACAAGTAAAACAATTATGAACCTCTTACCTGTAGTCGTCAATATTTCCGAACTGAAGCATTTATCTACGCCAGGTGAGAAGTTCTACCTATTACTTTAAGAAATCTAGTTTCTTAATATGTGTGTGTGTGTGTGTGGAGGGGGTAATGGATACTGCCGCAGATTATAGAATCGATAACGTTAAACCAGTAACGCGGAAACAAGCCCCACACAGAAATACCATTTTGTATCATTTCAGAGTTTGTCTTGATACCTTACAAGGAGTATTCCAACATCACCGACTGTAGACTTTTGAAAAAGCACCAATAAAGTTGGCAAAGACATGCACCCTGTAATTCTCCCAGCCCAATGTAAGATTAAAGCCGGATTTCAAGTCGTCGTTTATAATAAATGTTTTGATTCGGCATTGAATGACCTAAAGTCTGCTATACAACAAACATTTTTAAACAAACACAATATAACTACAACTTTACAAAACTTAGCATTACCTATTTAATTATTTAATTACTGACTAGAAAATTTCACAAAAGTCATAGAAGTTGGATTACGCAATCGGTGATTTTTCCTAATATTCCAGTTATTTCCATCAGTGTTGTTTTGTATGGTGTAACTCCTATCTTTTATTTTTATTACTACTAGTTCTTTATCCAGGTTTTTCACAACTGCTCCTAGTGCTCTTGCTATTACTGGTATTACGAGAGTTATTATTATTATTATTTACTCACTATGAGTTTTCACACAAGTCGTTATCAGTGACAATAACCAGTGGTGTTCCTCTTGAGTCTAAGTGACAAAAAAGTATCTCCTATTTCCAGCACTCTCCACCTCTTTCGATAAACCTTTCAAATTAGATTGCGTTATCGCAACAGCCATTTACCATCGATGTATCGCTAGCAACGACCGTTAGTCTTGTTTGGAATTTGAGTGACAATCATTTTCCCAAGTTTTTTTTTAAATTATTATTATTATTATTATTAATATTATCTCATGAGGAGTTTTCACACAATACATTATCACTGATTACTTACTGGCAATAACAAGTGGTGTTCTTTGGAATCTGAGTGACAACAAGTCTCTCCAGATTTCTAGCATAATCCGCCTCTTTTGATAACAATTCTAAATTGCGTTTGCGTTATCGCAAAAACCATTTACCATTAATAGTTCACTGCCAATTACCGCTGGCCTTCTTTATAATTTGAGTGACAATAAGCTCCCCAATGTTTCAATCTGCATTCTTCCAGTGGAAGTCTGGTTGGTGCTTTCTCTCCTCAGTCCTTCCATACTTCTTGATCCTTCACGAATATCTTGTGTGGTGCCAGCCGAGGCTGATACAAATATATGTTCATGAGTGTTTGTTTTGAAGGAGGCTATGTCGATTTCTGGTAGTTTCAGTTCCACTGGGCTCGTGTCATTTTTTCTATATTTTTAGTTCTATTTCTAACTTATCTCTTCCTGGTTGGCGTCTGTTGGTTATGTCTGTTGGTTTCCGCATTCGAGGAGTTTCTTTGATATTTACGCTGTTTTCGTAATTACCGTTCGTTGTATGGTGTGAATCCTCTCGTTGTATTCCAATTTTTCCAAGTCTTTTGTGACTCTTTCTAGTCTTCCTTTAATTATTAGTATTATTGTTATATTATAGCAATACGACATAATCAGGTTGACACACCGGTTCCCGTTAGATCACCGAAGTTAAGCGACGTTGAGCCTGACCAGTACTAAATGGGTGATTATTTGGCAATACCAGGTGCTGTATGTGGCCTGAAGAGGGCATGGGCTCCACCAGGTTCTATCATGCCCACTGAAATGTTATGACAGATAAAATATCTGCATGGCTCCCCGACAACGCCCTTGACGTTATGGGATATAGATGGATAAAATGGATAGTGATTTTCTTAATGTTTGATATTTCTTTCAATTCTCTGAAAAATTAAATGTTATTTATTATTATTATTAACTTACTAGGAGTGTTCACACAAGTCATTATTAGTGATTGCTCACAATAACCAGTGGTGTTCCATTGAGTCTAAGTGACAAAAAGTTTCCCTAGATAATAATAATTATTATTAGTAGTTGTATTATTATTATTAGTAGTAGTAGTAGTAGTGTTAGTCTAGTTTATTTTGCTGTTAATTTTTTCCTCTCCATGGTCTTTGGTTTGTGCTGATCATATGTATTTGACTGTAATTGGTCTGTTGTATTCTGTTACCTGAAATAACAAGGGCCACCATTTTGCCGTATGCAAATCGGGCTTCCCATGTTGACTATCAAGAGTCTTTGCCGACCATGGCTATCAGATCTTTCTTCTGATCCCTACGGCTTTTATATTTGTTTTACATGGTTTTGTGCGTGTATGTGGCAACACCAGCCCCAGGCTTATTTTACGCTTGAGTATGTCACAGGACTGGTGTTTATCTATCCCATATGTAAAAATAACACTGCCCTATCTAACACTCTGTATTTATAAGATGTTCACAATAAAGAATGTTGATCAGGATTTAAGTCAATGATCTATAACTTGTAAAGCAAGCGTTTCCAGACCTATGCTTATGAGAACCTTTTTGATTATTTACACATAGAATATAATCCTGGAAGTCATGCTATTAATTTTCCAAACACCCTGTATGCATATATATATATATATATATATATATATATATATATATATATATATATATATATATATATATATATAATGTTTTAGACCTATTTTTAATTTACCAAAATATATGCTCCTTTAGTTTCCTCCTCCTCATTCTGCCATTCTTTTCTTTGTCTCCCCCCAACACACACACACACATACATACACTTGTACGCGCCTGTGTGTCTGCAAATTTTGCAATCGACATTTATATGCAATATTACGTCGGATCTTGTTTTCGCGCCACTGATCTAGTCGCCACGCCCCCTTGTGGTCGGTTGACAAAACTAAATCGATGTTCGCTAATAGGAAACGAGATGGAGCTTCCCGCCATGAAAAGTTTCTCAAGCGGCAAAAGTTAATGCAGGTTTGACATCGTCACAATCGTGAAGAAATCCAGTCAACAACAACAAAAAAGAGTAGAACAAAAAAAGTAGTCGGAATATTTTTGTCTGCGAGGAAACTGGTATGAATCAGAATCGTTTAATAGCATTTCTGAATATCGTAGTTATGTGGCGCAGTTTATTGTTCGTTCGGGAGGAAACATATTTCATTTGTTTCGGTTAATAGTACGGTATGTCAAGCTTTTTATTTATTAAGTCCCTTTGGGCATCTCTTTAGTTTTTACGCTAACAGAAGTCGATCTAGTGCTATTTACCAGAGCGCAAGTGACAGCAATCCACTGCAACACTCTGCCGCACTCCATTCGAATGAATATGTGTGTAAATTATCCATTTCTTATTGAAATAAAATATATGCGTATGTAGAAATGTGAAAATATACTTATGGTAAGTAAACTACATAGAAAAGTTTATATTTCAATCCCGATGGAAATCGTCAAACTGAAGGCATTTGAGCTGATGGTTTTCAGACATATATATATAATCAAACCTCGGTTCATGAACGTCTCGGAACTGGAACAATTCGGCCTTCGAAAAAAAATTCAAGCCAGAAATCCCTCGGTTTTCTAGCCAAATTTCGATTTCCGAACCACACCGATGGCAACCGAAGCATACTGTCTGATGAAACGTTAAGAGTTCTGTGCAGGGTCGCCACTCCAGATCAATCTGGGCGTTTTCTTATGAACTATATTTTTAAATAACTGCATTATATAGCTAAAATAGTCGATATATAAGAAATAACGGATTGATCTCTTTTACATTATTTTTAATGGGAAAATATATGCGTATGCAGAAATAGATTTTAGAATAATTGTAGATTTTAGAATAATTCGGTTTTCGAACAGCTTTTCAGAACTAATTATGTTCGAAACCCGAGGTTCCACTGTCACTGTATGTGTATATATATATATATATATATATATATATAAGTTCGAAGACCAAACGCGATAAATCCAATTTGTTTAAATCGAGACATTAGAAAAGAAAATAGACGAATATATAAACCCTAGACTTCCTCTAACAGCTTATTTTCATTGAAAGCAAGAAGAAATTATGCTCGCATCATACAAGTAAAACATGATTTTAGTGTGTCATCGAGTGTTGAAATACAACACTTTTTGTAGTGATAGCTTTGTAATTTACAAAATAGCGTTTATCGCGTTTTGTATTCGAACTCTTCATATATATATATATATATATATATATATATAATGTATATATGTATATATATATGATGTGTGTGAATGGGATGTTTCAAGAATTAATAGCAGCCAGAATGCATATATATTTATAACCAGCAATAATAGTAATAAGCAAAGAACAAATAATATAGAACAAAAGAATTAACACAGGGTCAGTCTCATGTCATTTCGATGTTTCGTTTCATTTACGAAACTTTCTCAAGATAAACATTTGATCTAATCTCGCTCACCCTAACAATGCCTCTTACTTTACACACTCCACATCTGGGCTTTTCCTTTTCTAACCACTACTTTCAACGTTATATATGTTATATGGTCAATGAATGTTTTTCTTAGCAATGTTTCGTAAGTGAAATGAAATATAAAAATTGAAATAAACTTGATTCTATGTCAATTCTTTTGTTCTACATAGTTTTTTTTGTACTCTATTCCTGTTTATATCTGTACACACATAAAAAGAATATCTCTCACCTAGAACATGAGACCGATAAAGTGAGAATGTTGTGGCAACAAAGATGACCTGGCAACCAGTTTATCCAGCCTCCCTAATGTTCTTCCTTCCTGAGCGTGTTACTCAGCTTCAACCCTGTCCACTCTCGGGTGTTATCCTCCTACTTCTGTCTTTGCCTGTCCCTTTTCTTCCCTTCTGTGCAGTTCCTTGCAGGATTGTCTTTACGAGACCTGATGATCGAGTTACATAACCGTTCCACTTCGTTTCCTCCTTCTTCACATTTGGCAGTAGATCTTCGTATGGCTCGACTGTTTGTCTTCACTTTCTCGTTTGTAATGTGGTCCATGTACGAGAAGTTGTAGATCTTTCAGAAGCATCTCATCTCTGTCGCCTGTCTTCTTCTCTCCAGGTCCGCAGTTAGGGTCTACAACTCACACGCGTACAGAAATGTGGAAATATATACAGAATATATAATAGGCTAATAACGCACCCTTTATTCCTCATAAATGCAATTTCTGACGATGGAATCGGCTAAGTCGAGATAAAATTCTAGCGGATCTGTTGTGGTTATTTGCGGCCTGTTTTGAAAAAGATATGAATCAGCAACTTGTGTTCAATTAATCCCTCGGTCGCCTATTTTTTTCTAGTTGTATTAAGCCATAGGGGACATAAATTTGACGCAAAGTAAATATAATTTAAAGGTAGAAAATAACCAGTCTACTTGATGACGGCTTCCGGTTTTGAAATCGGAAATCGACAAACGGTGTTTATCAAAAAATTGTTACCCATTATATTTTAGGTAGGATGTGTTTTGGGGGGAGGGGTGTGGCAATTAATTTGTTTCCACTATTTTTTAAAATTATTGACACATGAGAAAAAAATTGCTTTTTATAATTGGATTTTGTTTAATTAAAATAATAAAATAACACTTGTTTATAATTAGAATGCTTTTTTATAGTTTGATATATTTAAAAAAAATAGTTTTTGTAACTATTTTTATAATTAGAATTTTTTTGTTTGAAAGTACCTTTGTAATTGTTTATATTAAAAATATTTTTTAATACTATATTTTATTTTTTAAATAGTCTAATAGAAATAAATAATAAATACAAATTGAACAAAATGTAAATATATTAAACATCATTGTCCGTTGGCATTTTTGGCACATTTATTGATTGGCAATTAATCCATGCCTGCCAATCATTTTATCGTTCGCATATTTTCTGCCATTTCGAGGGGGTTTCCCTTAACGAAATATTAAAGAAAACAAAGGTTTACGGTTGGAATTACTTCTTTCTACAAATGTTCTGCATGACTGATTCCCACGTATGCAAACTCGTGAAATTTAAAAAATGCTGCCAAAATCTGAACGGTCGAAAATGAGATTGTTTTTTTGATAAACACCGCTTGTCAATTTCTGATTTCAAAACCGGAAGCCGTCATCAAGTAGACTGTTTCTATTTTACCAATTTGAACTTATTTTTAAGTGCACAAAACTGTTTTACGTGAACCGTAGAAAATAAAAACTTAAATTATCTCAGTGTTACACTATTATAATTTGGTCATGTGACCTGTTTATGCGACGTAATTGTAAACCATTCTTCTTTGTATCTCGTATTTCCACATCTTTTTTCATGGAAATTGCTCCAGACAAAGCATGAAGCCACTTGATGCCAGGAGCTAAAAAATACCACTTCAAGATAAAAAAAACAACAACTTGCCAACGATAAGTGTTATATGGGTTGATTCCGACCGAGAAAACAGCAATTATTCACCCTTTGTCAGAAACATCGGTCATGGAATGTAAGGACTAAAGGACAAAATAAGAAAAGCGAGAGTTACGAGGCTGCGGAAAGTAAACGATGAAAAGAAGGCAAAGGAAAGAACAGAATGAAGCAAATATAACGACAAGCTTCCAGAATAGTTAACAGTCGACAACTCGTAAACAAAAAATAAAAACAAATAATTTATAGCAAACGCCGTAGAATTAAATTCTCTACCGACCTGTATACTTCTGACTGTTTGTAAGATTTTTCATTTCAGAATTTTACTTCGATGTTTGCGTGGCGATAAGATAAAATGGCGGCCGAGATTATCGCTTACCTTCGGTTAAGTTCACACTGAAAAGATAGTAAATAATTACCTACATTATCACTAACCCTAAGTTCGAGTGGCAAGCTCCCCGCCCCCTTCCTTCCCCCAAAATGTTAATAGCCTCAATTAAGTGATGTTAAGCAATCATCTCGGCCACCATGTTGTTTTTTTGTGTGTCGGTAAGACACACGAACATCGACACAAAGTTCTGAAATTTAAATAAAATGTTTTAATTTATTGTTTTTATGTTTTGTTTACGACTTCACGATGGTTAACTATTCTGGACTTTACTCAACGCGATATGATAAGAAATGCAGTAGTTAAGCATCCTAGTTACTCATTTTGATTTCCCGAGCTTGTCACAGTGTGAATGATTTTATTTTATACATTTATTAAATCATGGAAATATTTTTCTAAAATAATTGGCGAAGAAACAATAATGTTAAAGGTTTGACTTCAAACACCCCCCCCTTGCCATTTTCGACCATTTTTTTGTAATTTTCTCTTAGAATGGATTAAGCACTATATTTGGAAACATGCAATAAACGGTCAATGTGTTGGCGGTTGTGTGTTTAGGTATTTCGTTATGTAAATTTAACGTAAAGTGATTACCCTGGAGTTGATATTTTGCGATGAATTATCCCCAATCCCCTTAACATGTTTATTCAAATCTTTTTAATCTCCGGATTTAATGAAAATATTAATTGTTTTTTTTTTAAGAATTATCTGTTAAATCTTTAGAGGTGGCAATTTGCTGTTTGTTTAACGTAAATTGATCTTTCCGGTTCGAAATTCGCAAAAGAAATATTTGTAAATTGGACTTTTTGGCGAAAAACCGGTTGAAAAATCAAGAAATAAAAACAAATATTTTTACGTTAAATTGAAAGAAATTGATTCCGAAATTTGTAATTATTATTTTTGCATTCACTACTACTACTACTACTACTACTACTAATTATGAAATTGTTAAAATAATACCCGTCCCAGGATGGGTAAAATTAATTTCCAGAACAGTTTTGCGCCACATTTATGTCGTATAACGAAGATTAAAATCAAGATATAATGATACTAAACCTTATGTCTAGGATCCTTATTCAGTTGCTCAAAATCCATTAATTTTTATTCTGGAAAATGTTGTAAATTTAAGGCTTAAGCTTAAGAGGCCTTAAGAAAAAATTAAAATTCAAAGAATCTTGTTTAATTGGTGTCTTAATATTATAAATCAAATTTAACGCAAATCTAAAATATTTTAATTTTCAAATATGAAGTTTTGCCCATATTATCCTTCTATAAAGAAACTTTTATAATATTCCAAAGAAACCGAAATTTGGTGAATATTTATAAAGTGAGGTATAATACCCATTGTTAAAATGTCAGAAAAATCGGAGATTTGGGATGAGATTAAATTAAACTAAATATAGCCCACATGACCCACCCTTAGGTCTAGCAGCTGTGTTTTAAAATCTATAATGATCGGTTTATTTGTTTAGGAGTGAATCCTGTGCATGCAAATATATAAACATCTACACATACATAACTTTATATATAGATAGAATTTTGGACGACCACGTTGAAATTCCGGGGTTGCTTTCGTCTATCTGTATAATAATATTTCCCTTTAAATAATGTCTTGCTGCCAGAGTTGACAATATTGACAAAAATAAATAAAACTAAAATGTCGCTTCTTTATTTAGAATTGTTAAAAATTTATATCTTTTTTTAATTAGTCTCTTCCTGACTACCGTAAAATAAATTTTAAGCTAAATATTATGTTTTAATAAATTAAATGAATGCCACTTTTTTATTTATTTATTCAAAATTGTAACAATTAGATATATATTAAAATGACATTAAAATAAAACGAATATCATGAATATGTTTTCTTTAAACCGATTAAGTCGACAGAAAGCCAGAATTCTATTTCGGAACAATCCATTTTAAAATGAGTAAAGTCTATATTTTTGACACACAACAATAGCAGGTAAAAAGAAAGGATCCAAAAATAAGTATTCAATCTGATATATCCCGCACTGTCAACCAAGCTCCAACCCCTGCCCCATCACCACAATGTTGCATCCCTGTATTTGTTTTACAAGTAGTTCAACAGAATGTTCTCCGTTGAACACGCGGCACTGGTGGCCCCTCGATGTAAATACCCCCGACAAGCAGCAAAATCCCACCCATTCACTGTGGAAGTCCCCATATGCCGGAAAGCTTTGTACTCTCATAGTTTCTTCTCTGAACTTCTAGCCTTTGGGATTCCCTCCCTGACTTTACTAACATGCATATATTTAAATGTAATGTGAACAAATATCTCGCTGCCCAACTCCCTATTTAGGATACCCCTGTAGGTATGGCCCCTAATTCATAGTAGCCTCTTACATTTCAGTGGCAATATACCTTGTTTGGCGAATAAAAGTAATAAAAAAGGATAATAACTAATAACTTTTTGCACTGCATCTCCGTAATCGGACAATCTTATTTGTTATAATGGGTGTGGACGGTTATGACCTAAAGTAAAACAAAATAGTAAAAAGACAACTCCAAAGTAAGTCTGCTTTTTTTTCACTATCTCTCCCTTTTTATCTTCAATTATGGGTTAAGTAATATTACCGCTCGTGGGGAAATTCCCCATTGTTTATAATGGATTATTCCAACTTGTTTATTCTTTCCTTTCGTTATTATCTTCGACTTTTACTAGGGAGAGAGAGAAACGGAAGCGAGAGTGATATACGACGTATAGAATAAGAGAGGGGGTCAAACAACATATATTGAGAGAGGTGAACATGATGAAAAGTTAAAGAAGAGGTACTTGATGAGTTAATTGCAAATGGTGCTTAATTCGAATAATTAAAGTGGAAGTTTCTTTCTTTTTCAAACAAAACTGAAACGGCAAACTGAAGAATATTTTATCATGTATTTTGTATGATTAAAATATATAAGAAAAAAAGGTTAGAAAAACATACGTAGATGAACTCACATTTTATCTATATGATAAATATGAACGTACGTGTGTCCGGCTCGCTCTAATAATCAGGTATGCAACTGTCATTTTATTAGCAAAGAAAGGGAGGCTAAATCTTAATAATAACTGATAATAATAAAAAAGAAAGAAGAACGTAATCACGTATGCTAATGCAAGTTTATTAGTAAAGAGACTTAATATGTATAACTGATGAAAAAATTTCAAAAGAAAAATTTTTTATAGACACCAAAAAAATATTCCAGTGTTTTAAATATTTTTGTGGCGAAAATGGGAATTAATCTACGAGCAAACAGATGTTCCATTTATACATTAAGGAGATTAGTTTAATTTTAAAAGTAAAACTTATCTTGCCTATTTTTATTTATTTATACTTTGATTTATTATTTTTGGTAAAACTTTACTCGCATATTAGTTCTTTAAGAAAGATTTATCTCGCGTGTTTGTTGTTTTATTTTCTAAGTTTTACCTCCATTAGTTGTTTTACAGTAGGATTCACTTCGCGCATAACAACAGTATGATATAAATTGTTATTGATAGAAAATTAATTACTCAATACGATCCCGGGCAACACCGGGCAATCCTGCTAGTATAACAATAAATAGAATTTCAGAATATGATATGCTTTTTCTATCCCCGTTTCGAATTGCTCACTAATTTAAAACATTCTTTTAAATCAGAATTCGCAATCTCGAAATAAGTTTCCCCGCAGCAAAAGCTTGGTTTTCCATCTATCAATTTTGCTATGCCAAAATATAGACTTATTCTTGTATTCTAGATTTTCCCATTTTTAGGATTCGATTCATTTTCCACTTTGTTTTGGGTTTTTTGTTTTTTTTCGATAGACGCCATTTTGATTGGATAAAATAAAAAAAATATTTTTTCTTCTAAAGATGACACTTACGCAATGGCTGCGTTCCCCTCGTTATTCATCTTTCTGACAGTTGGAAGACCCCCAACAAAAATAAATAAATACATGAAAGAAACGAAATGTCTTTGAATTCTAAAGAACATTTTACCATTTTTATATCAGTTTGACATCTTTATAGAACTTTCTAAAATGTGAATTCTAATGCTTTTACGGGATCAGAAGCACAAGAGTCTGAAATTCTATTATTTAGAATTATATTCAGAAGAAAAGGGGAAATAATATGTATTAATTGTTTAGATCCATTAACAAGGTGTCTGTGTGTGTGTGTGTGTGCGCGTGCGCGCGCGCATACGTTTAGAACAAACAGATTGAATTTTAATCGGATTTTGCATTTCTATTGATCGAAGAAGGATGGAGTACACCCAAAAACTATTAATTCGCAAAAGTAAATAAAATATTTAGAAAAAACAATATATTAAAATGCTTCTCAAATATCCAACCATGGGTCGTAGAGACTAATAAACATAGCAGCGTTATGCATCTAATTGTTTTCGGTTTTAATTTCTCAAAGGCTTACATCTCTATACCTTGTCTGTCTCCCGTTCCTTCTCTCGCTATATATATATATATATATATATATATATATATATATATATGTGTGTGTGTATATGTAATCAAGGGAGGCGCGAGAGCGCTCTACTCCTTAATAGACTCACGAATGGCCTATGCTGGAAATCTCATTTCTTTGATCAATCATAACTTAAAAACCAATAAACCAAATTAGTTAAAACTTTGCACAAAATTTTTATTTAGTAGGTTTTATAAGTGTGTAGAATTTCAGCATCATTAGTCAAGGCAACCCACAGATCCAGAAAGTTCAGTCATGAAATCATGTTATCTGTGTGTACGTACGTACGTACGTATGTGCCACCCTCTTTAAATCCTATGTAAAAAGATTCTTACTAGTTATTCGAGCGTTGTTAATCACATTAACTTTCCTAATCCTCTCATAAGGTTCTTCATCTCTCAACTGACAATAATTCTATCTCATTAACCTTTATCCTCGAGTTTCCATTGGGCTTCATAAGGGATCAACATATTAGTAAAGATTTGGAGAGGAGTGGTTCAGGGCACTTTTTGGGGAGGAGTGGTTCAGGGCACTTAATCTTACCTTAACAGAGTACAAAATCAACATCACAATTTAGTGAGTGAAGATCTCTTGTCCTTTACGGCCCCTTTCGCACAGAAGAGACGATGCTAGTCTTTCTCTACTCTATCGTTATTTCAAGGGAAAGTGTTCGACTGAGCTCCAATCTTTGTGAGTCCCAATTGTAAGACATTTTCAATTAGAATTTGTCTTACTACAACAACTGAAAAGAACGTTCTTTTCTTGCTGAATGTGTCTAGTGTCCGGCGAGACTTCCATGAATAGATGTGCTTTCCAAAAACTTCCCATCCGTGGAACGCATTACCACGTGATTTATTTCCTGGGAACTACAACATGGTCGTCTTCGGCTCCAATGTCAACAAATACCCGTCATAAACCATCCCCATAAGTAATCAGACTGTGTTCTTTCCGTTCATCATTTTCAGCACTCTCATAATATGCTTCAACATTCAACTGGCAATCAATTAACCTTGTTAAGCCTTATCCTCAAATGGCTTTTGGTCTTAATAAACGATAACTCATTCGTAAAAAATACAATTACTTACCAATCTTGTAGCCAGTATTTAATTAAAATAAAAGAATAAAACAACAAAACAGAAATTCTTAATAACAGACAAATCATGTCTCGTCATTTTTCTACCATAAATATTCAAGGGTTATGGCAAGGAAAGTGAATGTTTAAATCGCGTCGGCTTCGTCGTACGGCGTTCGGTTAGCTGTAGTGATTTTTATCCGGTGCGAAAGTCACTTAAAGTCTGATGCTTTGATAAAAGTATATTCTCACAGACCATGGATGATAAGGCGATTCGGTAGAGCACGTGAATACGCAGAGTTTTAGTTAAATCTCTAAAGCTTGAAATATTACTTTCATAAAAAGAAGATTATCGAGTTAAAAGAATTTATTTTCTCCAGAACAAAGATATTTTACTTCTTTTTTTCTCTTGTATTACCAACCAAGACCAAGGATCAGTGTTTGTGTTAAGGAAGGGTAGGTGTTTTGTGAAAGAGATGAAAATAATTAAAAACAAAACAACACATATTTCCAGTTTTTTAAAACATGCCCTTCAAACACTAACACTATGTATGGGGTAGCAATACGAATATATATATATATATATATATATTAGTAACTAGGAGCTATGCTACCCTACTTGTCGAGATAGACCCGTAGATTTTGTTAGATCATCCATCTAAGAGACCGAAACTCCGATATAAAACCTGCGCTTTACATCGTCTCTCAGTTATCTTGCATCGGCTTGTCACTGAAACCAGACTTTGAAGAAGGACAGCGTGTCGTACAAACGCAGAGCATGGCCATCTACATGTACAGATATCCCTACAAGAACCCCGGCGATGAAGGCTTGCAATAAATAACCGGGCCTGCTGAACAATACGCGCGACGACAATCGGTAATTGCAACTTCTGTAGGGATGGCTTTCTTCTGTAAAGAAGTAGCAACCATCATAAATATATATATATATATATTTAATATTTTTAATGTATGCGTGCACGGCTCGCCTTACCGAATCGTGATATCAGTTCGTTAGAATAGACTTTTCCCGGTGCTTTTAGCGCCATCGTGCATACCCTAACCCGCCGAACTTAGGTATTCGTCATGGCACTAGAACATTAGTTTAAACATTAACAATGTGCTTACCTAGCATATTTAGAATAGGGGAAGATGGTTTTATACTAACTCCACTTGGCTCGTTGTATATATAGTCCATACTATCTAAATGAGTAAATGCGATTTTTACTAATTTATCACTCCTTTATTACCATCAAAACGGGTTACTGTTATGTTGTTATGTTAATCTACACATTTACAAAAAAAAACATCTTTCTCGCTATGGTATTATTTTTAAGGTAAAGAAAATAACGTAACCATAATAATAAGCAATAAAAAAAATCAAAATTCACCGAAACGAAATTGCTTCAGTACAGAAAGTTCAAAAGTGCCATTAAATCCTCGACTTGGATACGTGGAACTTAGTTAATATGAACCTACTTGCTAAACATACTAAAAAAAAAAAACGAACTTTTTTCGGAGTTGGTCAAAAGAATTGATAAAAAAATAAAACTCCTTTGTCTCTGTCAACGAAGGCTTACTTATATGAATGTCAACGCCGGTTCGTATTTACTGTAGAAAATTGTTGCACATTTTAATTGCACCGGGTAATATGGGTGAAACCAGCTCTTCCGAGAGGAGTAGATACTTTGACATGTGTCAAAAAGGGACACCTCAAGCGATCGATCATAAATAAACCTTCCTCCTGAAGGAGAAAGTAATGCCTGGATGGATGACCGAGATGAACAATACCTCAATCCGACAAAGAAGGGTCTGATGGCTCAAGTCCGTTCCTAGGTTGTCAGAATGATGCTGAGGCGAACATCAGCTGATATAAACTTGCTTAACGAAATACCCACCCTACTGGTTTCAGACACCTTGTTGGTGACTGTAACTCGAGGGTTTTTGCCATAGTCGCCATGTTATGCACTGCGGGTTGTTTAAAAAGTACTTTCAAAGAATGTGCTCCGATGAACTTACTGCACTTGTTACCCCCTCAATGTGCCCAACTAGAAACAAAATCACATCACCTTCTTGTAAACGTCTCTAAATGCCGAACGATTTTCTACTCTGATAACGTTTTTCTCGGACCGCTTGCCTTTGGAATTCCCTCTCTGTTCCTTGTTTCCTCGACCGTACCAACCTGCAGAAATGTAAATGCAATGTAAAAAACATCTTTCTACCCAACTCCCCACCTAGATTGCCACTATTACACTTAAGTGGTTAACAATTTTAAAGCAAAATTGTTATTTCATTTAAAAGTAACACGAAAATATTCTTACGAGACGTTGGTCGTTTTTAGTAATATAAACACCGACATCCCTAATTTCTGAGCGCAAACTATTTGATACAATGAATTAATTAATTGTCGTTTACAACAAACCGTTGCTCAAAAATACCCCTTCGGGTTCATGGCCTCGCCCATTAGATTGTGTTCTGTGTAATTTTTTTAGACTTAAATAAACTTAAATAAAATAAATTAAAAAAATATACGTGCATCATGGCCGCCAGCTGTGTAATCGGAAATTGAGAACCGATGTTCATTCAAAAAAATGTCTTCCATTATTTTAAGCCGCATAAAATGAATGTGTAACATATCTAAATTTTGTTAAATTTCCATTTATAAAAAGCAGTTTGAATTTATTATGTGTTAATAAGTGTTCGTTACTTAGTAATAAAAGTATATTTTGTTAATAATTAAACTATATTATTTTTTTTCAAAATGCAAAAGCAACATTCCAATTATAAAAAATAAGTTTTATTTGATTTTTTTTGTTAAAAATATATTTTCCAAAATTAAAAAAATGCAAAAAATTTCAATTATAAAAAAACAGTTTTATTTTATTATCTCTTAATAATTAAAAAAAAAATGTTGTAAACAAATTATTATTTGTCAAACAAAATAAAATCCGGCCTAAAATATCATTGGGGATTTTTTAATTGTTTGAGGATTAACACCGATTCTTAATTTAAGATTTCAGATATGGCGGCCATGATTAAGTGGGTACTTTCTATTTTACCTTGTATCACGTGGTATCATATTATAATTCAAAAAATAATCTGTTAATAATTGAAGAGTCAGATACGTCCTTAGATGGAGTACGAATACCTTTAACAATAAGTATTAGACATAAATTAATAAATATTCCCATAACTTCAGTTTCTTTGTAGTATTTAAAAGAATTTTAGGGGACATAATATCGGTACAAGTTCCCATTTAAAAATTCAAATATTTCAGATTTGCATTTAATTTGATGCATAGTCATTAGACACCAATTAAGCAAGATTCCTTGATTATGAATTTCTTCCGATAATTTCTTAAGCTTTAAATTTTAAAAATTTTCTAGAATCAAAATCATGTAATGGAATTGGATCAAAATTGGAATAAGGATGCTAAACATAAGGTTTAGTATTATTATATCATGATTTTAATTTTAATAAAAGGGGCACACATGTGATGCAAAACTCTTCTGTCCGGGGATTTTTTTTACTTGTAACGGATATTCGTCTAATTATATATAAGATGAACATATCCATGTCTCTCTCAATATGTTTCTATTTATCTTAGCCTGAATTTTGCATCCATATCTCATGGTTTATCCTATAAATATATCGATCTGGTCATGTTTCTATCCATTAATCTTTTCGATTGCGCATTTACCGACAATTGCAAAAAAAAATGCATTTGCCTTTCGATTTTTATTTTACTTATTTCTCTATCTTTTTTTCCAGATGAAGGACTTAACGAATGATTACATAGTTCGATTTATTGGGAGTTGTATCGATCCACCAAATATGTGCATTCTGATGGAGTACTGCCCTAAGGGAAGTCTACAGGTAAGTCGAACCAAAGTTTCCGCAATATTAAAGAAAATGCTATTATTGGAATGTTTTTTGTATACTTGGATTCTTCAGATTCTGCTAAGATGATGTCAAGATGATGAGGTTATCTGAAGACTTCTTATTCAGTTAGTCAGGAATCTCTTTGGTGCGGATTCTTCATGGCAAAATCTGTGACTTGATTCTTCGTTCTCGCTGATGAAACACGATTTCATTTGTAACTCGAATATTATTTTTTTTCTTCAAAACATCTATTACATTTCAACTATTTGTATTACAGGGAGACGCTGGTTTTAAGATTTAACAATTATACAATACTAGAAGACCTATGTATCGACGTAACCCAGAAAATTAAGGAACTCAAAAATGTCCTACCCTCACGCCTGAACCTCATATAAGTATCTTAGAGGATGTTGTTTCGAGCTAAATTGTGTGTTTGTTATGGTGGGTGGGTGGAGCATTTTAAATAATAGTATCAATCGGTATTTACTTTATATATAATAATAAATAAAATGAAATACATATACATATATTATATGTTTTAGATGATTGATAATTTTTATTGTTTGGATTCATCAGACTACTGTTCTCATCTATAATATTATTCTTACTTTTCGGTCGATATAACCTCCTAACTTTTGGGAGTGCATCTTGTCGAACTCGGGGATCTGTACGAAATTTCGAAAGTGGTGAGAATAACATCCAAGATAGGAACACTAGTCCGAATAATCAAAATAGTATACATGTATTATATATTATTAGTTATATATTATTTATTTTTATATGTTTTTACTTTTTATTGAAATATATTTATGTATTCTATACAAATTTATTCTATATGTGCTAAAAGGCTTTCATCATGCCTACGTCGAATGTAACACAATATATATATATGTATATATGTGTGTGTGTATATATATATGTATATATAATGTATTAAACATTAATATAATGCCAGTCCTCCCACTGAAAAATTACTTATATAAGCCATCCACAAGAAACATCATACACAGAAACAGTTTTTGTTCGGTCAGGATAATTTTGCTTATTAAGGGGAATAGATGGTAGAAGCCATTTCGTTGTCTGATAGTGTTGACGGCTGTGATTAGTGCAGCTTCCAGTAGTCCTCGCCGAGCTTTGTTATGAATGTATTTGGTGATTTTTTTAACTCACTTATATTCACATTCTTGACATAGCCAGCTGGTCAATACTCCTACCCTCCAAAAATTTCACACCTAACCACAACAAAATCTCCCCTATCCCTCCTCGCCCATCTCACCCTTTCGACTACTTCGTTCACTCTCTTACCCACCCACCCTGCCCACTTTCAAATCATCTTCATTTCTTCAAATCTTTTACTAAAAATTCATGCTACACCTCACGACAACAAAAACCTCAGCACTCCCCTCCCCTCTCTCCCGCCCTAAGACAAATTTACTAACACTCCCCCTTTTACCTCACATCCATCCACATTCATTTCACTCCCCGCCACCGACTTCTCTCAGCCCGGACCGTTGTTCTGCGCTCTCAGTAGTGGCTACTACTTCTTCTCATTAACCCATCATGTCAACCCAATATTTCTATGTACTTGCATGTCATTTTTCTTAAAATTATCATCCTGAGGAAGTCTTACAAATAAAGACGAAACGTTGATGAATACATAAAAAAAAAAACATCTTTTGGCTTTTCCTTTTTCATTTCCCATTATGTCGGATTACCCTCATCCTTCCTTTCTCATTTATATATATATATATATATATATATATATATATATATATATATAATTTGTGTGTGCGTGTGTGTTTATACATAAGAAATAAATGAATAAATATTTTTTTTTACATCAAAGGCATAGTTTTTTGTCTAGTGCAGACCTCATCAGGTTGGCTAATAGACTTTCTTCGGATTTACTCGCTTGGTCTATATCGTTTGTAACTGGATGCAGCGTAATAGTTTGACATGCCCGGATAATATTGTTTTAATGTATTTATCATGTGTCAATATTTCTCAGTATATCCGCATAAATATCATCACGACTGGCATATTTAGAATCAGCAGGTTGATGTGTGCTTCAAACTCATCCATTATCTCTTACATCTTATTATTACTAATTCCAACGAGCGAGGAAACGGATTCTATCATTTTTTTATTGTACGCGTGTTAATATTCTCGTGAGTGTGTGCTTATATTTCTGCACGTATTCATTTGCCCATGTAGTACCCTGAATTCCCCCTTTCTCTCTCTCTTTCTCTCTCTCTCTCTCTCTTTCTTGCTTTCTCTTATTTACCCCTTTATCTTGGTAGCTGTTGGGGCACCAATGATGACCTGGCAACTTGTTTTCTCCAGTTCTTCCGATTTTCTGCCTTCTTGAGCGTGTTAGTCAGCGCCATCCCTCCTCCCGAATGTTGTTCTCTCACCTCTTTATTTGTCTTCCTTATTTTTCTCCCTCCCTGTGACATTCTAAGCAGGATTGTCATTGCAAACCTAATGATCGTGTTAAATTGCCTTACCACTTTATTTTCGTCTTTTTCAGGGCTGTTAGTAAATCTTCATATGACCCGACTGCTTGTCTGCGTCTGTTCTTCTCTTCCTTATTTGTGATGTGATCTTTTAGGAGATTGTTGAAGAGATTTCGGATTGTGGCCTGTATTCTTCTTTCTAGTTCCGCAGTTAGAATCCACGACTCAAACGCATACATAAATATGGAGATGACAAGGGAGTTCATTTAGCTGTGTATGATTTTTTGTCATTCAATATGGGTTTCAGTTTGGCTAGCGCTGCTGTTTGCTAAATGCTTGCAATACTTGAGGCTTGGATCTGTCAGCCTTTACAACCGCTCCAAGGTACTTTGAAGTGTTGACGGATTCACGCTTGTCGCCTCTGAGCTTGATGTCATTGCTGATGCCAGTGATGTTGTTGGTTATCACTTTGGTCTTTTCTACGCTGATTTCCATGTTGTAGGGTGTCGAGATCCTGTCTAGGCTTGCCACTATGCACAATGTGCACTACCATTCAACAAACATAGAAAACACATGTTTCGTATAACCAGTTTAAAGACTTGAAAATAGACTCTGTATACATTGTCCACTTATGATTTCTCGTACTGAACTGAGGAGATCACGATCCTCATAGTTTTATAATTATGATTCATATTTATTGCGTGTGCACTTGCTACGAAGAGAAACCGATTTTCATTGTGGAGAAGAACTGATTTTAGAGTATTTCTCCGGACTTAATGAACAACCTCGACTCACCTTATTTATAGATTTACATAGTTGTTTCATGCGAAAATCTGCATAAGAGGGCCCAACATTCACTGCCATACAACATGTCGATTTTACACAACTGCTATACATGAATATGGATGGTGCAGTTCGTGATGCTATTAGAGGCAACAGCTCACGAAATTTCGCCATGCTGCTTTTTCCTTTGTGGTTGTACTGAGTTCACATCAACCATTTGCGCTCAGCATATATCCGAGGTAGCAGAAAGAGTCTACTCCCTCCAGGGTGTTGTCACTTAGTACCATATCTTTGTGGTGACTACCAGGTATAGAGCAGGCATATCCTACACTTGAAGTTGTGCATTAACTGGACCTGATATAGCTTATTATAGATTCTTCACATTTGATTATCTAGAATTAGATTAAATTCTACCATAACCATGAAATTAATATTTCTTTGTTAAGTAGTGTGATTTATATCTTATCTTAACAAACTGCAAATGGATTTAATTTCATTTCAGATTGGCAACGTACATGCAGAAATACATAATAATAGACTAAGATAGATAATTTGCGATGCGATTATTTTCTTTATTTATTAGACAACCATTTTTAATTAAGAAAATGATGTTCCACTTTCCTCTATAGACTTTTCATTTCATCATTTATTTTTTACTATTCGTTTTACAGAATTACAAAAGCGAAAGTTATCCGATCGTTTTGTCTACATTTTGTATGGTGTTATTTTCCTTGAATACGAATAATCAATTGACAAAAATTCCCGTCCATTGTTCGCGAAAATATCATTACTTTAAACAGGTTTAAACTTGACTTTCTTTTCTTCTTAGCAAAGCATAACAGGATTTCTTATAATCTTTTTGTTATCGGAACTTCTATCATAATCTTCAGTTTAGTCGTACATATCTTTTTTCTACAAATATTTGGACAAAGCAGTTTCATTTTTTTCTAGTTTCCCTTTTCATTGATTTCATGTGATTATTAGAGCTTAGTGTCCACTCCTTTCATCAGATATATACTTGTCGGTGACACGTGCTTATCTGATGTCAGTAACAAAACATATAGTAGTTATATATAATACTTGTCGTGTGTCTGTTTATAGAAATTCTATTTGCTATCCGTAATATTGATTTTTTTGTTTGTTTCATTTTACATCAGTCGAAGTTCTCAAAACGCAAGCGCTGTAACTTGAGGTAGCATTACTTGGAGAACAGGCACCATTCCTCGTATGAGCCAGTGTATAGTCGTGTCCAGGGGATCTCATTTGTGGTTCGAATGCTATGTTATTTTGAATATTTGGTCAGGGTTTACCTGTAGGATGGACTATTCTCATATCAGATTGCTATGACAAACCCTTGCACAGAGAGACCGAAGACATTCGAGAATGGTTTCTGGTAGGTAATTCAAACTCTCCAGTATTTCAGTATGATATATAAGATCAAAAGAGAAAAATTTAAAAACTCTGCGTGTTACATTTGTTTTAAATCTAGTAGTAGTAGTAGTAGTAGTAAAAAATATTCAATAATTGAAGCGATTATTTAATGTTTTAGTTTGTTTAAATTTATCTATCCCTATGTATATTATATTAAAAAGTGATGGTGTCTTGGAGTTCTTCTGTTCATACACTAAAAGAAACGTGATTACTTAACAAAAAAGGAATAGGTCGAATACACATTACTAAGGCAGTGGTTTTTACGATGTCAATACCCGAATTCGAATCTCATTAGTCTGAAGTAATTTCCACTTTATGTTTTATAAATTTAAGGAAATTAACAAAACACCAGGAGGATCCATGAAACTAACACGACTAGATGATGATGACAAAACATTATAACATAAAAAAAACATTACATGACCATTGTTTTAAATAAGTAATCTTTGTTTTTGATAATCCGCAAAAACGAAGACATAAAGGACATTTGGCATTAGTTCAAAGCGAATTATTTTTTGCTTAACATCATTTCTAATGTTTTTGCCAATAAAAATCAATACGTAAATACATTCATCGTAGTTACTTTCTCATTAATCTGCGAAGTTAAGTATCTGTTCTACAAACGTTCACAGATATTTTTTCTACGCGCCAGCTATAAAGCGGTAGAAGATGGAAATTGACGTATCCACTAACTGTACTAACACAGCTCAAGCGGATGGTTTAAGCTAGTTTCTATTAAAATGCTACTTGTATGTTGTTGCATTGTACATCTTAGAAAAATGTATTAAAAAGAAAATAGATATATTTTATAGTAATCACTCCAGACAAGAGTTCAAGCTACTTGATGCATAGAGCTAAAAAAAAATACTATTTGGTCAGAAACTAGCGAACGATACATGTTAGATGGATAGATTCCAAACCAGAAAACACAATTCTCCCCCACCGTTGTCAGAAACATCGCTAATGGAATGTGAGGTCTAAAGGACAAAATAAGAGAAGCGAGAGTAACGAGGCTGTTTAACGTAAACTAAAGGTCAACTTTCTACTCTCCTATATACCTACAGTAATGCTTACATTATTGAACCTTCTCGCAATAATTAGAGAATTCCACATGATCATATCACAATGTAAACTGAGTAGTATCCGGTTTTATAAACGTCGACAAAGGTCATAGCAATACAAACAATGAATATAGATAAAGTGTGTGACGGGTACAATAGTGAGGTTAATCATATGAATAACAATAAGTTAACGACAGCTAGAATAGTATAGTTTTAAACAATAAATATCTTAAACCATACATGTCAAACTCAGAGTTCCGCGAGGGCCATAAGAGTCAGTGTGTGTTGTCATGAGGGCCGCTGCAACTCCTACAGTTATAATTGTAGTCATTCAATGAAAACATATTTCAGAAAAAATATTTCTTTAATTTAGAAGCATGTAATAATTTTGTCCTGTTCAAGAATACAAGTACAAAAGTACATGTAGTTTAACAAAAGAACATGACGAAAGAAATTAGCATGACATATAAATAGGTTATTTACTTCAATATAACGAAAATTTAAAAGACAACATACATGGTTCACTTGTATTTGAATGTAACAGCAACAAATGAAATTCGCATCATCTACAACAATTTTAAATGGACACTTATTATCAAGTATTCAAAGGATTGACACTTATTATCAAGTATTCAAAGGAATGACACTTATTATCAAGTATTCAAAGGATTGACACTTATTATCAAGTATTCAAAGGATTGACACTTATCAAGTATTCAAAGGATTGACACTTATTATCAAGTATTCAAAGGATTGACACTTATTATCAAGTATTCAAAGGATTGACACTTATTATCAAGTATTCAAAGGATTGACACTTATTATCAAGTATTCAAAGGAATGACACTTATTATCAAGTATTCAAAGGATTGACACTTATTATCAAGTATTCAAAGGAATGACACTTATTATCAAGTATTCAAAGGATTGACACTTATTATCAAGTATTCAAAGGATTGACACTTATTATCAAGTATTCAAAGGATTGACACTTATTATCAAGTATTCAAAGGATTGACACTTATTATCAAGTATTCAAAGGATTGACACTTATTATCGAGTATTCAAAGGATTGACACTTATTATCGAGTATTCAAAGGATTGACACTTATTATCAAGTATTCAAAGGATTGACACTTATCATCAAGTATTCAAAGGAATGACACTTATCATCAAGTATTCAAAGGATTGACACTTATTATCAAGTATTCAAAGGAATGGCACTTATTATCAAGTATTAAAAGGATTGACACTTATTATCAAGTATTCAAAGGATTGACACTTATTATCAAGTATTCAAAGGAATGACACTTATTATCAAGTATTAAAAGGATTGACACTTATCATCAAGTATTCAAAGGATTGACACTTATTATCAAGTATTCAAAGGATTGACACTTATTATCAAGTATTCAAAGGAATGACACTTATTATCAAGTATTAAAAGGATTGACACTTATTATCAAGTATTCAAAGGATTGACACTTATTATCAAGTATTAAAAGGATTGACACTTATCATCAAGTATTCAAAGGAATGACACTTATTATCAAGTATTCAAAGGATTGACACTTATTATCAAGTATTCAAAGGATTGACACTTATTATCAAGTATTAAAAGGATTGACACTTATCTAGTATTCAAAGGATTGACACTTATTATCGAGTATTCAAAGGATTGACACTTATTATCAAGTATTCAAAGGATTGACACTTATTATCAAGTATTCAAAGGATTGACACTTATTATCAAGTATTCAAAGGATTGACACTTATTATCAAGTATTCAAAGGATTGACACTTATTATCAAGTATTCAAAGGATTGACACTTATTATCAAGTATTCAAAGGATTGACACTTATTATCAAGTATTCAAAGGATTGACACTTATTATCAAGTATTCAAAGGATTGACACTTATTATCAAGTATTCAAAGGATTGACACTTATTATCAAGTATTCAAAGGATTGACACTTATTATCAAGTATTCAAAGGATTGACACTTATTATCAAGTATTCAAAGGATTGACACTTATCATCAAGTATTCAAAGGATTGACACTTATTATCAAGTATTCAAAGGATTGACACTTATTAAGTATTCAAAGGATTGACACTTATTATCAAGTATTCAAAGGAATGACACTTATTATCAAGTATTCAAAGGAATGACACTTATTATCAAGTATTCAAAGGAATGACACTTATTATCAAGTATTCAATGGAATGACACTTATTATCAAGTATTCAAAGGCTTAACACATATTGTTGTCGACAAACTTTGGTATGTAACGCTGAAATTGCAGTGCCGCTATACATTAACAGTTTCAGACTTTAACTGTTAATGTATATTTAATTTGTGAATTTTGTTATAAATAACTAAATATATTTTTTGTTACAACAAATGTATAGTGTTTTCCAAGTGAAAACCTCATCATTTTCTCTAATAGAACAGGTAATCCATTACTGTGAGGTGAAGGTGTATTGAAGTATAGTTCATGACTTCAGTTGTACCTTGAGTATCTCAGTATAAATGTGACCCATCTACACGCTCATAACTTATGAAGCAGGCAACCAATACAAGAAAAATTCAGATCTCATAGAAGCTAAAGTGATAACAATTAAAATGAATGTTCATTCAGTATCTCTTGTTATAGAATGAAAGTTTTACATGACATGTTCAAAATGTGCGGCGCTGTACTGATGGTATACATTTATCCGTTGAGCAAAGTGGTCGATTGCCCTCACACACTCTTCTATTGTTACGCGACGGATTAGCTGATTGATGCTTGAGTTCTGTCGTAGTTTGTGGAGTGTTCTGGCGCACATTTGCTTTCAGAAAAGAATGAAGATAGTAATCTGCTGGGTTTAAGCCCGCGAAATGGCGTGACTATTCTGGAACACGTAGTTTGCTGAGCAGTCGACCGGCAAATTGACGATCAAACCACTCCATAGTGGTGTTAGATGTTTGGGGAGTTGCTTCGCCTTGTTGAAACTATTGCTTTTTCTCGCCGCATGCAAAGTTCCCTCTAGAATCTTTTCAAGCATCACAATGTAACGTTTTTTATTGAGTGTCACTTTGTCCCCGACATTATTCTCAAACCAAAGTTTTTAATTATGCTGTTTGGATATGACGATCCACGTGGTGCACTTAAGAGAACACTTATTTCATTTGTTGTGGCCTGATAGAGGGAAGCTGGTTTGATCACTGCATCACACCTTCTGAAGAAACTCTGGCATTTCTTCTGGTGATAATTCCATCTCTTGGATTATTTTGAAACGTTATTCTATTTTTCTGACAACCCTGGAAAATAAAAACAAAATCAATCATATTGCCGGAGTTATTAACTTTCAAATGTGTCACGTTTATACTGAGAAGACAGCGATTATGTTACGGAAACGATATAGAGTAGATCATCATCATCATTATTATCTTCATCATCCTCTTTCATCATCATCATCATCATCATCATCATCATCATCATCATCATCATCATCATCATCATCATTCTCCATAATCCTCCTCCTCCATCATCATCATCATCATCATCATCATCATCATTCTCCATAATCCTCCTCCTCTTCCTCCTCCATCATCATCATCATCATCATCATCATCATCATCATCATCATCATCATCATTCTCCATAATCCTCCTCCTCCTCTTCCTCCTCCATCATCATCATCATCATTCTCCATAATCCTCCTCCTCCATCATCATCATCATCATCATCATTATTTAATCTCGTCAAACTTTAACAAATTAAGTTTGCTTCGTTGTGTACCATAGTTTGCCCCCATTTCTTTGCTGGGGACAATTTATATGAGACAAATAGTGACACGCTTACTTTTTCTTCTGTTAACGAATTCTCCTATCATTCTTTGTCGTATCTTCCCTCTCATATTGGCTCACCATTGAAAACCACAAAAGAAAGTTTCATCGCTCGCTTTATTTTCCATGGTACCACACTCTTTAAAGTATCGTAAGGGTGGATCCAAGCACCCCCTCCTCAGTAAGGGTCGCGTCGAAGACACGTCTTCGTTGTCCAGTCTCGAAATTCACTTTTACGTTTTTCTATTTTCTATCTATTCAATTGTTTTTGTTTTTCTATATTTCTAACTCGCCCATAAAAAATTTCGTTCATTTTAAAGCATCACAATGTTGTGTTTACATTTCATCACTGTATTCTTCATTAAATTTAAAAACTTGACTTTACACACTTTTCGTCAGAATTAGGATAACACCCATGTACACCACCACCATCAGTTACGATCTTCTTACACTTGCATTTGACATTCGCGCAATAGTGATAGGTTGTTGAGACTGCTGGCGTCACTACGACAGTCGCATTTTGAAAAAAAAAGAAACTACATGTGCAACACCAATTTCCCGGTTCACGAGCCTTGGTTCACGAGCCTTTCCAGAGAACCGTTTCACCAAACTATCTTTTTCACCAATACATCCCGAACCAACTAATTATACACCCATCATATCTCTAAACCTACTATTAATATTTTCAGTTCAACATTTTTGTGGTGGAAATAGATCAGTGTGTACCTTTAACACAACTATTGCCACTCGAATTTGCCCTTGAAGCCATAAATTACGGTTACATTTAAACAAAATAAGATATAATCCCAAAATAAAAAGGGACCTACCACCACTAGGTGCAGTATAAAAAATTGATGATGCACTACATCTTAAACTAGTCTAGGGGTAGCGGGATAAATGAGTTCACTTTTGTGATATTTTCGCGGATTAAATCGGTGTTGCACCTGTATATTAATAACAAAATGTTAGTTGTTCGAATCAGAGGACTTGAAATTTACGTAATGGCTACTGTAAGGAATACACCTTCTTGTGGATTCATGTGTTATCCAGGCGTGTTGAATGTCTGCTATAATGTTATCTTCTACATAGTTGGGATCTGCCTGGAGGTGAATTCATAAAGAATGGTGTAAAATATTTTAAATATTAATTTATTAATTCGAATCCACGAAAGAATCAACAGATGGGTTTGTTGCACCATGCGTTTCTAGGTGCTTTCATTAGGAACCACATATCGTCATGGCGGATAGCATCCTTCCCGAGAGTCCAAACGTGAAACAATCTTCACGTCGTTATGTATATATAGACTTTTTTTCTGAAGACGTTCGTTGATCCGAACGAAACCGGTAAAATCTTTCGTTTCTTGATTTGTTCCTGTATTTAATTTGTTTGTGTTTTCGTCTTTCTTTTTCACACACGCTGTCTTTCACAGCATTTCATTTTATGATATATTGTTCATTTTATCCTTATGTATATATAAAAAAATTCAGGTAAAAGATAATGCGTATGAATCATAATGGTACGATTCTTTTATCGGCTTAATTCTGTTGTTGGCATTGGTTTCTCCAATTCTTTCTAGGATTAGATATTCACAAGAGGGGTTATGTAAAGGTTGCCAACATCCGTAAGTGAAAATGAAGCTATGGACTCGACAAGATTTTAAATTGGCACACCAAGATTGTCAGTCGAGTCGTTGTCAACTTCATCACAGCCACCTTCAACACTTATCCAGGTGGAAATAGATTCCGCTTCAAACTGTTTCAACTTACTTTCTATGTACTATTAAATGTTATAGTCTTCTTGGAGTTTGGCTGTTTATACGCAAATAGAAACATGTGATTGGTTTACAAAAAAGAATAGACCAAGTTCACATTAGTAAGGCAGTAGTTTTTACAATGTCAATATCCAAGTTCAAATCTTATGTAAGTCTGAATGATTTTTTAGAATTGGATAAGTGTTTTATAAATTTAAAGGAATTAAAATAACATACGAATATTGCATTTGTAATTGTTTTTAACGAGGTTACCAATTTTTATAATCCGCAAAAATAGACATTAACGGTATTCAGAATTCGTTGAAAGCGAATTATTGTTGCTTGCAAATATAATTTCTAATGTTTTAGCAAATAAAAACAATACATTCATCGTAGTTACTTACTCTGTCATACTAATACAAAGTAGCGCATTTTTTCCATGGAATTTCACAAACATTTTTTTTTCGATAGAAGCGAGGTAAAGATGGACATTGACATACCTAGGTACTAAAGCATTCCCGCTCAAGGATCTTGTTTTACCAATCAGGACTTTTCATTTCGTAATCTTCTCATAAGACTTTACTATTTAACAACAGATACAGAGTCTGAACATAACATATCAAATTGCAGTAGCATCGTTAACGATAGGTGTCCTTTCCTCTTCCTTTCAGATATGAATGAAACAATAGACTGAAATAGCAACTAGACAGAGAAGAACAACTCCGAAATATCACTTGCGACTTGGCTCGTACTGTTCGTAACGGTGCGGTATAGTTTGTAATTTAACACTATAGATTACATGTTACCCACATCTTGCGCAGTTTCGGTCGTATTTTGCTTCAAATACTTCCTGGGCAGCGGTATTTATACCCGCCGTTTTTAGGGGGCAGTGTGGAGCACCCTCGGAGTAAAACGCTTGATTGGTAGTTCGGTTTAACGATATGTCAACCATGGTTTAGTAAAACCTAATACTAACAAATATATAGGACAAACTTTATTCGTATGAATCAGCATTTTATAATGTTTTGGCTTGTTTCATTAATTTTGTGGTGGCATTGGTTTTTAAAGATTATTTTTAAGAATAAGCTATTCAAAGGAGAGATTATGTAAAAGATTGCCAACGTCTATAAGGAAAGTAATGGTACTGATCCAACAAGACCGGCCCGCTGAACCGTCAATCCGCATCGGTATCGACTTCACATAAACCTAAACCCTCAAGACAAAACAATAATGTTAATAATATTAAAACCCTGTTTTTCAATATATCAAGATCGATATCTCTGAGGGGTTGCTACATTTTGTAAAAGTATTAGATATGATTTATCGCATATAACAAATTGATATAAAATACGAATAATGGCAAAGTTTTCTTTTCAAGATGGCGTCCAAAATTGCTGACGATGAAATACTTAAAGGGATTAAGTTTAGACTGATATATATATATATATATATATATATATATATATACTAGCAGAATACCCGTTTCAGAACAAGCAATATGTATAGCATTAGTTTTAGCATTATTCTTTTTTTCTTTTTTATTGGAGGGCGGTATGGAGTGTACGGTTTCGATATGGCAACTAGATTGAGAACACAAGGATACATAAATCATGACTACGTTATTCAAGTGATGCCTAGATGAAGCATCTTATAATTTATAATAGATTCATTAGTTTTGGATTTACCCAGCACATCCAGTTAAAATTGTATTACATAATATAACTTAAAGTTTTATGTAGAGTAATTCTTTTCTCTATTAATCTTTTTAGATCTCGCTTATTATAACAGTTTTCTTGTGGTGTGAGAGCATACCGTAAATGGTGAAGTTTTCAAAAAAACAATGTGCCCACGTTACCCACCGTGTTGCCGATAATATATATTCTATAATTCATAATGATCGGTTCATTAGTTTAGCAGTGAATACTATACATAAAACTAATATATATATATATATTTCTTTATTCAAATGCGCGCCAACTTGACTTTGACGTACATTTCTCTGTCTTAACGGGAAGTTCGCTGCCCCTGGGGTTAATACCCAAAAACTGAGGGGAAAAACTATTAAGAAGAGTCTTCCACCGATGAGGATATATTATACCGAAAGTCTCAGCATATAAACATAATAATAATAATTAATAAATGATTTTATTCATTTTAAAATTGCATCACTGTTTGGTTTCAATTCCTATTATAAATATTCATACTTATGCCTGATGCTTCATAACATATGATCATTTCTTTATATATATATATATATATATATATATATATATATATATATATATATATATATATATCGTAGTTGTAAGTATGGCTTTTAAAATCGGTTCAAATTTTCAGATTTACACTTGTTTTGTGTTCGATGCTTTGTAATTTTTTGACACTTTAAAAAACGTTACTAAAAAGTTTTATAACTGTTTTATTTTATTTTCTTAACTTACGCGATCCTCGCGTATTTTACTTTTAACGAATGTGTATGTGAGTGTCCTTATACATGTGTGTTCAGTGACACATTAGTTGATCATTATTTATGTATGCGAGTGTTGGCGTGCATGCAGCCCTTTTGTTTTCTCGCCGCCTTTTCCTTCTCTGTGCAACGACCTGAAATATCTGTTAGAATACTAGTGTGTGTGTGTGTTGCCTCTGTTTGACCGTCGTTTTTTTTCTATTTTTCAATCGACAACAACTAAACTGTCCACATAAAAATTAGTGCGAAATTTACTTTGTAATTTTTTTTCTCTCTTTCCCTTGCTGGATGACTGTCGATATTCTTCTTCGTCGCTTCTTTCTCTCCGCTTATGTTTTCTTTCTTTCCGTCTCCGAATGTCGTGGCCGATGTGACCGCCGTCTCATCGGTGTGGCTAGATAATAAAACTTTCCTCGCGACAGACAAAGGAGTCTAAGACATTTTTTTTTAAATTTCGGGAGACTTATTCTTTCTGGAGATAAAACACGTGAGAGAGAAACCATTTATTTTAAGCGAATCAATACTTAATTGGTTGACTAGATTGATGGGGTAAATTAAAAGACATAACGAACAGTTTTCGCCTTTTGACGCTTTTTTAAGTATTCCTTTAAATTATCACATCGTTATGTGCGACCGTTTCACTAGCTCTGCATGGACCGACTGACTAAAACTCTTGCTTTCTCCCGATCCCCCCCAAAAAAACATCGCGCCACTCATTTACTCGATTCTCATTTTGTCTAACCTCTTTGACCCCATGTTTTGCTCTCTCGACCCACAGTTCACTTATCTGATTATTTACCCGTGAGAGTAGATTCACCAAACCAATCTTGTGTTAGCCTAACCCGTACTAAATCGACCCATAACTTATTCTTATTCGACATAGGGCCCTGCGTAATGTAACACCTTTTCAGTAGTAAATAAAGCAGTCACCAGAAAAAGCATAGGTTTTCTTACGACCAATTTATAATCAATAAAAAAACAGGTGTTCAGATCGAGGGTCGTGTTCCCCCGATTATAAACGTGTTCAGTAAATCAAGCAATGTTGCATGCAAAGACAGAGTAATAATTAATAAACAAAATGAAGTAGTTCAAATAACGTTTATTGAACGTGTGTGTACGTGGAATGGTGAAGTGTGTGATGTATGCATGTGTGTCGATGGAAAAACAGTTCTTGAAAAGGTATAAGAAGAAATGAATCCGGCGTGAGGAAAGTCTTTGAAAGCCGTACATAAAGAAAATGAGTTGAGAAACTCTTACCGTTGTTTGACCACGTGTTGACGGAAGAAACGTGTGTTGGTAGTTGGTATGCCGAGACCAGTCCAAGAGAAAAGTGTGAGACGAGACGCTAGTGTATTAGCGTCGTTTTGCCGAGGCCAATTGACCAGAAGAGAAGATTGAAATGGAACGCTAGTGTCAGCGTTGTTCTGTCGAGACTGGTCGGTCGGTGAAGAAGAGAGAGACGGAACGCTAATGTCAGCGTACTCCTGTCGAGGCTGGTGAAGAAGAGAGAGAATTTCCGTTTTGCAACGGTTTTTATAGTCAGAAGGGCAGATAACTCTGGTGTCGCTTTACAGCGCCACCTGTCGGTGAAAAAGCGCCACCTAACGGCCAACCGGTGTAGTTATGTTTTGTAAAGGAGGAGGTAACTGCTACACAGGTAAGTTATTAAATTATTATATGCTAGTGGTACCCCGTGAAAATTCCACGGTGCTTTTAACATCAAACTGTATAATTCATTGTGAATAATTATAATTTTTGAAATAATAAGTAGCTGTAAGTCAATATTATTAAGAGAAAATTACTTTTTTTCTGTAAAAATAATTAGCATTGTCAACATAATGTCCTATATATAAATAAAACAAAGATGTTCGCTATTTATTGATTTTAAATTGTTGCAATTTGATTCTTTTTAAAACATTCTTTATTATCTGTCTTTTCACCGAAAAATAATTGTCAGTTAAATATTCTTCAAATCGATAACAAGAATGTAACGTTTTAAATGTATTTATTTAAAATTGTAACGTTTAAGTCGACAGCACGATAGAATTTGATTTTTGAACAATTCGTTTAAAAATGGATACAGTCGCAATTGCTTACCTTAGCCGCATTAGATTAATCACCAAGCAGCATTTTTAATGTGCGTGAAAAGTTATAATGTGCGTAAGAAGATGAAATAACGTATTATTATATAGATTGACAGGGTTCTGCAAAGCTAAAAACAAAAACAATTTCCCTCTACAAAACAACCAAACCAAAAACCATGAATAGATATTTGAAGATATAAAGTTCAAAAGCCAGTATAGGTTCCCGATTACGACGATTATGTTGTAAGCATAAAAACTTTTACCAAAATAACCGGATTCTGCATTAAACAAACTGAAAAGTAGATATACCGTAAAAAACAACCAAACCAGATAAACAGGACCCGTAATGTATTTACGAACAGATTTATGCATACGCAAAACTGCTAATGCTTTTTAGTAAAAATATTTTTGTGGTTAACAATAAATATCTTGCGTTATAATATTATTCATTAAAATTGTTTTATTGCGTTATAATATTATTCATTAAAATTATTTTATTGCGTTATAATATTATTCATTAAAATTTTCTTCAGCTTTGATAATGGCTTTTATATGAGGTATGAATCGCCTACATGCTAGGATTAGTTTGTTTCGGGATTATTTAGTCTCGTTAACCTTTTTCTCAACAACAGCTTATACATTGTCCAAACGATTGAGATCCGCGAGCTTGCTGGACAAATTTTAGAAGCCAATGCGACGATGATTTTCTTTTTAATTAGTGTGAGAGACTATGATCTGATTAGCGATTTTCCATGATCATTTTTGACGTAAAAATACTTTTACTCATCACATAAAACTTGTAACCTATGCCTTTGTGGACACAATTTTAGATTGTTGCTTCTAACATACCGTGTTCTTTTTTAACATAGACCTAATGTATCTTCTAGTATTACCACCAACGGTGTGCCGTACTTGTTGAATAAATTCATATGTTTTAATGCTATTAATGTGTCTAGAATTCCCCTTTTATTATGATAATATTAAGCATTTATAGTCACAATTACTTTGCTTTTCTTCATTTGTTGTATAATTATAGGGTCTTCCATTGATAATTCTAAAATATCGAAAATAATATCAAATAATATTCCTGCTATAGTCAATATAACGTTGTCCTCAAATACCTTACACACCCTCTCTCTCTCTCTCTCTCTCTATATATATATATATATATATATATATATATATATATATATATATATATATAATTAGTCGAATGCCCGTCCCAGAATGTATAATAAATAAATATAGCATTAGTTTTTTGTTTTTGTTTAAATTATTTCTTTTTGGAGTGTATGATACTTTTTCAGTTTTATAGTTCAAAGATAACGTTCTAACGTTACATATCTTGTTGCCGAGAAGACATATTCCATAATTCATAAGTTCAATAATTTAGGATATTAGCAAGCACATATTGACGATTACGCGCCGATCTTTAAATAATCTATTACTTAATAAAACTTATTTAGTTAAAATTTCTTAAATAATTTATTGAATATATTGATTATTGAATTTGCTGAATATTTATTTAATAATTTATTTATTAAAATGTATTACTAAACACAACTCAAAATTTTATGTAGAAACATTGTTTTGTCTATTAAATTTCTCGTATCATTTTTTTTAATGTTCATGGTGACAGGTGCGAGCTGGGTGAGCTCACGCCCTAAATGGTAAAGGTTACAAAAGAATATCGTTCCCATGTTACTCAACGTTTTAAAAAAATATATATTCCAAAATTCATAATGACAGTTCATTAGTTAAGTATGTTAACTTGTACATATATAAATACACATACCTAACTTGTGTTTGTGTCCGCGCACGCGCATACGTGTACACCATATTAAAATGAATGTTGTAGCATTTATAGGATTCCTTTCAGAAACAACCAGATGCACATATGTATTAGTTAGACTAATACTCTCATTTTAGCTGTTATTCTTTTGAAAACGTTTCGGCCGATGTAACCACTCAGAACATTTCATTTCTCAATCCTCTCATAAGACTTTGCTTTTTAACAACTGATGCAGAGTGTAGACTTTGTATACCATGTTCCAGTAACGTCAGGGATAGTTATTCATGTTACTTATATCATCGTGAATAGTATGTTTCTTTTCCTCTTCCTTGCAGATATAGATAAAATAATATTCTGAGGTTTCGATATGGCGACGAGACTGAGAACAACAACTCTGAAATATCACCCTTGACTGTTCCGAACGGCATGAGACAATGCGCAATGTAACACTATAGATTCGATGTTACATATATATCTCGCGCAGTTCCGTTCGCATTTTGGTTAAAATATTCCTGACCACCGGTATTTATACGCGCCGTTTTTTTTTTAGGCGGGTGGGGGTTTCGGAGTAAAACGATTGATTGGTTGTTCAGTTTTATTATATGTCAACTGCTGACCTATGCTGGCTTTTGAACTCGCATCTTTATTTAATCCACAAGGGTAAATTTGTGAATTGCTGTCAGCCATGAAATAATAAAAGTGTTAAGTATCATGTTGTTTTCCATTATTATCGCCTGTGAACATTCACCTCTCACGAAGTGTGTAACTTAGGACTCATTACTAATCAACGCATAACGGTTGCGCCACGGGTATCTCTAAGAAAAATATGTTTGGCATTTGAATTGGAGAGATGTATCTTAATATTTTGGAAATTGTTGGAATGCTATACGTCAACATATCGATTCCTCATGGCGTATTTACTGTGCAAGCCATTTTGTGGAAATTTATTTTGTAGTTTTTTATGTGTTCCTGTCATGAAAGAAACAAATATACATGAAACCTTACAAACACACAAGTGATGTCAATATTCTCACCCCTTGAATATGTTTTAAAAGAAGACCCAGAAATGGCTATCAGCATCCATTTTCAAAGAAATGCTTAAAAGTTAAGTTGTTTTTTAATCGAGAAAGTTTTGGCTTTTACTATGCACTATTTATTTGACTTTACTAAAGTTCGCTTTTTTTTCTCGTGGGTTTAGTTTTATTTTTATTTTATTTTATGGGGGGATATTCTGTCTGTGCGTCTTGAAATTTATTCTTCAAACAGGATTTCAATATAATCTTATTTGAGTTATTATTGCCCAGGGCTCCTAAGTATAAAAAAAGTGTTTCACACTTGTTGTAAACATAAATATCAAACTTGGATCGATATCAGTTGTAGCTGGAAGGAAATGATTTCTTAGAAAATCCAATTTAATATTTTTCGACGTTTTTTTTCTTGGCATTTCGGCAATTTTAGAGTTTTCTCATGTCATTTAAAAAAAAAGAATTCTGTAAATAAAATTTACTCAAGTCAATGAGGAATAGTGAGGAGAAGGAAGAGGTCAAAGAGATGAGATCGGGGGAGGAGGCAATATAGAAGAGTAAGAAAATGAGAGGAAGGAACACGATGTAATATTATCTACAATTTTAAACCAAAATTATTTATCTTCATAAAATTTAACAAACTGTACCTTAAAAAGTGTTATACGATAAACTACATCCCCTTACGGATCATAAAGTAATGGTTGCGTCTTTCGTATGAATTAGCTGACAGACCTACGGTGCGTTTGTATATATATATATATATATATATATATATATATATATATATATGAAGCAATCAAACAAAAGATATAAGCGTCAATTAATATCTTATAATTAGTGAAACATCCGGATAAAAACTGAAGCTCAATATACTGGATAGAGCATTAATATTATAATATAAAATGAAGTAATAAAATAAGGTGTCAATCAAATTTTATTAGAATTCAACGTTCAAGCAAAGTATCCTTAAGTCCTTAGCTCATGAGTTTTCAAAGATAATTCTTCTCTTCAGAGGACCATTACCGCAGTTATACTACTACAGGTAATAAAATTAAGCTTTGAAAATATATAAAATTATATACATAAAAATACATAACATCAAATATATCAACCCAAAAACATACTTTTTTGTTGAATCTATACAATCCATCCAGGTCATACAAATTGAAAAACATAATCAGGAAAGACATTCAGAGGGTTGACCGAGGATTACTCCAAGTTATAAATAGCAGTCCATATACGAGAAATTGAAGGAGCTGACAAAGTTATCCAGTCGCGAAATGTGTCAATAATCGATGAAGTGAAAAGTATTCAATGTTAATGTTAATTATTACAACGATAAATAAATCAAATAATATAGAAAGTTCAATAAACTCACTTAAAATTCCAAAATCCTGATATGGGCAACCCAAATCAAGTCAAAGTTTGTTGTTCAATTAGAAAATCCGTTAAATCCGAATTGAGCAAAAATAAGATTGAATCCCGGTCGTATCTTGCAAGCAGAGCGAAAAAATAAGTAATCTTCTCTCCCCAGCGATTCAACCAGATATGACCAATCCCAAACGAACAGGAGGCGATATTAAATTGTCTACTTCTCTGAATGACTTTAATAGATCGGAAATTATGTGTGTGTTTTTTAATAAAGGCGGAAAGCAAAACATCCTGTTTAGGCCCGCTTGATAGACTTAACGAAGAAAGCAACATACAACCCCGCCATCCACTCCGCCAAAATTGGATACTACCTGTCTGGGTCAAGTGAGAAAATTCTATGTCAAAGGGGAAAGGGGTTAAGAAGTTAAAAGAAAAGGGAGTTAGGAAATTTAGGTCAGATCGTGTAATCACGTATACATGCCAAAATTATTACTTAAAATCTAGCTTACAGTAAAAACCGATTTCACAAATCTCGCCCTATCAAATAATCTAGAATATTTATGAAATTAAAAATTACGAAGTTATTAAATTCCAATAATTTAATAGTTTAATTTAAGATTTAATTTTATCAGATTAGAAATTATTAAAGTGTTTAATAGTTTGATTTAAGATTCAATCCTATCAGCCCAGGAATTCTAATTCAAAGTTTAATTTTTCCCAATTAAGATGTAATTTTCCCAATTACGAAGTTATCAAAATAATTATAACTTAATAATTTAATAGTTTAATTTAAGATTTAATTTTATCAGATTATGAAGTTTAATTTAAGGTTTAGTTTGCCCAATCAAAAAGTTTAATCTAAATTAGGGTTTAATTTTTCCTAATTAAAATGTTGTAAATATATTTAGAAACTGAAAATTTAGGTATATAAACTTTTACAACCTCAGAGTCTAAATCCTTTAGGTAAAGAAGATTAAAAAGGACCCATCTCGAAGATTGGACACCCCCGGTCTCATTGCTCACCCAATCAGCTACGGCAAGACTGGTGGTGGTTTCCATATTGCATATTTGAATTTCCTTCCATGTCGACATTTGGAGACTAATTCATTTCTAGAATTTATCAGATTTAAATGTTTAGGTGCAGTAGCTATCATTACGGCTTCAGAATTGCATAGACCACAAGATCTGGATCCTGGGCTATAGGAGTTTGATTTTCTTAGGATGGACCATTTTATATTGTGTGGAATATTATTTGATCTTAAATTTTTAACTAAAGTGGTCAGTGATGTTTTGTTGTTACCGACATCGTTATTGAAGGAGCAATTATGCATGGAGATGCGGGATTTAATTAAATTAGCTGTGGCCCCAATATATGTGTGTATCCTAGGATTTACTCTTGTTCCTGCGCCATTTATATTCCTATTCAAGGTTCTATTTCTATTTACTGTATTTTCATGATGTAGATTAGGTTGGTTAATTGATTGTATATTATTGTTATCGTTACATTCCATTTGGGAACTCATTATCGGTTTGCTGAGGTAGAGGATGGATATTAGAATTGCTAGGTCTAGAGTTATGGTGCAAATTAGTTGTAGTGCACAATTGTGGAATTTGATTAGGGACTGCATTTATGTGGTCTCTAGGATTCATTATAGAATTATTTTGTTCGGTTACAGTACAAGCATATACAATATCAGAATATGTGCATATATTGTCCAGTGGGCAATCACTGGTGCGCCTGTAGTTGCATATATTTATAGGATTGCAATAATTAGAATTAGATTGGCTATTTTTTAGTTTTTTGCTATTTGCTGAGATTATTGTTTGGACTATATTTGGCATAGTAGAGTATGAAATTTTAATTGAATTTTTATTAAGTATGGAGCTATATTTATGTGGGTATTTAAAGGAGTTTTCCAATATTTTAAAGAATTCCTTCGGGATATTGGTTTTAACGTTATTATTGAAAGGTGGGTTAAACCAAATATTATTTTCCTTCTAAGGCGTTTACGTGCAGTAAGTGTAGGGCTATCAATATGTTGGTGATTTTCATCAGGTATGATAGAGTGCCTTAGAGGTCTATGGTTATTTACATTTCTTTTGATTCGGCTCCTATTGCTAGTTGTCATATTGTGTGTAATAATATTTACAGTTCTATCATTCTCTTTGTTTTGGTTATAAGTTATTTTTTTAGAATATCCAGAGTTGAGCAATACATTGTGATAAAATTGTGCGTTTTGTTTGAAAATGTATTTATAGGCAGAAAGCTTAGATATTCTATTGGAAACAGACGGTACTATTGAATTAATTATAGCTTTCAGTGGTTAGATAGTTTATGTACATAGAAAAGAGTTAAATTGGGTTTATGGAAAGGGCTATATGATCCGTCATTGAGGTTAAGGGTGATATCAAGGCAATTAGAAGTTTTTATCTCAGGATCAACAGTTATGGAAAGGCCGAAATTTCTGAAAAAATCATGTAAATCTTCAATTGTTTTGCTATATCTTCTAGGACTTTCACTCGAGACAAATAGGGCATCGTCTCTATATAGGCCCCTCTTATATTTTTAAACCTATTTTCATTTCATTTAAAAGGAATAAACCCACTAGATCCGTTACCTTAGGAGAATCAGAAGCTCCCATAGTAATATCGAAATCGTTGGGGGTGTCCTTTCTGGTCCATAATTTGCCTTCGAATTGGAGAATAGATCTTCTGGCTAAGGTGATAAGTTTAATTTCCAGATCAGTAAGGTCTGAATTATTTTTCGCTAAATTTAGGGCTTTATTTAAGAGAATTGGGGTAATAGATTAGTAATAGTTGTCTATGTCAAAAGTTATAAAACTTAATCTATATTTATCCTTAAGGTTCATACACCATTCAATTACGCTATGAAGATTGCCACAACGAAAAGAAAATTTTATTTCTGATTGTCGGAATGACCCTATCAAGAATTATTTTACTGATTATGCCTAAGTCAGATTTTGATGGGCAAATTAACCGTATTGATGGGTTTTGTTGAAAGTTAGTCTTATATTATAATATATATATATATATATATATATATATATATATATATATATATATATATACTATAAGTATTTTTTTTAAATATTAAAGTGTTTTTCACCTATAGATGACATTGTTTCGGGCTCTCTTACTCTAACCAATGTAGGGGTGGCGGTTTCAGGCAGTCGCATGGGCTCGAAGACAGCTCGTAAATTCAGGGTAGAATCACGAGTCAAACGCTCATGACAACGCGGCCGCGATATATATATATATATATATATATATATATATATATATATATATATAAATTCATATGTATTAATACAAGTTAAGAATACGTCCTCGACAAATAGTCCGACAGAGAGTGGGCCGTTATGGGGTCTTCTGATCCTGCCCTATCGGACTGAGGTATTTATTCTGTGTATTCCAAGGAGGTCCACCCTCAGTCTTTGCCTTCTCTCTTTCAGAAGGGTTTGGTTTATGGTCAATCACTTAATGCGCACCTACCGGGGGCTGCTCGAGCATTTTTACGGGGCCAGGGTGCGGTACTTCTTGTGCGCTGACCTACCATCCCCATCTTATGACCTTGTACCGCATCTTTCCGCGGTGCGAGAGAGAGGTAGATAACGTATGTATATGATTTCCCTTATTAAAAAAAAAAATATATATATATATATACTATTATCAAAGTGTTTGACTAATTCTTATTCGCTATTATTACATATCTCTTCTTTTCATGTGGGTATTTGGCCACCTTTGCCGCGACATAAAAAGGGCGCTTGCCGGTATAGACATTAAAAAAACGTCTGTATTTTTCGTTGGCTGGGAGCGCGATTTGTTTCAATCGGCACTCTTGGATAATTATGCCAAAAATATTTTATATATATATTACTCTTTCCTTTCGGGAAGGGGTGGCACGTGATCATAGATCTAAGAAGATATATTTTAAGGGAGATGAGTAAGAAATTGAACAAAGATAAAGCAGGAGAGAGAGATGGATATTCTTAGAAAGGGAAATGTTGACCTCTCCAGAAGCTTCTAAGCCTATTTTAGTAACACAGTCGACAATGGCACCACATGGATTGCGTTTCTTTGAGACAAATATCTGAGGTCACCTGAGCGATCAAAATGAGAAGTGGTTAAAGATATGGAAGGAGAACAGAGACGATAGGAGAGTAGGGAGAGGGCCGGAAGCAAAGTAATATCATCTATAATTGAAAAACCGAAACATATTTTTCATCGTTGAAATTCAACGTGAATGCTACATCATGTCATCAACACTTTTTAAAAAATTCTGCTAAATGAGTAAAAAGATGATTAAAGTATGGAAATTACACGGTGCCTTCTCCATCAACACATGCAATGTATTGTTAATAATAATATTCCTTTTGAAATAATAAATATCTGTCAAGGTGAATGCTATTAATAAAAAAATAATTCTTTCTTCTTCCGTAAAAATAATTGTATTTGTCAGCTAAATATATTATAAATAAAACTCTCCTTTATTTATCTATATGAATTTTAGCAATTTAATTCTTTTTAAAACAATAAATATTCTCTATCTTTTTACCATAAACATAAGTGTCAGCGAAATATTCTTGAAATCAATAAAACGAATGTCATTTTTCGAAATGTATTTATTTAAAATTTTACTGTTTAGTAGACAGTACAATATAATTTTATTTTGAAACAATTAATATTAAAATCGGTAAGTCGAAATTTTTTACCTTAGCGACATCAGATTAATCACCAACAACATTTTTACTGATCAGACGATCTTATTCTTTAGATGTGTGAAAGGTGATAACGTACGTACGAACATGTAATGCATCGGCGTATTATTATATAGATAGCTCACAGTTTTTTACGGAAGAGGCAAAACAACTCTTTAACGAATAATACAAAATTCATATAAAAAATATATCAACGTTTAAATCACAAAATTATTGTAATTTCGGCAAATTCCAGGAAGAGAATGAAAATTGAACGAAGAGAAACGGAAAAGTGAGTTATTTCAAAGAAAACAGCCCCGTCAATCATGTGCAGTGCGCATACGCTCTTGATCTATCTTTTTAAGTTCTGAGAAAGTTCTAAAATGTTCACTGAAAAACGCAAACACATGTTATCAACAATTTGAAAACAAAAACTATTTAGTGAAATGAAACAAAAATGTTTTTCTTGTTAGTTTATTGAACGTTGTAGATATACCCCTTTACGTCAGAAGGTAACAATATCTTCGAGTTTAATATACGAGGTGACCTCCAAAAATACCACACATGGCATTGTTAATAACATTCACAATCCTTTCTGCAATCCAACGATATTTGAGACGAAAAAAATCAGTCTATGACTGACTTGTCCACCAAGTTTCAGGGATAAATGTACAACAGTCTTTATTTTATTGCCGCTCACACTCATCTGACTTTAACATCGCAGATTTTTATCTGTGGTGTCATCCAAAAGGTAATGCCCATCAATACAATCCTTAGACTATTTCTGAACTGAAAAACGCCATCACAACCAAAATGAGTGTTGTGCCAAGAGAGAAGTGCCAGAATTAATGAGTTTTGCACGTCGTGTCGACATGTGTTTATCAATGGCGGTGATAAAGCAAATACTGTTGGGCATTCAAGACTGCACCTTGGTGGACAAATCAGGCATAGACTGAAGGTTATTTGCACTAAATATGGTTGGATTGCATAAAAGATTAGAAATGTTATTAACTATCGTGTCAATAGAATTTTTTTTGGGGGGGGCACTCTGTATTAATCGCATAATTATTCAAATCAACAATGGCCTTTTGGCTAGGAGCAAAGTATAGTATCTATTCTGATGCTGCATTTAGTTATTTTTATTTTCCCTCCAATACAGAGTGTTTCTTTTTAGGGAGCTTAATTGTGCCCACTTTAAAAACTGACCTTGCGTCTTACTCTGCTCTCGTGGCGAGGCAAGTTAATAGAAACAATGAAATAAGGAGAATTTAGTTACTCCTCTCCAGGAGTTAGGCACAAGGCCAGTTTTTATCTTACTCCCACAAGTAAGATGTGACCCAAGGTCGGGTCGAGAAAGTGGGGTTTAAAAATTGCCTGGGCAGCTCCGTCGGCTTTCCCGGTAGAGGCGCCTCAGGCAGTAAGCAATAAACTTACTCCTCCCCAAAGAGGGGAGGCGAAGCCTGGGAGGGTGGACATCCTAAAACTGCACAGGACAGACCCATAGACCGGCGTAAATCAAGCCCCGAAGGCCAAGACAATACCAGTCTATGGGGTGCAGTATTCGGAACAGATACTACACTTTGATCTTAGCCAAAAGGCCAAAAAAGCTCTGAATGAAATAAGGAGAAACTAAAAACGAATTTAAAATCTTTTTTTAAAACGAATTTAAACGTAACTATATTTTGAATTATTTTTTTCTAAGTCCGCACCCGGGGAACGCCATATAAATACAGCTTATTTATTATATAGAGACTTTCAAATTGAAGAATTCTTTTAAGGGTTACGGATAGGATTGTCTTTGAAATTATACTTTTGTTCAAGTAAAATCTCACTATAATCGAAATAGAAACGAGTAGTTTGTGTTGAAAATTAAAGTTAAACCCTTATCACACTGTTAGCGCAATTAAGAAAAAATTGTCACCTTAAACCCGCCATTACAAGTCAGTAAAGAAAAATGGTTGACTTTATGTATGTTGAAAACTGCCGCTCAGAACTATTTGAAATCTCCTTCATTATCGTTTATAATCATTTATCAGCTTTGTTGTCTATTCTAGTTGGAGTTGATTCAAATAGCTGCTCCTTTTTCAAACATGCAATGCATTATGGGAACAAACAAATATTTGGGAAAAGAAGTGAAAATTATATGGAACTAAAAAAATACAGGTCCCATGATGAATAAAATAAATTTTCATTACAGTTTTGCACCACTTTTATGCTCCCTTAGGAAGATTAAAATCAGGGTGTAATGCTACGAAATCTTGTGTCTAGAATCTTTAGTTCATTTTTTTACCAAAATCCATCACATGATTTTGACTCTAGAAAATGTCTCAAATTTAAGGTTTAATCTTAAGGGGTCTTAGAAAGAAATTAAAGTTAAGTCAATCTTACTCAATTGGTATCTAATGACTATGGATTAAATTTAATGTAAATCTGAAATATTTGAATTTTCAAATGGGAGATTGTGCCCATATTATGTCTTCTAAAACACTCCAAATAAAGTGTCATTTGGAGAACATTTATTAATTGATGTCAAATACCTATTTAAGAAATTAGACAAAAATCAGAGATATCTGAATTTTCACGTACGGCTTGCAACCTTTCTTTATGCCCGTTTCCGTAAACGAAATTAAACTAAATATAGCCCACAGTGAATCCTGTACATACAACGAATCAAACATATACACATACCGAACTTTATATAGAAATATTGATTTACAGTTACTATTAACCTAATTTCACCAAGAAATGTCTGCGAAATAGATCCCTATTCTACAAATGTTTCACTCTTTTCTTTCTCCGTAAATGTATTTGATTCTTATAATTTATCGCATCATAATGGTCCTGGTTGTTTGAAACAGAAGCAACCATGATGAATCGACTCCAACTAACATAGGTAACAAAGCCGGTACAAAATATTAAGCCGATAATCAAGTGTTTCGAAATAGTGCAGAACTGCCTTTTCAGAAATCCCGAATGTTAATATAAACCCAGAAGATATTGTGATTTTACTATAAACTAAACTACCCTTTCACCTTTTTTATGACTAGATGCTAGGAGCAAAGTGTAGTATATGTTCTGTTGCTACATTTCATCTATTCTGTCCGCGGTCGATGAAGGAAGTGTCCTTCTAGACTAAGGCAACTTTTACTTTTGTCCTTATCCAGAGTGCCTTTTGGGGAAGCTGGATTTTTCACCGCATTAAAAACCAATCTTGGGTCTAGCTCTGCCCTCGTGGGTAGGCAAGTAAATAAGGGCAAGATAATTATCTAGAAGAACAATTGTTTCTTATAAATACGTGGCTTAGCAGCGTCCATAAAGTGCAGTTGTACCTAGAACACCGTTTTATTGATTTACGTAGGGATGTGTCCAGTGTCCACTGACCCATTGAAGTGATTGATGAGAACTGGGTATTTATCTGATAACTTCATAACCTTTGCTGTATGAATAAGGGAACAGCCCGCGTTTCGTGTGTTTTAATCTTCCGTTTTCACACTTAGGAAACACAACAGCCATTGAAATATCATTGACAAACGAACGTATAAGTCCTTTCTATTCATAACCCAATGGTTGTCAAATTATTGAGAGACCAGCGAAAATAAATCAGGGAAGCCTAGTATCACACTTCCATTGTACATCCATTAAGAGGGACTTCACATATATTTTCGTCATATTTGAATTAAAAAATGTGTATGTATATATTATTAACGTTCACGTGTACAGACAAAATAAGAGATAAAAAATGTGTATGTATATATTATTAACGTTCACGTGTACAGACAAAATAAGAGATAAAAAATGTGTATGTATATATTATTAACGTTCACGTGTACAGACAAAATAAGAGATAAAAAATGTGTATGTATATATTATTAACGTTCACGTGTACAGACAAAATAAGAGATAAAAAATGTGTATGTATATATTATTAACGTTCACGTGTACAGACAAAATAAGAGATAAAAAATGTGTATGTATATATTATTAACGTTCACGTGTACAGACAAAATAAGAGATAAAAAATGTGTATGTATATATTATTAACGTTCACGTGTACAGAAAAAATAAGAGATAAAAAAAAATTGTGCACTAGACGGGGATCTTTTGTAGTAAGGCTAAATGCTACGCAAGGATAGGGATAATGAGGTGGATAAGCGGGATAGTTGAATGATGATAAATATTAGGAGAGGATTGGGAATAATGAATGGAGTGAATAACCTTTGAAGACGGTTTAAGATTTACTTTTACTAAAAGGGTTAGTATAAAGTTAGGGTTGGGTTAGGGTAAAAACAAATCAGTTCGATTCGTATTGTGTAGAAGTACCGAAAATACATTACAATATATACTTAAATATAAGATAAAACCAACAATTTCTTTTGTTAGATATTTCTTCGAAAAAAAGGTTTATAATACATTCGGTGTGTTCGGTAAAGTTCGTTAACGTTCGTCAGTTTCGTAAGTGTATCCGGTGAAACTCAGAATTGATTCCTAAAAAGTAACTTCTATATAAAATGTATGTGTATATGTTTATATATTTGTATGTACAGGATTCACTCCAAAACAGATTAACCTATCATTATGAAATTTGGAACGCAGCTGCTCAGCGTAAAGGGTATAAATGTGGGTTATATTTAGTTTACTTTAGTTTTATTCAAAGCGGGTCTAAAGTAGATGGAAGCACTTCGTGAAAATTCAAATACCTCCGATTTTTGTGAAATTTTAACAACGAGTATTAGACAGTTATTAATATTTTTCAAATTTCAGGATTTTTAAAGTATTTTAAAGGAATGTAAGGAGTATATTATGGGTACAATATCCCCTTTTAAAAATTTAAATATTTCAGGTTTGCATTTAATTTGATCCATATCATTAAACACCAATTAAGCAAGATTACCTGAATTTAATTTTCTGAAGAAGCTAAAGCCTTAAATTTTGTATATTTAAAAAAATAAAAATCATGTAATGGATTTTGATCAAAATTAGTATAAGGATTCTTGTTTAAGATAAGATTTAGTATCCTTATATTCTTATAGTATCCTTACATTCTTGTTTAAGGATAAGGTTTAGTATCCTTATACCTTTATTTTAATCTCAGCAAGGGAATATAAAAGTGGCGCAAAACTGTTCTGTTCGGGGATTTTATTTCACTCGTCCCGGGACGAGTATTCTACTAATCTATAATGTGTGTGCGTTTATATATGTATATGCGTCTGCTTAACGAGGAATTATTGGCGCCTTGTACGTTTTTTTATACATATGTGAATGGCAGTTTTAACGCGATCTCACGTTGATGTAGAAAACTCCCTTGTCTGCGCTGTCAGTTTTGATTGATTGCTGCATATCCTTGATCGCCGGAGGTAGGACCATTGAAGACAGACATTGCGGAGAAAACTGTATTGGCCAACTGTGGCGCGGCTTCCCGTCGGGAAGCTCAAAGACATACGTCACCATATTTAAATCTTGACCGGTCAATATTAGTTCGTCGTACTAGTGATGTCTGTCGACTATTGGTAGCGCATTTCCTTCGTCATTTTGTGCCTCATCACTATTACACGGCTCGCCATAGATTCACTAGATTCCATTGCCAATGGGCAGCATAGGTAATGCTTCTGCTATTGACTGATTTACACGCACACACACCTCTCTCTCTTTTTCTGTGTTTTTCATATATATATATATATATATATATATATATATATATATATATATATATATATAATTATAAATATGTATTTTTATTTACATACGTATAGGTTTCATCCTTTCGGGAATCGTCACTGTAAAGAAGATTGTTTATACTGGTTACCGAACTCGAACCCCGAAACACGAGTCGTGTTTCAAAATCAAATTCCGACTTTTTAGCGTACATTGCCCTTATCAGCAACCCGATAAATCCGCGAGAGATTAATCCTATTTAAAGGCAGCCGTTGTAAAAGTGGTATACTACTGAAAGGAACATATATTAAAGCCACTACATAGCCCCGCCTATCAAAAATAATCTTTATATATATATATATAAGTCTAAAAATTATATATATATATATATATATATATAATTTTATTTATACAAACATTATTTGGCTACACATCTGCAAAATATGTTTAGATCACAGCTATAATAAGCCAGACGTTATCAATCCGAAACGTCTTTTCTTTACGCTTTCATTTTGTGAAATGATGCAAATCTACTCTTTAAAGGAACAAGTGATTGATTGATTTATCTAATCTTTCTAATTTATTTATTTATTAAGAATTCTCTGGATTATTAACCCTGTGTATGCAAACTTTACCTGGATTACTATATATATATATATATATATATATATATATATATATATATGAAAAAGCAAAAACCAAGAGATATTTTTCATGTATTCATCAACGTTTCGTCTTTATTGTAAGATTTCCTCAGGATGATAATTTTAAGAAAAATGTCATGCAAGTACATCGAAATATTGGGTTGACATGATGGGTTGATAACGAAGTCTCGTGAGGAAGTGTTACAATAAAGACGAAACGTTGCTGAATACATAACAAATATATTTTGGTTTTTCCTTTTTCATTTCCCATTACGTCGGATTACTGTCATCCTTCCTTTCTCATATATATATATATATATATATATATATATATATATATATATATATATATATATATAATTGCTAGAAGAATACCCGTCGTAAAACAGGTAAAATTAATTTTCCGAACAGAACAGTTTTGCACACTTTTATGTCCTTTTACGAAAATTAAAAGCAAGATATAATGTTACTAAACACTATGTCTAGAATATTATTCCAAGTTTTATCAAAATATATTCGATGATTTTGATTATAGCAAATGTCTAAAATTTAAGGCTTAAGCTTACGGTGTCTTAAGATGAAAATTAAATTACGGGAATTTTGCTTATTTGATGTATATTGATTATCGATGAAATTCAATGCAAATATGAAATGTTTGAGATTTGAAATTAGGGGCTTCCATATTATGTCCCCTAATAACTCTTTTTATTACCCCATAGTAACTAAAATTTGTGGAATATTTATAAATTAATGTCTAATACCTATTGTGTTATATAAAATAAATGTAAATTTTTATGAAGAGTTTCAAACACCATGTTACCCTCATTTACATAAAACTAAATTAGATTAAATAAAGCCCAGGTTACGACCCTTTACGCTTTGCAGCTGTGTTCTATAATTCATGATGATCGGTTAAGTAATGAATCCTGTACATATAAATATATAAACATATACACATACCTAACTTCATATAGATAGAGATTAGCATAAAATATCGCATTCAAACAAATGAAAAGAAAACAATGTATTTATTAAATTGTCGAAGTTCCTATTCAAATATTGCTTTATCAACGTCTCTTAAAAAAAAAGATTTTTTTTTACTTATATTCACCTCAAAGTACATTGCCACGGATACGTGACGGCTACTATGAATTAATGGTCATATATGTGTTTACATTACATTTAAATTTCTGCATGTTGCTACAGTCAGAGACTAAAGGAGCAGAGAGGTAATTCTAAAGACGAGCAGATTATACAGCGAAACAGTTTTTCTGTTATATAAGGAGGTAATAATATAAGGAGGTAATAATATAAGGTAAATGTATATAATTCGGATCAATTCGAATAGGAATCAATTTCTAAAGCAAAGATAAAGCTCAATATTAAAAAATAAGGTTTTACAGTTCAATAAAGCTATTATAAATAACTAAATGGAGTATTCAATCATGGTTATTTTATTCTATGATTTTAAGGACAATTTCGGAACAAAATAACTTTTATACGTGTTTTTGGAAAAATCAGCTGCAATTACACGCAATCCAGGCTGTTATCAGAAGGGCGATAAATTGTATTACTCCCGATTTCTCGCTTTTTTTTCTTTTTCTTTTCATTCATTTGCTGGGGACGGGGCATTCTTCCAAATGCCATACGATCACCCGCTATTTACAGACTCCTTTATGATGAAGGATGTGTCAGTTATAAAAGGTTTGATTACTGGTGATTGCTGCCAACTTGACCAGAAACACGTTTAAAAGTTATTTTCTTCCGAAATTGTCATTAAATCATAGGTTGATATAACCTTATATATATGGATTTACATATCTTGTTGGAACTGCACTGATACTGCACTACCCTCTTTTCTCTCTCTCTCTCATATATATATATATATATAATTTCTATGAATATGAAACACTCCTAAGCTAATTTACAGATCATTATGAGTTATAGAATATATATTCTAGGCAACACAGTAACGCGAGCATATTATTGTAAATATTACTATTTATGTTGTATGTCCCCCACACTCGCACCCAACAGCAAAAAATACTTTAAAAATAAACAAGATACAGAAAATGTAGTAGAAAAAAGAATTGCTCAACATCAAATTTTAATTATAGTTTTATTGTGGCCTTGCAAGCCGATAATAATGAAGACAAACACAGTGGTATAATTAACAAAAAATGTATTAACAGAAGTATGTTACAGGAATACGCATCATGCGCTTGGGGCCATAATCGACACGCTTCACTGCTGCTGATGCTTAGATGTTACTGTATTTTTTGTGTCCATTTATTCTTGAAATATGTAGATCAGCTTACCCATAACACCAAGCCTTTCAAGCCTTGTCTCCGTAAAGAGTCGATATTTATTTTCTAGGGTTTGACTTCCATGAAGTCGGTATTTTTTCTCATTTCCTCTTCGAAGTTCGCATTTGAGAAATTACTTGTGGGGCTGGTGATTCTATCGTGTCAAACATGACATGCATTAATTCTTCTGTAGTATTGTCTTCTACAGTATCGGAACATCGGTTCCTGAATTGATTTGAATATTTCTTAATGATAAATTTTGGTCCTTTCACCATATAAAGCATTTTTAAAATTCTACCTAAAATCCCGATTTCTCAAAATGATTTTTATTCTTAAACATTCCGAAAGAAAACTTTTCTTCGATTTGAAAACGTCCTTTTTTGACATATATATTTCGTTCCGGTTTCTGATATGTCGGTAACAGTTTCTCAAAACTCGTCTTAATTTTTCTTGCGAATCTAGCTTCCGCTGGTAACCTGCAAGATAGCACGTCGTCCGCAGGAGTCATTCTATAAACGTGTAGACAATCCTGTATAGCTTTATTAACGTTCTTTTAAAGTTATCAACAAATCGTTCCTTTTTTACGTATACTGCCGATGAAGCCGATTCATTATATTCAGCTCTTGATAGCACTCCTTTTTACTTAAGCCTATTCAATTCTAAGTTATTTTTTTCTTACGTGTACGGAACATTTCGCTTCTTTTTTTAAAATTGGCTGTATATCCGGTGTCAACTTCAACTTACTGCATCCACTAAGTTTACCAGAAAAAAGCGTATGTAAAATTCTCTTTCACTTCTTATTCAAATTTATTTGCAGAATCTTTAATTTTTACATTCTGACAAAAAGAATTTATCGGTAAATCCCACAGCTGAAACCTATCCATCCAGTCTGTGCCTAATAAATTAACCGAATTATTCTTTACAATACTTTTCAGTTTCAGAGTTTACCCTTGAAGTGTGACTGTCGTTATCGGCTTTGAATTTTATTTACTCTCTGGTTATACTTTTTGCAATTCTGTTAGTCCTCAATAAAGTTGGCTTGCCGATTTTTCTCCAAGTGTGTAGATTAATGACTATTCTGTTCTTATTTAATATTTTAACTTGCGAAAAATTCCTAACATTTTCAATTTCGCTGCACTTGGCGATTCTTAAAAAAACTTTCTTATTTTTGTTCTGCGATGCGTACCTTTATGCCTTATTCAATTGCATTTAAAACATCTCTTAGTTTTATAAGGACAAAACTCTGTACCAATGTATCTGCCCGCAACTGAAGCACGGTTTAGAGGACAGACTACTTCTTTATTTACTATCAAATTGAACTGGTGAAGTCAGTTTTTCTTTTTGCGAATTTTTCTGATGTGGGACACACAAGACTGTCTGATATCATTCGAATCCTGACGCATGCTAATAAACCGTTGATAATCCTTGTATATTACCTGGAGTGTTGGATCTGGTTCATTTTCTAGTTTGCGAAGGACTCTCCTAATTTCAAAGTCTGTGTTCGACACCATACCTGGTGCAACAATGAGAAAGTTAAAGCTATTAGAACTTTATTCCGATAACTTGAAGTCATCACATTGCTTATTTAACATACTTACAAAAGTCGCGGAGTCCTCATTATCATTCTGTAAGGTTAAAACACTTTCACCTCTTGTGGAAGAGAGATGTTTTGGACTAAATAATTTCGTCAACAATTGTATTGCTTCACTAAATTTAAGCTCGCTGGTCTTTTGAGGTAAAATATAATTTATAAATTTCGTATGTTCCACTGTGCCCAATTTCCTTAATAGTAACCTAACCTTTTGGAAATCAGTCTATTTTCCACAGTTAGAATCATATGTCTTCATAACGCCTTGAAAATTAGGCAAAAGTAACCTCATTTTCCGGGTCGTAGTTGAAAATGTCAATGGTATTTCAAAGTGTGATCTGGGAGAAAGTACTTTCGTCTGTACCATTTTTCATAATTCAAATCATTTCTGTTGTTTTGGGGTATGAATGAACATCTCAAATATTTTATTTTGTGCGAGCTGTTCCTACTATAACTCTAATATTTCTGTTTCAATTTTATTTTGGTAAGACGCTTTCTCAGCTGGTAACCGTAGTAGTTTATTTTGCTAATGTTTCACTTGCTCTCAGATAACGTTTTGAAAGTCTTTCATATTCTATGGTAACTCACAGTAACTGACTTCGCATATATATATATATATATATATATATATATATATATATATATATATATATATATATATATATATAATTTATGATTTATTATAATTTACAACGTTCGTAGGTTTTCTTTACGAGGCAAGTTTGAAACAACTTGGAGAAAAAAAATAAGTTTGGTACGAACTAATTTCTTTTCTCCTTTTCAATAACTTCGTACCAAACTTATTTACTTGTTTCTGGTTAACGAGAAGAAGAAAAATCGCCAGAATTATTTTTATCTTTCACTTTCCGTCGTGATTTAAAATTGACTTTTCAAAACATCGTTTTGAAATTAATCCGTCCTTAGAAAACGTTTTACTTATTTTTCGTGACGTCGGGGTTTTTTTCTTTAGAAGAACACTTTGCCTGTTAAAATGTAATACTTTAACTTCTTGTTAACGAAATAAGTTGAAAATCCTTTTTTCTTTTCAAAATCTAACTATTCAAATTTTAGACAAAATCCTTAGTTTCCGTTGCAAACGTTTACATGCAACTTACGTCTGGTTTATTTGTGTTTTTAATCGATTATAATCGTTCGAAAGAAAAAATTGAATAAATTCAAATGCTTTGTCTCCAGGTTCGTGAAATGTGGTTTCGAACACTTGCTTTCAGTGTGCGTGACACACGTTGTGTAATGTTCGAATAAATCTTCTACGTTAGTGTTGTGAGCTGTAAATCTAGAATCCTTGTCGCTGGTGGCAAAAAGTTTCGAAATCCTCCGTCGCCAATGTTGTGGCCTTGCAGGCCGATAATAATGAAGACAAACACAGTGGAATAATAACAAAAGTATGTTGCAGGAGTACGCGTTATGCGCCACGGGACATAACTGCAACACTTCGCTGCCGCTGACGCTTAGACATTACTGTATTGATTGCGTCTGAATAAGACCATTTATTCCTGAAATATGTAGATCAGCTAACCCCATAACGATTATTTAATAAGAATTTTACCAGACGTGTGTGTGTGTGTGTGAAGAAAGACAAACGGAATACAGGTTAAAATGCAGGAGAAAAACAAAAACAATAGATTTGACCGGTTTCGTTAATACGATATATATATATATATATATTATAATGTTTAAAGAAGCTTTTAGTCAATTATGAACGAAAACAATGTAGTGTAATTTTCTAGGGATACTAACTAAATCCACATATTGCAGACTTAACATTTGTATGAGCCAACTTACCGATGGAAAATTCACAAATACTAAGGAGAACACAGCTATATAACCGTGAAACATAAACAGGGGGCCTTACACTAAATCGTGAAAAAGAACAAATGAATCATCAACTGTTTACCATATAACTGTTTTGGAGATATATAACATCATGTAAAATCTTAGTTATTTAGGGAACACCATTCCATATATTTCCCCTAAAACACTCTTATTTGAAAAGAATTGCTTCTACCATATCCAAAGAACATACACTTTTCTGATTTACAAAATAACACGGATTTTAATCAGGAAACGTCCATGTTTTTGAGATGAGGAGAAAAAATGGTTTGTGAATATGTGTTTTTTTTATCAATAATGGCGTGTTGCCCTCTGAAAAACTCAGTTTATCTGATGTTAAATAACGAGCTTTAATCGTGCACCATTGAGCTACAACATGCACCTTTGTGTTAACGAAAATAAATTATATATATATATATATATATATATATATATATATATATATATATATATATATATATATATTGCATAGATTGATCGATAGATAGCTTATAACATTTTCACTGTCAACGTTCAGTTAATACGTATTTTTAGCATGGCAGGCAAAATGGCGGGATTTGAGATGATTGATCTCTTTTTGTTATTGAAATTAAAAACAAAACGTGGAAATATCTAGCACATAAAATCCTAGATTGATTGTCGTACATTAAGTTTAATGCGTTGCTGATCAAGACAGATACAGGGAGTAGATTGCAACTGTGTTTTAATAAAAGCAGCGAAATGGACTTAAGGAAATTGGTTCAAATTTTCTCAAACCAAGACGAAGTGTATGCATGTCTGCATCTTTCTCAAACTGATAGTGTTATCCAATGGTTCATATTTATTACAAGAACATTTGCCGGTTATCGGCGCTATGTTCACAGGAATTCCGCTCATATTTTCTATCAGGAGGTTATTCGAAAAATACTGGCCGATTCTTTTAGACTTCAAATAAATAGTTATATCAGACATGTACCCAGAGCAGGCAACCGGGTGTACACCTTTTTTTAATAAAATGCGAAAACGGCACTTGTT
>OY744533.1:26156893-26159393 GCA_963556195.1 Sepiola atlantica | reverse complement strand
CCACATCACCCCTAACATCACCAGATCCCAACGCCTTACCCTAGAAAACCTGAAAAATAAAAACCTAGTTTACTTACCCTCTGATAAAGGTAAGGAATTCTGTATCATCTCTCAAGACTCATACAACATACTCGCTCTCGAACATCTTAACAACAACAACCTATACACCCCCGCCCCCAACATTTCAGCCACATTAGTCCAAAACTCCATTAACAACACCTGGTCCCAAATCTGTCTCACACGTAACCTCCCCAAAAAATACAAAATCAACTTCACCACCAAAAATAGCAGACTTCCCACCTTCTACCACCTCATTAAAACACACAAGACCAACACACACACACAAATTAGACCTATAGTCTCTAGTATTGAAGGACCACTCTATAAAATCTCTTGGCTTCTCTCTCAACTACTCAAACCACTACTCTCCACCTTCCCCGCACATGTCAGCAGCTCCGACCAAGTAATTAGCAGACTACACTCACTCCAACACCAACAACTACAAACTAACAACTATATATTTAGCCTAGACGTAATCTCCCTCTACACCTCAATACCCGCACACCCAGCCATAGACCTCATCACCGACCACATATCTTCCTCTGACAACCTAGAGCTCTTCGGACTAACACCTACTGACATTCACAATCTCTTATACATCATCATCGACAACACATACTTTACCTTTCAGCAGCACACTTTCAAACAAATCTCCGGCCTCCCCATGGGTTCTAGCCTTTCCGGTCTCTTAGCCATCACCTACATGAACCGGTTAGAACAACGAGCACTTAACTCCTGCCTCTCCTATATATTCTTCTCCAGATATATAGATGACATTCTAATCCTTACATCCTCTCAAGACGAAGCCACACAAATATTCAACACATTCAACAACACCGACCCCCACATACAATTCACCATAGAACACCCAAACGAGTCCGGCTCACTCTCTCTCCTTGATTTCAACCTTAACATCACCGAAGATGGCTCTATACACACTAACTTCTATAGGAAACCTGCCTGCAAAAACCTTTTCATACACTATAAGTCTGCCCTGCCTACAAAAGCCAAATTAAGTTATGCCCATAATGAAATTACCCGAATACAAAATAAATGCTCTTCTGCTGCTGACAAAATATCACACACTAAAAACTTCCACCAAACCCTCCAAAATAATGGCTACCCCGCCCCCACCATAGCCCACCTAAATAAGCCCAAAACACGTAGACACCGCACCCTCGCTAACACATGCTTCTTAAAACTCCCTTTCTTCAGCGATAAGATCACCACCTCCATCCGCAAGGCAATACATAAGGAAAACCTTAACATACAACTAACACATACTGGCACCTCCTTACGCCAACATCTATCTAATAAACACACTAACCATACACCCGAACCCTGCTCCCTGGCCAATTGCCCTATCTCCAACACAGGTCTGTGCCTTCGCACTAACTGTGTTTACAAACTACAGTGTAATAAATGCCAAAAATTTTACATCGGCAACACTACAAGACCGCTACACTTGCGCATAAAGGAGCACTTGAATACCCGTATATCCTCTTTCCACAAACACATAGAGATTTGCTCAAACACTCAGCGCGATATTCACGTCTCCATCTTAGCGTCTGTCAGAAACATCGGTGACCTTAGAATCACAGAATCAATCCTCATCTCCAGATTAAACCCCTCACTCAATCAACGTCACGAGCTCTACTCACCTTTCATTCTATAATATCTACCCCCCATCCACCAACCAACCCCCATATCTAACACTTAACAGAGTCCGTTTCCACCACTTCACTCATTACTCACCTCCCATAATAAACTCACCATACACCCAAACAATCAAACAGGCCCCTCCCCATATGAACTTCCATCCTTACACACTTTCAACCACAAACCAAAAACCATATTCAGCATACTCGTCTAACCCACCAAAATAAGTCACTCCATAACCTAGCATTATTAATTAATAAATCCAAACACATATAGAATGTATACAAATAACATGCAAATATTAAATAAATAATTCATAAAATAAATTAAACAAGTAAATAATAATAATAAAAAATAAATAAATAAATAAATAAAAAAAACAAAACAAAAAAAAAACAAAAAAAGAAACAAACAAACAAATATGTAAAGAAATTGATGAATATATATAGATAAACAATTAAACAAACAATAATACATAGATATGTATATATATATGTATATATGCATTTGTGTATATATGTTGTATATATATACTAATATTGTTATACAGATCTCCACCAAAAAAAAAATTTTTAAAAATTAAAAAAAAAAAAAAAATTAAAAAATTAATTATAAAAAAAATATTTTAAAAAATCCAGAGTTACTCCCCTTTATCTTATAATAAATATATCAAGTTAATAAGTTAATTCGTTAATCTAATTTGACGAAACTCACAATTAGTAATTAATAACACTTCTTTAATAGATGATAATCGAAATCGATAAGTAGATAGATCTAGAAT
>OY744533.1:26036893-26149393 GCA_963556195.1 Sepiola atlantica | reverse complement strand
GTACCAACTTTAAAATGAATTGTTCCAAAATCAAATATTGTAATCTCGTCGACTAAAACCGTACAATTTTAAATAAATACATTTCAATAAGTGACATTCGTTTAATTAATATGAAGAATATTTATCTGACGATTTTTTTTTACGGAAGAAAAAGTCATCATTTTTTTATAGTATTGACGCTGACACGTTTATTATTTGAAAAGACAGTAAAGTATACAGATTGATGTGGAAACTACTGTAAACTATCCCCGGGGTTCATCTGGTAATGTATAATACGAGATTTCAAATTATCGTCTGTGTTTGGTTCGATTCTGTTATTTGATCAAATTGATTCATAAAACTATTTACACGAATAAGTCGATAATAAAAATGGTAGAACACGAAAAGCCATTTTTAGATAATGTTTTATAATTACCCGAAATTGAATTCTAATGATGGACAAATTTAGAATTGTCTGACCTTGGAATCTTTGAAATTCTACTTCATTTACCAAAAATCATTTTAAGAATTCATTGGATCAATTTAGCGATTCTTTGATTTGTTTTCCCTCATCATATATTCTTGAGTTTGAATGTCCAAAAATCAAAGATAACTAAATTGTTCTTGAAAAGAACATCTGACAATGTTTTTATTTTGGTTATACAGACAGAGAGGAAATAAATAGACATATCTAAGCAACTAAGTGACTATTAATTTCTTGATCTATTAAAATATAGTTTCTTAGAGAACGAATATATGGGAGGGGAAGCTGTCTCATGCCACCTGTTAGGATAACCTGCTCAAGAACCTGGCTCCGGATGCAATCCTCTACATATATGAGCCAGATACGTCCCTAATGGAATACTGCTGCCACATCTTGAGATGTGCCGCACATTGCACTCTTTTCTACCTTGACAGAGTACAAAATCGATTTCTCACAGAAGATAGGCTGTTAGTCTCTCTCTACTCTATCGTTATTCCCATGAAAAGTGTCCGACTGTCAATAGTTCCTCCTTGTAAGACATTTACAGCAAGAAATCGAATTCCTACTACAACGAAAAAAACGCATTCTTTTCTCCCTCCATGTGCCTAGCGTAAGGTGGAATTTCGATGGACAAAGCATCTTTGCAAGGGCTCTCCATCTGTGGAGCACATTACTGCTTATTACAAGTTGGTCGTCTTCAAATCCAATGTTTACAAATTCTTGTCATGGGCCGCCCTGGAAGAAATCAAACGAGTTCATATAATTGAATTATGTATGTAATCCCATAGTGTTCCTCATCCCTCGACTGACAATTATTTCCATCTCATTTACCTTTATCCTCAAGTGATCCTTGGCCTTGATAAGTGGTGACACCAAAAGTTTAAAAAAAATGAATAGCCTCCATCGCCACCAGAGGCACTCCGTTTCGTGGGGCTCATTTTTCAACTGAGAGGCAATTTCACCAATCTTATGAAAGGAACGTAATTTGACGAGGGCCAAAAACCACAGAAGTCTCCGCCGCCATTAGAGTAAAGGATCTATCTGTCGGTAAAAAAATTATTCATTTACTTTTTGTTATTCAAAACTATATAAGTGAACGGCAACCATTGACCTTTTTTGTTTAAGATCAACTGCAGTATCTGTTCTGATACAAATTTTATCTTTTCTGTCCTCGGTCAGTGAGGAAGAAATCCTTCTACACCGAGGCAATTTAAATTTTTGTTCCAATCCAGAGTACCCTGTTTACGGAGCTGAATTTTATCCCCATTAAATACCGATCTTGTGTCTAACTCTGCCCTCGTGGGGAGGCAATAGGGACAACATGTCTCCACACATCATTTATACTCTTCGTTTCTTTCGGTCACCGTTACAACTAACACGAGTTTCTCGAATCAGCCGTTTAACATTGACTGCTCTCTGATAATGACCGCCGCCGTTCTCTGGAGTCGAGTACTCTCCGTACTCTTCCTGTTGAGGTCTGGATGATGTTATCTCTTTTTATCTTTCCATCTTCTCAGACCTTCCCGGGAGCATGTTCTATAGTTCCACTGATGTTAGTGCCATTGCATTTTTATTGTGGAATAGGTCGGATTATAGTAAATTTATTGCATACTAGCTATCCCGACCCGCCGTTGCTCGGAATTATTTGTAATTTACGTGATTGAAATGTAAAAAAAAAGAATCGGACCAGCTTTTCTATAATTCTGTTCCCTTGGGTTTGTCTTAGTATGCTCCATTTATATATTCCTAGATGTATTTAGGACGTTCCATTTTTATGTCTACTTGTCTATGGATAGTCAACTAACCTAACAATATAGGTTGGTTTCTACACTCAAGATACGTTTAAACATGTCTGTTTTCATCATTTTAGTGTTTTGTATGGTTTTAATTCTTCCTTGATCCCAATATCTCCTAGTATTTTTTCAGTTTTTATTGTTCTTTGTGATAGTTTTCATTTTCCATTGTCCCTTCAGATATCTGGCAAGCCGTATACATTTACTTCGATTTTCTGTTTCCTTCAACTTAACTGTAATCTCCTGCGATGGCGAAATCAAATATTTTTTAGATTTTTTCCTTCTTGTTAACTATTAAGGTGACGACTATGTTATAGTCAGAAGCTCCGTTTATAAAATTACCAAACTGAACTTCTATGAACGGGGCATATTTTTTAGAACTAATCATCTTTGGAACGCAATACCACGGGAGTGGTTCCCTGTTGACTACAACATAATCGTCTTAATAAAGTCCAATGGAAACAAATACTTGTTGAGCTGCGCTTTTAAGTAATCACATGCCCCTTTTCAGCCATCATTCCCAATCTTCTCATAGTATTATTCATCGTCCAACTGACACTCTCATTAACCCTTATTCTCGAGTGGGCTTTGGGCCTTGATAAGTGAGACTCATTCGTATAAAAACTGTCGCTTCATCATTAATATCCGATGCTTTCACATATATAGCTTCAGCGACCAAGCATTACGAAATGACTTCATATTCTTATTCGCTGATTATTTACTTTCAACTTTTGTGAGTATTTCACTTTTATTCTCTGGTTGAAAAAGTTCTGATTATTCCCTGTCTAAAAAAATTCAAGCAGCAAAAAAGCGTTCAACGTTAAATTAAATAAATTCCAATTCTATTGAATTGAATAAACCTAATTGCCATCAAGAAACTTTCATCATTAAGTTTTGTCATTTAAAAATGTGACCACCGTTAGCATGAAAGATAAAAAGGAAGAGTTTGAATGTTTCGGAATCTTTTGGATGTAGAATTGATAATTTGGATTATTTGGACGACTGTTCTCATGTTGGAAGTTATTCTCACAACGTTTCGGCCGATATATCCTCCCACCTTCTCTAAATACATCTTGTCGAGCTCTGGAATCTTTCTGGACAACTCTGGAATCTCTACGGAATTTTGAACGGAACATTATACTTATATCCGTTACGTAACCTGTGGCATAACGGATATAAGTGCTAAGTAATAATCACTTTTAAGTGACAGTCTTCTGGAGGTTGAAAGTTCAATCCTCAGTGCCGGCGATACTAAGAATACAATTACGAACTACTTAAGACTGCTACCCGATTATGGAACGGGAGCTAGCTACCCACTTGGATTAAATAAAAAGTTATTTTCGAAATTCCGTAAAAGTCCCCGAGTTCAACAAGATGCATTACATCAGCCGAAACGTTGTGAGAATAACATCCAAGATGAGAACGGTAGTCTAAATGATCCAAATAATAAGAGTTTAAAGCGTTTCGACGATGCTTTTTATTAACCCACGTAGCAGTTGGCCTATTAACGATTTCTATAGAAAACTTGCGCCTATTCTTAAAGGGGGCAAGGAACTCCCCCCACCGAAGATAATGAGAATAGACAATATAAATGCCATGAAAGTCAGTTAATTAATAGAAAATATTTCTTGATGAATGCAATGTCAAAATATAAGTCTCTCGGTCGAGAAATATAAATTACTAGCATGCACATCGGCGTTGCCCGGGAAGTAATGAGACTCCCGTGTGCTTCTGCTCTCAACTCTAACATCATATTATCGTATGCTTTAATTTCTTACAGACATCATCTTTACTGTTTATCTATATCCAGCGTAAATGCTGACTACAAAATATTCTAAAAACCTTAATACAAAAATATTATCACCAATGAATTCTTTGTAAAATTTTACTCCAGAAAAGTTGTTTATCTTGGTATAAGTCTGTGTTTTTAATTTCATCCTTAATAACCAATAATATCAATCGATAATTGAACACTAGTAACTCAAAGTTTACTCGGAGGAAATTTTGAATGGCGTCGGGAAATTCTGTGAAAGTCTAATCCTTATTAAAACTAATTTCAATTTCCTAACTGTTAACATAAACACTAAGTTTCTCTTATATATATGTATATATATATATGTAAAAGATACCAGAAATAAATCCTTGAAAAAAAAAAACTGTAGACTTTCTGACAGACAAGAAAAAACAGTTATCTAAAAAGACAATTATGCCAGAAATTTAAAAAAATGGAAAAGCAGTTTAATCTCTCGAACGAGAAGTATCAATTATGCCAGAATTATATGCTAGAAAAAAAGACTAGATTTTTACCAAAAAAGACTATAGTCCTTCTGACAGATCTCTGAAGTTTCTGACAGAAGAAATACAAAAAATAATGTACACAAATCTTTACCAAAACGAGTTTTAATATAGTTAAAATATTTAAAAGCGGAAATTCGAAAAGAAAATTGAGTTTAATTAATCCACAGTTAATAAACTGTTTTTAATTCAGTGTATATTAAAAATTATTAACCATTTTATGCATGGATTTACGGGCATTTTATGTACCTGACTTATGTTCTTGAACCACGTGCCTTCAAGTTGAGCTGACTTCTGCAAAGGCCCGTAACAACTTATCATGGAGGCAAAATGCATTCCTCAGTCAACCAGACTCTCAAAAAAGTAAATATAATTCGTTAAATCAAAATATATGATAATTCATTAGAACTTTTCTATTTGTTGGTATGCATGATAGAGTTAATGCCCCTTCCTTTTTCGCAAGCAAAGAAAAAGGGGTTAAATACGATGTTCTCTGTAAAAAAACTTCTCTCTCTCCAATATAAGGTAAAATTATAATAACTTTTTATAGTGACAAAATTATTCAAGTAAAGAAAGAATGTTTTTACTAACCAGTCACCGCTCATCAAGGTCGAAAGGTCACGCGAAGATAAGTGTTAACGGGTAAGACAAACTCCTTGAGGATTGCATACGATGGTTGGGTCTGAGCAGAATTTGATTATTTAAGGGGACGGCTCAACGAGAATGTAATAAAATACTAAGTAGTCAAAGTAGTCAAAAAAATGTAAAAAGCCGGGGTTAATATAAGAACCTCCTCTTTCTTAAATGTGTTCGATAAGCAGATATGCCAGTCTAAAAATCACGTAGGTCCCAAAAGTTTTATTACACACACCTCTTTTGAAAAGATCAAAGTGTAGTATCTGCTCCGATGGATACTGCACCCCATAGACTGGTATTGTCTTGACCTTCGGGGCTTGATTTACGCCTGTTTGTGGGGTTGTCCTGTGCAGTTCTAGAAGGTCCACCCTCCCAGGCTTTGCCTCCCTTCTTTGGGGAGGAGTAAGTTTATTGCTTACTGCCTGGGGCGCCCCTACAGGAGAATGCCGACGGGGCTGCCCAGGCAATTTTTAATGGCCAGAGTTCTCACCTTCTCGGGCGCTGGCTTTCCACTTTCCCGACCCGACCTTGTGTCACATCTTACCTTATGGGAGTAAGATAAAACTGGCCTTGTGCCTAACCTCTGGAAGAGGAGGTAAATAATACCTCTTTCGAAATTACAAAACAAAAAAAAAATTAAGTAACATGTCACCTAATTTGGGGACGGGAAGGGAATGATAAAACAGGAGTTATGGTTTTAAAAAAAAAACCGGGATGAGTAAGGACACAAATAAAAGAGGTCCTTATGATATCATTCACATTCTAGCTAAATCAAATAGGGGAAGTAAAAATATAAATCCGTACCGTCACAAAAAATTGAGCGATTAAAAAACGCGCCTTTTTCTACGTCCAGGACGAAACCATTTCAAGCGATGAGGGGACGCGAGAAAGCAAATATCAAGTCCAACAACCCCTGCCGCCTGAAATTAATTCTGAAAAATTCGCATTTCAGGCGGCGTGGGTTGTTTGACTTGATATTTGCTTTCTTGCTTCCCCTCATCGCTTGAAATGGTTTCGTCCAGGACTTAGAAAAAGGCGCGTTTTTTAATCGTTAACTTTTGTGTGACGGGACGGATTAATATTTATTTATATACAAAAAACTACGCATTGCTCTTTATTATAGTGTGGAGAATTATTCTTTTTACATACTGCCTTGTTCTGCTTTTTTATTTATGTCATACAATTCTATTTTAGTTTTGAAGATGTTGAAAATGTAACGATTGCTGTAATTATGTACGTTTTCAGCGTCTTAAATTATCTTTTCTTAAAAAAATTATTTTAAGATAATTCGTTTGTAAATTTAAAAACAACTTCGTAATTTCAGATGTCATCACAAAGTAAACATATTCTTAAATATGCTGTATTTTCTACAGCAAAATTGTCATATTAAACATCTTAAGGGACTATTAATGCTTATTTGCTTTGAAGAATGTTGAAAATGTAGCAGTTATAGAATTACGAGCTATTGTTTTGTTCTCACTCGCGGAGTGATTAATACATTGTCCGGTCAGAAGACACTTCCGCTCAAACTTTTTCTCCTTTTTCCAACATTTAGTCAAATAAACGCCAACGTGCCAAGACGTCATATTTCCTTTCTCGCTCTTTGCCACGACCAGGCTAGGTGATATGAGGAACCCAATGTCTACTGACTCAAAATAGTGGTGTATTCTTGTCTACATAACTCTTTAACACCCATGTATGTTGTGTTGATGAAACTGTATGAATACAATTGTTTTAAATTGTAGAAGTTTGTCCTCATAGCCAAACTATGGTAACCCTTTTTTCTTCCTACCCCGCAAGGCCAGAAGGATGGATATCTATGCAGCAACCCTTTCCTTCATACAACACGATTCTTCATTCCTCCGTGCCAAACAAAACTCTTCATTCCTCCGTGCCAAACAAAACTCTTCATTCCTCCGAGCCAAACACGACTCTTCATTCCTCCGTGCCAAACAAAACTTTTCATTCCTCCGAGCCAAACACGACTCTTCATTCCTCCGTGCCAAACAAAACTTTTCATTCCTCCGAGCCAAACACGACTCTTCATTCCTCCGTGTCAAACAAAACTTTTCATTCCTCCGAGCCAAACACGACTCTTCATTCCTCCGTGTCAAACAAAACTCTTCATTCCTCCGTGCCAAACAAAACTTTTCATTCCTCCGAGCCAAACACGACTCTTCATTCCTCCGTGCCAAACAAAACTTTTCATTCCTCCGAGCCAAACACGACTCTTCATTCCTCCGTGTCAAACAAAACTTTTCATTCCTCCGTGTCAAACAAAACTTTTCATTCCTCCGAGCCAAACACGACTCTTCATTCCTCCGTGTCAAACAAAACTCTTCATTCCTCCGTGTCAAACAAAACTTTTCATTCCTCCGAGCCAAACACGACTCTTCATTCCTCCGTGCCAAACAAAACTTTTCATTCCTCCGAGCCAAACACGACTCTTCATTCCTCCGTGTCAAACAAAACTTTTCATTCCTCCGAGCCAAACACGACTCTTCATTCCTCCGTGTCAAACAAAACTCTTCATTCCTCCGTGCCAAACAAAACTTTTCATTCCTCCGAGCCAAACACGACTCTTCATTCCTCCGTGCCAAACAAAACTTTTCATTCCTCCGAGCCAAACACGACTCTTCATTCCTCCGTGCCAAACAAAACTTTTCATTCCTCCGAGCCAAACACGACTCTTCATTCCTCCGTGTCAAACAAAACTTTTCATTCCTCCGAGCCAAACACGACTCTTCATTCCTCCGTGCCAAACAAAACTTTTCTACAAATTGTGACCAAAAAAGTTTACCTTAATGTCAAATTTGCCTTTCGCTCTTGACATAACATGCTTACAAAATCTGTTTTAAAATATACGCTAGTAAATAAACCATATGTTTCAAAATCCTACATAACGCGGCAGATTTACAACTAAGTGCTTCGTTTGCTCGCTGTAGGTTCGCAATTAATTCCTGTTCACTACTTGAAATCATTGAAAGGAAACTAATCGAAAAGAAAATAATCGATAGAAAACCACTAATTTAGAAGTAAAATATAAAACTAATGATATTGTTGTCTCTCACTTTGGTACTTTCTCCCAATACCGCTTTATTTACTTCCGTGGCACAAGGCCAGAAGGTGGGAGAAAAAGCCAGCGGAAGAGCCAGGCTGACCTCTAAAAAGAGCCCGGTCAACCCCGTCGGAATCCCCATGTAGGAGCGCCTCTTCCCAAGAGGGAAAGCAAGGCCTGGGATGGTGGACCTCCTTGGACTACTCAAGACATAATACCTCAATCCGACAGATAAAGGCCACCGAAATGGCCCATCTCAGTCGGACTGATTATCGAGAAGGTATTTAAGAAGAATCGTTACACGACTTTCGCCGTCAAAAATCCTTTTCTCCATTTCGAGAAACGCGCCGAATAATACGTACACTTTTATTACATAGATTTTAAGTTATTAAAATTAAGTCTCATCTTCCGTGCTCATAAAATTAAATCTGCATAGAGTTTATTGTGTTATAAGCGATCCGGAAACACATATGTTTATTTGTATTATATAGATGATGATGATGATGATATTAATTATTAATAATAAGAGAGATAGCACCATTATGTTTACAAAGAACAATGTTTTTTCTTTTGACTTACTTTAGTAAAAACCAATAAAAAATAGTTTGTACGGCCGTTCTCTTTTTTCCTTTTCCGTGTGAGCTTCACTTTCGGTTCACTTTCGTCATCAACGCTTTCCACTCACTCGAACCTGGGAATTTCATCTTCGGAGACTCTACACTGGTTCTTATTTACATTATTTTCTTACAACTGACTTATTAGTTAATTAGTATAATAGTAATAATAAGAAGAAAAATCAGAAAATTGATAATAATATTAATTATCACATTCATTTTTTCGATGACGATTGTTTATTTTTAATTTTACTTTCTATAATCCACGTAATTTTAGAAAATTAGGATATCGGTTTACGATAGTGGGGTCTGTATTCGTGCCGGGCATCCGTAAACAGTAAATAGGACTTCTTTTTTTTTTTTAAATATTATCTATAACTTGTATATTATTATTATTATTATTATCATTATCATCATTATCATCATTATCATTAGCATCATCATCATCATTATCATCATCGGAAATTACAAAATAACCATGGTAACACTCTTTCTCTCTCTCTCCCTCTTTCACTTCCTCCCTTTTTCACTTTCTCTCTCTTTCACTTTCTATCTCTCTTTTTCACTTTCTTTCTCTTTCACACACTTTCTATCTCTCTTTTTCACTTTCTTTCTCTTTCACACACTTTCTATCTCTCTTTTTCACTTTCTTTCTCTTTCACACACTTTCTATCTCTCTTTTTCACTTTCTCTGTCTCTCTCTCTATTTTACTTTTTCACTTTCTCTCACACACTTTCTCTCTCTCTCTCTTTCACTTTCACTTTCTCATTGACTTTCGTTCTCATTGACTTTCGCTCCCTTTTTCACTTTCTCTGCCTCGCTATTTCCCTATCTTTTCCTCGTCGTTTCTCTCTCTCGTCCCCCCCCCCTTTCTTAATAATCGCACGTGTCCCTTTGAAACCGTCACGTATCGATGACTCTAAGCAAAGCGCTCGATTTCTTGTCCAGCGGAAGTTCAGCTTGTACAGACTCTTTGTACAAACGTTTCGGTCGTGAAACCTTCAACACCGATAATTGTTTATCCAGCAATGCTTTTCCAAAACAAACAAAAAAAAAGGGGAGGGGAAGGACTTAGATCGGGATAATCTGCGTGTCTCATGGTGGAATTACTTGTCAACGTATCCAGAGGGAAACGAATGCCGACTTTTGAGAAAGAACCGGACTTGAACGGCGTGTGTTAATTTGTTTAGAAATGCGTAGCAAGTATTGCAAACCAAATAAATATTAAGACTTTGGGGGAAGAAAAGAGGATATTTTGCAGCAAGCCTTTCAACTCTTTGCTTATCTAAAACGAAATATCTTATAAATGAGATGATAGGTGTGCCCGTCCGTTCGGTTGTGCTTTAGTTTAGGGCGTTAGGACTTTAGATCGATGCTTATATTTCTATAGGACTGGTAGGGTTAATTGAGTAAATTAATAAATGAATTTCGCTTCAAGAAATATATATATATATATATATATATATATATATATATATATATATATATATATAACAATAAAAAAAACTAACCGGAAAAAGTTGTTCGACAACGAAAGCGTGCAACAAAAAAAATTAAAGAAATGAATTTTCACTTAAATTGGACATTGTGTTGATTTTCAAAATATTTCACTTAAATACATTCTCATGCGTGCCTAAAAGATGTTGTCAATTTCCTTAAGTTGGATAATGGCCCTGTGAAGCTGGACGCATGTTGAGTGGACGTATATGTGGGGGATCGTTTGGTTTTGCTTGCGCGATTTATTACGGGTAAACTCGTACAAACAAGTGCAAAATAAAACTTGTTCTCATAGTCGGAGCTCAAAAGCGTTGACAAGACCACCACGTTTGACGAGACCTCAGGTCAAGGGTCAAAATGCACCTGCGCATAAGGGTTCTGTGACGTCACGGGTTCTTGTGTGAGAAACTAAGTTTTGCCGGTCTGGTTTTTGGAAGCAAGCTGAACAGACGTATTTCTCCATGTAGTCCGCAAATGAAAAGGGGAATTTATTTCCCTAAAGGAATACAGGCGCGATGAAATTCCTTCCTCTCCCTCCTCGAATAGCTAAGGACATAATGAACTATAGATAGCTAGGAATTAACTACGATAAAAGTGGTAAATTGATCTCTCTCTGTTCGTTAGTAAAACATTTCTAAGAGCGACAGAAAGTTGACGCCTAAATAAAAGTAATCAAATTTAAAAGAGAGAGTCTGCCTTATCTTTTGCTGTGTATGAGAATCTTTGTTACAGCCCAATACAACGATGATGATACTGGTGATGCGCAGTAGGCGCGTATGGGGCGGCGGACGACGGACATGTTCCAGCAGCAGGATAGTAGGGCACACCGTTGCATTGAGTATCGACAACAACAACAACAACACACATTATAATGACACTAGCCGGTTGGTTCACGTGTGAGTGTTGACTGTATTGACTGGGTGAGAATATCGAACACCCTAAGTTTAACGTACAAGTAAACAGCCTAAATGTTACACTTATATATATATGATCTGAGGTTAAGATCGGATTCTTACTCTGCCTGATGAGATCTCAGTTTATAGTAACTGTTGATCGATAAAATCGACATGCCAGTGTCGCAAATTTTGTACATGTTTGTGTAAATGAAATTATTATATATATATATATATATATATATATATATATATATATATATATAATAAATAAAACAATTAAGAAAATAACCGGCATTCGGTAGCTATTAATCTAGCGTTAAGTATTCTTTTTACATGACATATATTAACACATTTATTATCATTTTAAACGTTAATAGCTTTTATTTGAATTACTTGTCTTTAAAATGACAAACGTCTTCGTCATATTATGTTAGAATTCCATTAAGGTACCATCAAAAATAAAGAATATATTCAACTTAAAAAGATTTCACTGATCCCTCAGTGATTTCTTGGCCACCCTGGATTTATTACATATATTATGCAGTAATATTTCAATTAGACATTGGTACCGGCAGTTTTAGGAGAGATGGGAAGTCCTGGTCCAACGGGCAGGATTTTCCTACCCGCCTGAAACCGCTGGCATCAATATCTGATCGAAATATTACTGTATAATCTCATGTTATATATATATATATAAGTTAGCTGTGTGTATATGTTTATATATTTGAATGTAAAGAATTCTCACCTAAACTAATTAATTGATCATGATGAATTTTGGAACATAGCTGCTTGACGTAAGAAATCGTAATGTGGCCTATATTTAGTTTCATTTAGTTTCATGCAAAGGGGGTAAATAGCGGGTAGGATATACTCCGACACCTCAATTAGGTGACGTCACCAATTTGGCCGTTCCTGAGTTTGGTTGGTCACCTGGCACTGCTCGAGAAAAGTTATTGTTCTGAACAAGGCCGAACATGTCGAAGGGTCTTTGTCCAGCAATCACCGCTCTCCCACATTGTGATTAAAAGATCAGAGGGCAACTGTCCGGTGCTTGTCAGCAACTTGGTACCACTGATGGGCAACTGCAATTTCAAAGCAGAACAATGAAAAAAAAAGTAATTAACAAATCCGTCGGTTGGTTTTTGGATAAGAATAATTATTTGGGTAGAAAAGTTATTCAGTTACGAGAATTGTACATTCACACTTTTATTTTCTACTTCTGTGTTTGGGACCAGCAAATCTTATTCAGTTCTGGGTTATTTTGTTTGGGCGATATCAACCCTAAGTCCGGGATCCGTCTCCCAACGACGTGGATTCGGTGGGCGAACAAATGTCAGTCTCCAAATCTCAATTTGCGCTGGCTTATATTGAAATTCACATGTTTTGAGACTGGGCGTGACTCCGCCCATCTTTCAGTAAAATTTATTCAGTAATAAAAAGATATATATTCTCATTATTATTTCTTGCAATATTGGTAATTTCTATTCGCAGAGACCCGCTCTCTTGACTCTGAGTTGTCAACGGATTCTACCTCGCCGTATTCTTTCCTTATTCTTCATCTGTTTATACCTCCCACTGTTACCTCAATGGGGGGGGGTCCCCCTCCCTCAAAACTTATTCATAGCAAAAACATGTATTTCCATTAATTACATTAACGATAAAGACGGAGACTTGTCATTTAGCAGAAACTCCATCGCCCCACACTGCCACACTATGCCCGGTGATGTATAGGATCTTAGTAACAACAATTTAATTGTCATTTCTTGCAAAGGTGTGATTTCATGGACGCACGTTATCTCGAAATTTCAACGTTCATTCAACATTTTACCCTGTTCGTGACACAGTTGACATCTGGCGGGTCACTCATTTACGACACTGGCATCTCCATACCTCAAATCTCGAGGCAAAGAAAACAGCCTTTCCTTCTCTTATCAATTTTCACTTGTCTCTTCTCGTGCTAGAACACTTTTAAAATTCCATTTTCGTTTTCATAACTTAAAAAAACAAGACCATTCTCATTTTTATTTTTTTAAATCTGACAATATTGTTACAATCGCCATTATCTCGGAAAAAAAAACTATTGCCTCATCGACATACGAAAGCCAGGTGGCCCATTAATGTCATCTCTTCATTTGAGGATTTCTTATTTCCCAAAATCTCGAGTAAAAAAAACAAGTCTTTCTTTCTCTTATCAACTTCGTTTTTTTTTTTTTTTGGTGCAAAAACCTGAAAGCCTTCTTAGGGAAAACCAGAGTCCGGTTTCGAATCAACACTTTTCCGTTCAATAATATTGTCACAAAAAGCCCTTCATAACAATTCAGATACCAACAAATTTTTTAGATATTTTAATAATAGGTATTAGATATCAATTAATTAATATTCTCCAAATTTTACTTTTGGGGGGGTATTTTTAGGGGGTTTTAGGGAGTCTCCCATGGGCACAATACCCCATTTGAAAATTCAAATACAGGGTTGCATTGAATATGATCCATAGTCATTAAGCACCAATTCAGCAAAATTCCCCGAATTTCAATTTCTTCTTAAGACACCTTAAGCCTTAAATTTTAGACATTTTCTGGAATCAAAATAATATAATGTTTTTTTATATAAAAATTTGCATAAGGATTCTATACATAAGGTTTAGTATAAGAATATATTGATATTAATCATCGTAAGGTGACAGTAAGATAGTGAAAATCTTTTCTCTGTTCGGGAATTTATTTTACCTTTCTTGGGATGTGTATTATTTTAGTTTATATCTATATATATATATATATATATATATATATATATATATATATATATATATATATAAAATATAAAATTATTGTAAAAAATATATAAATGTTTATTTTTTATTTCTTATTTGGTGACGTATAAGAATACAAAATGTCTAAAAAAAAAAGAAAAGTATTTCTAAAAAAACAAAAAGAACAAAATGTATTTCTAAAAAATGAACTTTCGGGCGCTACCTAGGATCTTCATCGTGTAATGAGTTGTGTGTGTGCAGTGTGTAGTGATGGCAGGGAAAAGAGTATGGCCAATGAGATGAGGAAATGCTTATATGTGGCTAGTGTGTGTCCATATAATGTATATAAGTTCCTTTAAATGTCCACATAAGTTGGGTATATATAGAGCTGGAAATATACATAAGTAATCTGATAAATGTCAGTAATTTGTTTAAAAAAACATTTTTATTTCAAACAATTGTTTTTGCCTATCCTCAAATCACACATTTTCTCTTGATAATAAATTCAAGATCTTTTGAAGGCTTCATCAGTGAATTATTTTCTATCAATATAAAACACAAAAAGAACACACAAAAACAAATCCAAACCGGCAACAGCAAAATTGTTCTCTTCATTTTATTTAATTATCCCTTTTTTTTATCCAAACAGTCCAAAAATGAAAAGAAATACTTACACGCTTGTTCAGGCAAAACACCAAAATCAACATCAGAAGACACTCGAAAAAAAAATAGGTTTCACTTTGTCTCATCATCTCACTTACTAATTCTTTGAGTAAAAGAATACACATAAAAGAGTATATGAATAAAGTTTGTTTTTTTAACATACTTTCATTTTTCCCTGGCTCTTTACTTGACGATTTCTCTCTCTCTACTCATCCCTTTTGGCCTTTTGGCTAAGATCAAAGTGTAGTATCTGTTCCGATGGATACTGCACCCCATACTGGTGTTGTCTTGGCCTTCGGGTCTTGATTTACGCCGGTCAATGGGTCTGTCCTGTGCAGTTCTGGGAGGTCCACCTTCCCAGGCTTTGCCTCCCCTCTTTGGGGAGGAGTAAGTTTATTGCTTACTGCCTGAGGCGACCCTACCGGGGAATGCCGACGGGGCTGCCCAGGCAATTTTTAAACCCCACTTTCCCGACCCGACCTTGGGTCACATCTTACATGTGGGAGTAAGATAAAAACTGGCCTTGTGCCTAACTCCTGGAGAAGAGTAAATTAATACTCATCCCTTCATGTTCTCAAACTCTTATTCATGCCATTTCTTGTTGATTTGGATGTTAGTTTTTAAGACTCACATTACACATCCATCGCATTATTGTTATATCATTTCCCCCCCCCCCCATGTAACACATACCGTCAACCCTCACTGGTCAGATTTCACTTCCATACATCATCACACCGCACACCCATAGCGTCGCCATCCAAATCTACTTTCCCCACATCCTTTACCATTGTCTTCTAATTCCTGCAAACAAACTGGTTATTATATTTCAACTCTACCTGTAATTTCACTGAAATTCTTGTTTTATAGAGATTATTTTATTCCTGAAAGAAAGTCTAATTCTTGCAAGTGAGAATGTAGGAGGAATCATGAAGATAAATGCTGAAATTGAAATAAGCCGACAGCTTTTGTGAAAACGAACGACAAAAAATTGCATATAATTAAGCAATTTTAGTTGTCAAGAAAAAAAAAGTATATATACAAGAGATAAATGATGATTGTTCAAAGGGTTTGCGAATATGTGCTTTCATGGAACTTATTTGATTAAGAATGTTCTGATAATAGCTCGTGTTCTGGGGTCTGTCTATTCTGGCTCTTTTCAGGACAAGCTGGAAGTAAAGGCTTTTCTGTGCAACTCGTCTTTGTGAGTGATTCTTTCGCGAACGCAGTCAGGGTGATATCAATCAAAGTTTTGAATCTTGCAAAGAGTAATGACTATCTCTGAACTGCCGTCTAAGGGCTGTCGAGATGTGTCCAACCCTTGTCCAAGATGGTGGGTATTGACGAAGGTTAAGCAAGAAGGGGGCTCTCAGCGAGAGTGTCTCTCATTGAGCTGTTAGCAGTTGTCCCACTAGATTTAAAAATAAATCGGAACTCAGTGTGCAAGGGTTTTTAAAGGCTGGCTCATGTAACCTCTAAGAGAGCAGGGATTGGGTTAGCGGTTTGCTAATCTATGAGACGCCAAAGAGATAAGGGAGACAACCAATCAAGGAGTGTGACATAAATTCCAATAGTGAACAAACAAAAAAATGCTAAACTAATGGATGCTTCTTATTACTTATGCTACATTGCATTTCCACTGAAAAAATGTCAACAGGTTATTTTTAAATTAATCAATTTGATTAAATAAAACTAATGTTTAGATCTTAAGGAAGTATGAATTATTTAAATGTATTGAAATTCAATTATTGAATAAAAAAAATTTACATTTAGATAAAAAAAAGTGATAAAAATCTATTTTTAGAGTTAGTAGAATTTGATGAATTTTAAATTGTGTAAAAAAAAAAAAAGAATTAAAACCGATAAAAAACGTTATTTTGTCGTTTTTATGCAGCCAGGCGAATTGCTAATCATTGAAATGTATTTATTTTTTTGTTTCAATCGATAAATTAAATTTAAGGAAATCGCTCGTTTTATATTCATCAAATCAAAACAACATTATTTTATTATTGAAGAAGAAAGAAAGAAAAAAGAAGGGTGGAAAAAGAATTATAAATGAAGAGGCCGAGAGAAAAGAAAGGTAAAAATAGACAGAAAAGGGTAAAACAGAGAGAGACAGAGAGAGAGAGAGGGTGGAGCAACAACAGAATAAAGTATATAGTGTAATTAGACGTACGCATGCCCCGTTGGGTCACAATCACTTCCACTACTTATTTTACTTTGATTTCATTCGAAAATTCATAAACTTTGACATATCTGTGAAAACACTATTCTTGCGTAACTATTAATAGTAAGTATCTTTACTTCTACATCATCATCATATTTTCTTATATGGAAGTAGCATCATCATATTTTCTTATATGGAAGTAGCATCATCATCATCATATTTTCTTATATGGAAGTAGCATCATCATATTTTCTTATATGGAAGTAGCATCATCATCATCATATTTTCTTATATGGAAGTAGCATCATCATATTTTCTTATATGGAAGTAGCATCATCATCATCATATTTTCTTATATGGCAGTAGCATCATCATATTTTCTTATATGGAAGTAGCATCATCATCATCATATTTTCTTATATGGCAGTAGCATCATCATCATCATATTTTCTTATATGGAAGTAGCATCATCATCATCATATTTTCTTATATGGAAGTAGCATCATCATCATATTTTCTTATATGGAAGTAGCATCATCATCATCATATTTTCTTATATGGCAGTAGCATCATCATATTTTCTTATATGGAAGTAGCATCATCATCATCATATTTTCTTATATGGCAGTAGCATCATCATCATATTTTCTTATATGGAAGTAGCATCATCATCATCATCATATTTTCTTATATGGAAGTAGCATCATCATCATCATCATCATATTTTCTCATATGGAAGTAGCATAATCTATTTTTCTTATATGGAAGTAGCATCATCATCATCTATTTTTCTTATATGGAAGTAGCATCATCATCATCTATTTTTCTTATATGGAAGTAGCATCATCATCATCTATTTTTCTTGTATGGAAGTAGCATCATCATCATCATATTTTCTTATATGGAAGTAGCATCATCATCATCATATTTTCTTATATGGAAGTAGCATCATCATCATCATCATCATCATCATATTTTCTCATATGGAAGTAGCATAATCTATTTTTCTTATATGGAAGTAGCATCATCATCATCTATTTTTCTTATATGGAAGTAGCATCATCATCATCTATTTTTCTTGTATGGAAGTAGCATCATCATCTATTTTTCTTGTATAGAAGTAGCATCATCATCATCATCTATTTTTCTTGTATAGAAGTATTATTATTTTGCCACATAATTTACATAGGTGGTTGTGTTGTGTACAGACACATGCATGTACATGAGCTGACAAAAAGTCACTTTTTCTCTAAATGCTCGCAGAAGCATAAATAAATATTAGACTGGTTGAATCAACTTATAGAGAAAGTGATAGAAATATATTGATAGAAATACATTGATAGAAATATATTGATAGAAATACATTGATAGAAATATATTGATAGAAATATATTGATAGAAATACATTGATAGATAAGGGAGAGATGGGTGACTTAATATGAGATTACTAAACTTTATCATACATTATTATTCTCATCAATCGTTTTTCTAAAAAGCTTCTTTATAGCCTTTGTCTGTAACAATATTTATGTGAAATAAAGTGATTGCAATATCTCGGTGTTAAAATTCGTCTATAATGTTATTAATGCTTTCTTTTTGCATATTATTTGGGGAGGATTGCTAGAAGCAGCAGCAACAGCAGCGAATGTTGTTTTTATATATTGAATCTCAATTGGACAGAAGCGCAAATCAGCAGTTTCTTTCAACCAATCACAGAAGCAAGAATATTCACTCCGAATGTCAGTGTGTCACATATAAACACAATTACAGGGTTTTTTTTTCTTTTTGTTCTCTGCTCTTTTTCCAAAGACAACAAGTAGCACTCACATAACTAGCAACTTCCACAAACTATTAAACACAACGTCAGCATATACATACTGCTAACTGAACTCTCTCGCGCAAAAGTTTTTACATGCATGGTCTCTCACTGGCAAAACAGGCATGTTAATACACACAACCACACACACACAACCACACACACACACACACACACACACACATCTTCATGTTTATCCCATGTAAATGAACACGTTTCCACCGAAATAAACAAGTATATTCAATTCCATCTTACATGCAAAACAACTCTTTCACTTGGAAAATTCCTTAAACTCTTTGAACTTTCATACATTACAAACACTCTATTTTGAATTGTCTTAACAAGTTGTTAATAAAAATTAATCATTTTTGTATAGATAAACTTTGTCAATCTTTCATTTGATAATGTCAAATCTGGCCATGAAATGCTTTTAAATGTCACAGTGCAGGGGAGATAACTCGGTAAATCAGTCCATTCACAGATTAGCACTCTTTATGTTCATTCGTGTACATTTTCTCAAACAGACAACACCCGAATGATCTTATTTTCTTTCAAAAGATGTGCAAAAATTATATATCTACTAGAAGAATACCCGTCCAAGGACGGATAATATCAACTCACCGAACAGAACAGTTTTGCACCATTTTTATGACCCCTTTATCATCTCTTTTTCTATCTCCCTAATTTATGTTGGACTCTTGACATAAATTCATCATTGTTTTCTTGTTTAACTAATTAGCACCCATAGTTTGTTTTTTTAGAAATAGAAGGAAAATTAACCATTTTTCAGCAACATCTGTATTTTTCAGAGATGTTTATAGTTTGATCATAAAGATTGGAGTGTCTTTCAAATATTACACCTACTGTCTGATGTATATTGGCAACACTGATGATTCAGTGTACTGTGGGGAGAGAAACTGAATGCCTACTAGACACCACAATCTAGTGTCTTTGGTCTCTCTCTCTACAAGGGTTTGTCAGGCCACCGTGACATGAGGAAACTTCCCATATGAAATCAATCCTGACAATCTATTCAAAAAAATTATTCTCATGCCATCCAACTCGTCCCCTGGTTATAATACGGGCACCCCCTCTATTAATAAAGGGCAGATTTGAATAACAAATAAGAAGCTGTTGATAATGAGGAACTGAAAAAAAAAGATGAATAACAATAAATCTAAGTACTAGCAGGCCGGCACCCAGGATACAAAGGGACCCTTAATCCTTCCTGCCTTTGTAAATGGCACTCCAGGCCTTGATAAAAAAGGGTCCTGGCGCCCTTATCTCCACCGTATGTAGCAACCAAAAAAAAAAAATAAGAGGCTTAAAAAAAAGATATAAGAATCTGCTCTCCCTGAAGTGAAATCTAGAATGAAAGGATACAATCAGTTTCATCTATTATTTAATCAAAATCTGTTTGGTAAGTAATCCACAATTATATATAATATACATGAATGCTCTATTCTATCAAGTATTTCGTATCAAATAATTTATTAACAAAAAGATTTTTGTTAATAAATTAAAGAAACCAAATTTGGCTACTAATTGGTTTATTTTTCATGGCTGAGCAGTTAATAGCTCAACTGTCTACAATGTGGTCTCTTCAGAGGACAGGTTAAAATCTTGTTGGATGTTTGTATTTTTTCCCCGTTTTTTACTTCGTATTTGGGTATTCAGGCCTCAGTTTGTTTACATACAGTTAATCTATTATTATACTAAAGCTGAGTTAATCAAAGTTCGTTTCAGAACTTTTTAGATGACGATTGATTATTTGGATTATTCGGACTACTGTTCTCATCTTGGATGTTATTCTCACATTTCGGTCAATGTAACTTTCGACCTTAATCAGATTCTTCTTGTCGAACTCGGGAAACTCTATAGAATTTTGAATGGAACCTTTTATTTAATCCATGGAAGTAGCTTGCTCTTGTTCTGACAGCCATGCCCGGGTAGAAGCCTTAAGTAATTCGTAATTGTATTCTTAGTATTGCTCTTACTGAGGATTGAACCTTCAACCTCCAGAAGACTTTCACTTAGAACTGATTGTTACTAAGCACTTATACTTGTTGCACCACGGGTCCTTGCTGAAGAAGGTCGGAGATTACATCATCCGAAACGTTGTGAGAATAGTATCCAAGATGAGAACAATCATCCAAACAATCCAAATAATACTAATCAACGTGTGTTTCCCTAATACTTTTTTCTGGCATATTTTAATCACACAAATGTTCAAATATTGTCAGTTTGGGGATTGAGTTATGTTTGAAAAAGTGACCCATCTCTTAGTTTCTCTCTATCACTCTCGCCCTCTCTCACTGTATTTTATTTGACCCCTCCACTCTTATTTTATAAAGTTTATCTCTCTCTCTCTCTCTCTCTCTCTCTCTCTCTCTCTCAACTGTCAAAGGTAATAAAACTATAAAAACACAAGATTGGAATAGTTCATTATAAATAAAATGAAATATCATCACCAGCAAAATTGCTATTTAAATCGTAGCTGGGAAGGGACAAAGAGAGCAGAAAGAGACTAAATTTGGATTTTTGTCTTTTCTTTGTATTTATAAACTAACTAATTCCGGATTTAAACAATCTAATCTGAAAATTGTTGTATCATCCCACGACACTCCAATGAATTTAACGCCTCAGATTCACTTGGTAACAACTCAACCTACTCCGGGCGACTACCATCACCGATCAATCATCCAAACGCCCCAACATCATATACCGTCCCCTTTTCCTCATGTTCTGAACACCGCGCAGTACTGTAACCAAATACTTGATTGTTGTCTCATGCAGTTTCGCAATTCTTCTTAGGTTTGAACCTATAAAGAAAAAATCATAGGAAAATATTTCTGTGCCTATAATATTTATAGGAATGATTAATTTTACCTCAAATGTTAAGAGAAAGAATTCATAAGTTTTTGAAAATCTAAATTTATAAAAGTATGATCCAATTAATAACATTGAATTAAAATAAATGTTTAATTTGTATTGAAATCACAGATGCAATAGTGTAAAAATTAATTTTAAAAATCCTATTTAAAGTAAAACAATGCATTTCGTGAGATCTAAATTCCCCCACTCTGTTTCCAAATATAAAATTCATTCCTTTTTATATTTAGTTATTTAAAATAAAAATATATAAATATTTTATATTACAATTTGAAAACCAAACATGAGGTAATTTTAAAATGAATTTGTTTTTGTTTTTTTTACTTATTCAAAAATGCGCCAAACAAGCGTAGCACATCGACCAGACTTTACTTACTTAACTTGAAACTCTCGTCTTTAGCAACTTGACATATTTTTCTGACTCTACTGTTGATCCCCCCCCCCGGGGTTAATACCAACAAAATGAAGAAGATTCCTCGAAAGTCTTAGCTTAAAATTTAAAAAAAAAATGATTTTATTACTTTTAAAATTGCATCATGTTTGGTTTTCAAATTTTAATATAATATATTTATATAGCTGGATGCTTCAAAGATGTGATCTATTTCCTTATTTAAAAACGCAAGACTTTACTTCACATTAAACTTTCGTCTTTAGCAACTTGACGTCTTTTTCTAACACTACGGTAGTTTCGCCCTATCCCAAGGGTTAATACCAACAAAATAGAGAAAAAAAAAAGGGCTGACTCTGAGAATGATGTATTCATCGAATATCTTAACCTAAAAAACATAAATAAATGATTATATACATTTTAAAATTACATCATGTTTGGTTTTCAAATTTTACTATCAAATATTCATATACATCGATGCTTCGAAGATGTGATCCATTTCCTTAAAACTATTCAATTAACCATCACATTTTTTTAATATTCACATTAAATCATTATTTTATTCTAAGAGCATAAAAAAATGAAATTCTTGAAATCTTATTAAATAAAAAATAAAATTAATCATAATACGTTTTGTCTTATCTGTAAAGCAAAAATATCATGTCTCTGCCCGGGCAACACCCAGTAAACACAGCTTGCGTTTAAATAAATATTTCTTTTATTAGGCAAATTGTTTTATTTATTTTAAGAAAAGCACCATTATTTTCAAAGAACTGTGGAACACATTACCATGAGACTGCTTCTATGCAGACTACAACATGGTCGTCTTCAATTCTAATGGCAAAAAATAGTTTTGAGCTGTGGTATTAATTGTATCCATTCGATTCATTGTTTTCAATCCTCTCATAATATTGTTCATCATGAAAATGACAACATCATTAACCTTTATTCTCGAGTGACCTTTGAGCTTGGTGAATGGTGACTCATTAGTATGCAAAATGTGTGTTAATGATTGGTTGTTTTTGCAATAATCGATAATAATTTGTTGAGAGAAAATTTATTCGTAATCCATAAAAGGATTTTAAATGTCACAGTGCAAGGGAGACAACTCTGAAAATCAGTAAATGTTCGGATTCGCGCGATTTTAAGCTAATTTTTCTCGATTTCTAGGAAAAAGATTTGAAGAATTCTAGTGCAAGGGAAACAATTCTGTGAAAGATTTTCATTCAGATACACTTTTTTTATCATCATAAAAAAAATTGACAGAAAATATTCAAATACTGTTCTCTACAGTATAATTAAATAAAAACCGTTTAATTTACAGAGGTTAGCCTCGTTTTCTCACTATTTACTAAAACTACCAAATATGTTCAACTTCCACCTCTCAATCTATACAATATTCATGGTGCGTCTCTCTCCATCTGGTTATATAAAAACTAACGGAATTGCGTCATCTTTGGCGTTTTTGCTAGGATCAAAGTTCAACGCGTTGGAGATAATATAAGTAGGATGACCCCCTAGAATGAAAGTGGTTTCGCGGATGCAGACATGATTCTAGCTAAGAGTAGGATAGACAGAAGATGACTAACTACACCCGCTCCCCACACTTTTGATGGCCTTGTGTCTAATTTGTTAAACTGTATTTTTTAATATTTTTTTGTAAATAAATAATTAAAGGTGTAGTTTTATTTACTCCTCCCCAGGAGTTAGGCACAAGGCCAGTTTTATCTTACTCCCACAAGTAAGATGTGACCCAAGATCGGGTCGAGAAAGTGGGGTTTGAAAAGCCAGCGCTCGAGAGGTGAGCACTCTGGCCATTTAAAAATTGCCTGGACAGCCCCGTCGGCATTCCCCGGTAGGGGCGCCTCAGACAGTAAGCAATAAACTTACTCCTCCTCAAAGAGGGGAGGCAAAGCCTGGGAGGGTGGACCTCCTAGAACTGCACAGGACAGGCGTGCAGTATCCATCGGAACAGATACTACACTTTGATCTTAGCCAAATAACCTACACCCACTTAGAGATCCCTTAGAAAGGGATGGTGTACGAATAGAGAATTTGTTATCTATCTTAGTTTAACACAGGAAATGAATTAAAGAAACAAACGAAACCTTTTTTACAACGACAAACGAAAGGGGTTTATTCGTATATTTGAGGTTACCTATACTGTTTGGTATAGATAGAAAGAAACTTAAGACAGTGTCCGAAAGAAGAAGAAGTTCAAATATCTTCAGGCGAAGATAGCAGGCGCCGGTGAGTGGGCCTTTTGGCCAAAATCAAAGTGTAGTATCTGTTCCGATGGATACTACACCCTATAGACCGGTACTGTCATGTCTTTCGGGGCTTGATGACGCCGGTCTGTGTGTTTGTCCTGTGCAGTTCTAGGAGGTCCACTCTCCCAGGCTTTGCCTCCCCTCTTTGAGGAGGAGTAAGTTTATTGCTTACTGCCTGAGGCGCCCCTACCAGGGAATGCCGACAAGGCTGCCCAGGCATTTTTGTAGGCCAGAGTGCTCACCTTCTCGGGCGCTATCCATCCACAGAGTGAATGCGGTATTTTGGTGCAAGAATCTGGTTAAGAGTAAGCAAAAGTTTTCTTTTCTGTTTTGTTGTATTTTTTGTTGAAAATAAAAAATGTTAACAGCTTGTCTCGATTATCCCCGACCCCCCTCCCCCTACATAACGGGCGCTATGCCTAAGGTCTGCTGAGTTCCCAAGGTTTTTAAAATCTTCATCTGTAGATAAAGATGAAGGTTGTCCGAGGGAATTCACCTGCCTAAATAACTTCTCGATCGCTGGCCTTTCAAACCCCACTTTCCCGACCTTGTGTCACATCTTACCTTGTAGGAGGAAGATAAATAGAAGCAGGCACCGTGCACATCCAGTGGACGAGGAGGCAGGAGAGAGGTAGAGGCGATCCTTATTGGCTGGTGCCAGGGTAGCGTCCTAAGGGAGCTCAAGTAGTCCCTTAGGGAACTAATGATATTAATGCGCCCTGCGAGCTGATTGGCCAAACCAGCTCACAGAGACACTGATACGCATTATAAAGTAAGCCTATGACTGATACAATAGGAGGGTCTGACTAATCTGCCCCTCATTTTTTTTGGTTTATTTGTTTTTCTTTCTTTTTGTGTGTATTTTGTTGTCCCACTCCCGATCATGTTTCACCAATATTGTAAATATTGTTTTGTGAAAAAAAAAATCATTTAAAATCATTAAGGATATTTAAAGTAAGGTAGTCCATAGAGTAAATATGGTACTGTTGTGGCTGATGCCTCACATTTGATGACCTTGTGTCTAATTTGTTATTCTTATTATACTTTTAATGAATAAATAATGCAAAATATAATATCTGTTTTGATACTACACTTCAGCTTTTCTGTTTTAAGTCAGTGAAGGAGAAATCTTTCTTGACTGAGGCAATTTTAAATTGTGGGCTTAATCCTTGAAGCGATAGCACTTGAAACCATGTTCGGTATCTACATATATAAAGCAAAGTTGTCTGTGTGAATGTGTGTCACGGCATCAAAGTGAAACAGTTAAACTAAGAACCAAACTAACCACAGAGTTAGAATCAGCACCTTCGATCCGATGTCCTTATCGATGTAAGAAGTTCTTGAACCTTTTTTAAACCTGATTATTTGAAATTAAAAGTATGTGAAAATAATATTAGACACAAATGTATCTGACACTTTTAGCATTCCCTTTCCAGTGTAATATTTCTTCCTATTAGCCAACTGAAAAATATTCTTATAATAATCGTTTATACATTTCACGTCAAATCATCGTACATATTTGACATATTCGTTACTTTAAAGAGAAAAGATTTATCCTTTTTTTTTAATTAAAAAAATATTTGATGAATGTTCATTAATATTTCTTGTATTCATGTTTCTTTATTTTGGACAATCGAACTATTTTAGATCTATGCGGAGAGGTAAAACAGATTTTTACTTTTGTATCCCTACACCGAACGTATTTAAGTCGCTTGAAAAAATATTTCCATTTGATCGATGACCGTGTGGATAAAACGATTACCTTCAGTTTCAATATTTTATGCCATCGTGGGTTCGAATCTCACACTAGACGATTGATTTTCTTTTTCTTTGTTTGTTTTATTTTTTGTTTGTTATTGCATTCCAGTTATTTCCTAGGCGATATTGATCATTATTTTAGACCTGAATAATATTATTTTAATGAAAAAATCTATGAAAAATATTTAATAGATGTTCTTAACTTCTAATCTTGGCTATAAAGTTAAAGAAACCCTGCGTAGACAAGTACTTCAGCTGGTCTATATGTAACACCGCATTAACATTCGTTTTTTTTTCTGCTTTGCTTTTCAGGATGTACTTGAGAATGATCAAATCAAGTTGGATTGGATGTTTCGATATTCTCTCATGCAAGATATCGTCAGGGTAAGTAAATATCTTCCTTTAATAACCCTTTTCACAGGATAGGCATTCTGAACACGTTTTTATTGTGTTCTATCAGTAAAATTTAACTTACTAGCCTAGGACTCTTCGTCCACCAATAATTTTCGGATTTCTATGAGTCTTGTGTTCTATCACTAAAATAATTTTCGGATTTCTATGAGTCTCAGAAACATTTAGTTCTGGGTGCAGTGCAACACATCTTGTTCTGTTTTTACTTATGTTTATTTCTTATATGACAAGCCTTTTATTTGTTCAACATCTGCATATATCTTCAGTAAATTCTCAGACATCAAGGAGTCTCTTCCAGGGGCTAACATTTAATCTCTTCATGAAATATCTATATATCTGAGTGTTTATTTAAAGTTATACTCTACTTCTCAAATATAACAAGCCGCGCATGCGTGGTCCCCCTCTGTATGTGACGAGTGTAAAATGCAATAAATTTGGGCAATTTGGGGCATTTTTGACACCCCCTTTAATCCCCTGGGGGCGCGAACCAGAATTTTTCTGATGTCAAGGATACTCATTTTATATCCAGAACAATTGTCTCTACATTCTGGCCAAGTTTCAGATAAATTGAATGGATGGATCAAACGTTATGGGAGAAAAGGATCATTTTTTGCCATTTTGGGGGCTTTTGACCCCCTGGGGGCGCGAACCAGATTTTTTCCAAGGTCAGCGATACTTAGTTTCTATTAGGAACAATTGTCTCCACATTTTGGCCAAGTTTCAGAGAAATTGAATGGATGGATGAAAAGTTATGGGGCAAAAAATGTCATTTTCGGCCATTTTAGGGACTTTTGACCCCCTGGGGGGCTAACCGGATTTTTTGTCAAAAATCGGAGAATGTCACTTTCTTACCTGACCAAAGTTACAACTTCATGCAAAATTTCAGAGAAATTTCAGAAAAATTGAATGTATGGATCAAACGTTATGGCAGGAAAGAGTCATTTTTTGCCATTTTGATTTCAATGAACATTCTATTAATAATACATAAATAAACGATCTAATTCTCGTCGAGACGAGAAACACACACACGCACACGCACACACACACACATGCAGACACGCGAGAAGTGATCACAAAGTGTTCTTAATAAAGAGATGTGACGTGAAGTTATAGTTGTAAATTTCAATATCAAAAATGCCAAGGGAGATAACCAATGTATAAAATTCGGATTTTATTTTGAGTTACTTCCCTTTAGCGTTACATTATTTTGCATTATAAGCATTTGAAAATATTTTATTTTCTAAACATAATTTATAAATCATGAACGGTGGCACCAGGGGGGGGGGCAGGGGGCTCAAGACCCCCACTTTTTTTACTTGCCCCTCCCACACTTTACGGTCATCAATAATGAAGTTATATATGCATGTGTTTAACTTTTAGGAGAGTCCCCCCCACACACACTTTTATAACTGTCCCACCGGGCCTGTAAATAATGTATTTTTATGTATCTACGAAAATATCATAATGCGTGTTATTTCAATATCAAATTAAATGGCAAACCAAAAGGACTCCCGACTCAAAGTTCGCAGTAAACGCTGATCGATCAAAATTGGTTCCTTATATTAAAGGCTTACTGTTTTAGTTAAATATATCTTCAAGAAAATCAGGAAATGTTTTGTACAAATTTTTATTTAAATAATTTATTTTATAAAAATGCGTATTCACATAGGTGGTTTCATGTTTTTTTCGGAAAATTTAATAAAATGTTGTTTTGTTGTGTTATATTAAATATATTATTTTAGAAAAATAAGTAATCAAATATGAGATTTGATTGTGTGTGTGTGGGGGGGGGGGTGGAATTTATAATATTTTTTTTTTTTTTCGAAACATTGAAATATAAATTTGTCAACCAATCGCAAATATGTGATGTGAATTTTTTTTGGGGGGACGAGGGGTATTTTATATTGCTTGTAATTAGCAAGTAACTTCAACCATATAAAAAATAGTTTAATAACTGTAAACCTACTTTTTGTCCACCCTGTATATATATATATATATATATATATATATATATATATATATATATATGTATATATACTAATGAGTTACTACTTACCAAGGCCCAAAGGCCACTCGAGGATAAGGGTTCATGAGATTGTCAATTTGATTGATGAATGACACTGAGATGATTTTCAACAATGAGTGGAAAGGGCAGGATTTGATTACCTAAGAGGACGGTTTGACAAGTACTTGTTGATATTGGACTTGAAGATGACCATGTTGTAGTCAACAGGGAAGCAATTTCATGGTATTGTGTTCGATATATGTTTAAAGATAAAGGCGATATCAAAAGAGAGAATCACATTCATACAATAATTATCTTTTATTGACAACTCTAGACAACGGAAAATAAAGCGGTCATAGAATACGAATGCTCAGAGGGTCTCAAGAACGTTCTGGTGAATAAAAAGTATTTTTCTGTAAGGAAAAATTGAGTATGCATGTTTATTTTAGATGGCGTCACATGCATTTACATGTGTGTAAATGGGATAGGCACGAAGATGTGTTAGCGTGCCTGTTTTGTTAATGAAGGGGTGTATGTACTAATTTGTGTGTGAGGGTTTGGTTAACAGTATGTGTATTCAATCAGGGGTTTTTACCCCTGCCTAATAAACTGGTATCGTTCGGGCCTTTGAGTCTGGATTTACGCCGGTCTATTGGGGGTTGCCGGTCCTGTGCAGCTCTAGGATGGGCACCCTCCCAGGCTTTGCCTCCCCTCTTTGGGGAGGAGTAAGTTTATTGCTTACTGCCTGAGGCGCCCCTACCGGGGAATGCTGACGGGGCTGCCCAGGCAATTTTTAAATGGCCAGAGTGCTCACCTCTCGAGCGCTGGCTTATCTAATCCCACTTTCCCGACCTTGTGTCACATCTTACCTTGTGGGAGGTAGATAAATAACAACAGTATGTGTATTCTGGCACTGTGTTTAGTGGTTTGTGAAAGTTTCTTGCTGCGTCTTTCGAGGCCCTTCAGCCAGAGGCGGAAGTTAGCTTTTAAGGGCATACCCGTGTGTGTTGAGTATGGGAAAAAAAAACCTGATCAAAGAGAAAGAGAAACGCTATGTGCTTGGGTTTTCATAGTACCATAGAGTTTTGGATTACATATTCTGCGAGAGTTGATATGTATGGACAATATTCACAGCCACTGATACTCTGAACAGATGTGAAGCTCTTGGAAAGAAGTTTTGTTCGTAGAACTTTTGTTTGGTTTTAGGCACACAGAAGAAGATAAAAAAAATATTTGCAGCTAGACGAGTTTTTACAGTGAATATCTTACAATGTGAACCAGTGATTAGGGCTCAGTAGAGTAGAGAAAGACTAGCAACGTCTTTTCTGCTAGAAAAAGGACTGTATGAAAGAAAAGAGATCGTCCTCCACTAGATTGCTAGGTCTGTTTGTATTCTGTCGAAGTAAGAAAGAGTGTTCTAAGTTACCCCCCCCCCAGATGTGACGGCAGTTCTCCATTTTAGGACGTATCTGAGTCTTATATAGGTAGAGTCAGGTAATTTCTGGAGCGATGGAGTGATTCAACCATGTTTCCAGCGACCTTAACAATAGATTTGATGTAACACCTCCATTTCAGGTCTGGAGTGATGGTCAGTCCTAGGAACTTATCAAGGCATAGAGCCTCCTCGAGTAGAGGGCCATCCATTTCAACTGAGGTAAAACAAAGATCGGAAGAGAGAGAGGGAGAATCAGCAGGATCTGGATGATCAGTGCTCTTCGAAGTGCTGCCATAGATTGTTGTGCCGTCTCCATAGACGTCAGAATATTATTTGGAAGATCATTTATAAAGATCAGGGTTAGGTCCAGAATGGATCCGTGAGACACGCTGGTGGTGTGTTTCAGATTTCTGCCCATCAACAACTCCTTTTATAGAACTATCAGAGAGAAATGATTTGATGGTTGCTACATTTCCAGATATTCCATAACTAGCAAGCTTGTGGGACAAACTTTTGTGCTAAACCCTATTAAAAAGCCTTTGATATATCAAGAGCTATCAACTTTGAACCCCCCCCCCCCTCCGTCAATAGATTCAACTCAGCAGTTGACCTTGCAGGACGAAATCTACATGGCTTGTCACTAAGTAGATTGCTTTGGCTGAGGTGGTTGACGACGTCTGGATTTATTACAGATTACACAACTTAGTTATGAGACACAGACAACTGGTTGGTCCGTACTCAGATGCAAAAAAAAAAACGATCTCCAGTGGTTTTAAATATTGAGCAGAAGATGATTAATTGGTTAACTTGCAAGTATTGAAGTGCAAATATATTATAAATGAATCGAAGAGTAGAAAGTGGACCTTAGGGTTAGGGTTGGACCTTAGGTTTACCTTCGGTTCCCTTATTTTGTCATTTCGTCCTCACATTTCATGAGCGATGTTTCTGACAAAAGGGGAAAAATTGCTGTTTTCTGGGTTGTAATCTGTCCATCTAACACTTAGCGTAGGCTAGATTTATACCTTTAAGTAGTATTTTTAGCTCCTTATATCGAGCTGCTTCATGCCTTGCTTGAAAAGATTTCCATAAAAAAAGTCTGATAGATTGAAAGAGAGATTAAAACACAGACGAGCAAGACAGATGAGTCATGAGCGTGCATTTGTTTGCGGATATTAAATTCTCTGCAATATTCAGAAAAATATGAGAATATGAAGTTATATCTGTGAGAACTGTGATGTAGTTTTGGTTACATGCATCGTCATCATCATCATCAACTGATTTATTTGTTGAATCAGGCCATATGATGAGGGTGGGGCCTGATTGTCTAGTGTGGATCTAAGTTTTCCTTTCCATGCTTGTCTTTGGTGAGCTTTGACGGAATCCATACCCATGGTTCTCCTATCACGTTTGACGATGCCATCCCAAGACAATCTGGGTTTGCCAGAGGTGGTCTTCTTTGCTAACACATTCACCTGTTGCACTTTAGTAATTCAGCCATTGCTGTGCTCGATGTGCCCCAACCAACACAGTCTGCTCTTCAGCATGAGGTCTGTGAGGCTTTTCAAGTTTACCTCTGCAAGTAGAGTTTCAAAGGTATGTTTTGTTCAGACTACACCAAACAGATCCATCTGACCATTGCCTTGTCATTACGGTGCATGCAAACACAAAATCTTTATTAAATTTTCCTTATTCGGTTTAATACTATTATTTACAGATTTATGTACTTACAGAACATTATTTGTAAATGTTCGGTGGCTCCTTAAAAAGGTGAGGCAAGATAATAATGGAATATGTTCAATTAATTTAAAGTACAGATTTTAAGAAACAATAAAGTTGCATAAGTCGTATTTTCTAGGAACTGAAAACTACATAAACAAATAACTCGATCGTTTAACTTAGTCACTCCTAAACAAATTTACCGATCATTATGAATTTTGGAACATAGTTGCTAGGCGTAAGGGGTCATAATATGGGCTATATTTAGTTTCATTTAGTTTTATATAAAGAGGTTGGAAGCCTTTAATGAAGATTCAGATATCTCTTATTTTTAGCAAATTTTAACAATAGGCATTAGACATCAATTAATAAATATTCACCAAATTTCAGTTTCTTTGGAGTATTTTAAAATGTTTTTAAGGGGCATAATATGGACACACCCTCCCATTGGAAATTTCAAATATTTCAGATTTGCATTGAATTTCATCCATAGTCATTCGACACAAATTAAGCAAGATTCCCTGAATTTCAGTCTCTTATTTCTTAAATTTTAAACATTTTCTAGAAAAAAAAATCATTTGATGGATTTTGATCAAAATTAGAATAAGGATTCTAGACATAAGTTTTATTATAATTGTATCTGGATTTTATTCTTTGTAAGTGGACATTAAAGTGAGGCGAAACTGTTCTGTTCGGTAAATTAATTTTACTCATCATGGGACACGTATTCTTCTAGTATGTGTGTGTATATATATATATATATTATTATTATATTACTACTACTACTACTACTACTACTACTACAGAATATGAGTTGATCAAGGTTTCCCTAAGGCCTTTTCTTCTAGACTAAAATAACACAAACTACATGCTAAAATACAACTTAGTTCTAGGATTGAATTACGTTTGGGAAAATCTGTTTTACTTACTTTAATTAACCGTAATTTCTCTACATACCACAAACACGTATTTAAGTTAAATGGCAAAATAAGTCTGTTCATTCTATATAAGTATAACAAAAATTAATAATACTACAACTATCAATAATAATAACAATAAGGATAATATAGAAGTAAAGAAGGATATATTAACAGATATGTCACACTTCATGAATTTTCGAATGAAATCAAAGTAGAATTAATAGTGGTAGTGGGTCACATATCGTGTCTGAATAAATATATGAGTACTATAGAATGTTTAGATATTAATGCACACCGCTTTTAGTGTAAATATCACTTAATTTCTCAGTTATTACGTGATAATCTCTTGTGGACTTACAGATTAAAGGTGTCTCTGTGAACCGGATTCGTGGCCTATGACTGTCTGAGATTATTATTTCCCTTTTACTGATGAGAGCCGTAAGCTCGAAGCGACGTTGTACGTATAAAATATTAAAAAATAATTTATCATATATATATATATATATATATATATATAAGAAGGAATAGGTAAAATAAATACCTTTTGAAGCATAAAGATGCGATATCCATTTTTTTTTATAAAAAAGAAAAATAATAAATCGAAACCGATTTTTTTTTTTCTTTTAAAAAAAAATATGAACCTTAAAACACTTATACAAATCACGTGCTGCATTCACGTTCTCATATTTGATAGTGGGAAACAACAGCTAACCCATTTGGCCCGGCTGTAACAACAAAAGCCGGTAGGAAAAAAAAATACAAATCCGATGACATCAGGATATATTACACACCGATGATGCCAAGATTTTGGCGAAATATCTGTATCACTTTAAACTAACAAAAAAAAATGCTAGTTTATAATAAAAAAAGAAAAAAAAAATCGGTTTCGATTTATTATTTTTCTATTTAATAAAAAAAATTGATATCGCATCTTTATGCTTCAAAAGGTATTTATTTTACCTATTCCTTCTTAAATTTAACAATAGATGCTTTAAAAAAAAAATATGAACCTTAAAACACTTATATATATATATATGTATGTGTGTGTGTGTGTGTGTGTGTGTGTGTATGCGTTCCCTTATGAATGGAGCAATCTACTGGATGAAATGATGGTTTCCACTTCATATAAAGCAAGAATTGAATCCTTTTGGTTATAAGTATCGAAAAATATGTAAACAAATGTAACCTGCCGATTCAGTGGCCCAATTTGTAGGGCACCAGACACGATCAATAAATTCATCTAATAACAGCTTTTTCGTCATCTACGACTCATCAGTGTGGCTAGAAGCAGCAAATGTATCCAAACTGAAATTCAAAATCTGAACGACCTGTCACATCTAAATGTGACTAGCGACCAAGTACCTAGTACCTTGTGCTAGCAAATTCACCTTAACAGTAGAAGGAATTATAATGCTTTATGTATTTCGTTTGTTTATATTTTTTACCACATTACCAGAGAAATCTATTCTTTACAGAAGATTATTGTTTTATAAAATAAGAAGATAAACGACCTCCTCAAATCGGAACAGAACCGAATTAAAACGACAGATTTTTTTGAAAAAATGCGCGAAATATTATACCAATTGTATAAATACTGTATTCGAAGTGGTTTTCAGTGGAGTCTGTGCAGACAAGTTTCTATACATTTGAAGTAGTCTCTGCTTCTTATGGTCGCTATATATATAATTTATTATTATAGGAGAAATAACCAGAGTGCTCAATTACTTATGCAAAAGCATATATATTTTTTTAATTTCAATTGATACTATACATTAGTTTAATCTTCATCGAAACTCATCCCGTAGGGCTAAAGATACCTAATGTAACCGATTCTTCAGTCGATGTTTTGATAGTGTAACACACACTCTATCTATACACGTATTTCTGTGAAAATAAATAATTTGGATGAAATCCGAGAAAATGTAGAACAAAAAGTGGGAAAGGTGATTAACCGTGCAATATAATAAAATCAAAACTCATGTCTAAAGCTAATATTTCGTCTTTATTTATCGAAAGACTTCCGCAGAATGAGATTGAATTTAATTAAACATTATTAAAAAATATACATAGAAGTAAACATGACAAGGTAAAGAGGGATGTGGAGTTGGGGTGATTTTGATGGAAGAAAGCGTCAACAGGAAACATAGAAAAAGAAAAGGAGTTGTGAGAACAAAGTGTCATTTGAGATTTAACGACATGTCAAGGTATGTGGAAATTAAAATCATAGCCCAAAAGAATGTCAAGGATATATATATATATATAATATTAACTTATATATTTAAAAAAAAATTTTTTTCTATGTACGACGTCAGTTCAAGCTTACGGCTCTCATTAGCGCAAATAAATAACAATCTCAGACGGTCACAAGGCGCGAACCCGGTTCACAGAGACACCTTGAATCTGTAAGCGTTCACTTAGTCCTTGAGGCCATGAGATATTGTCATGCGATTACAGAGAAATTAAGTGATATTTACACTGAAAGCGTCGAGTATAAATATCTAGACATATGATAGAACTCAACGACGGAGTATTGCACTGGGGCTTCAGATGAATGTCTATTTTTAATCTCACCGATAGTGCTTAATTTTTAATTTTACTTGAAAGGGGCTTCATATAATATTAAATTATATATTTTTTAATATTTTACTTATGTACAACGTCGTTTTGAGCTTATGGCTCTCATCAGCACGGGGAAATAACAATGTATATATATATATATATATATATATAGAAATATATATATAGAACGTATCCTCGACTGCGCATGGATATATATATATATATATATATATATATATATATATATATATATCCATGCGCAGTCGAGGATACGTTTTTGACGATCAGTCCGACAGAGGGTTGGTTGTTGTGGCATCTTCTGACCCTGCTTTGTTGGGCTGATGTATGGTTCTATTCAGTTCTAGGAGGTCATCCCTTCCAGGCTTCACCTTCTCACGTTTTGACCATGAGTTCGTTTATTTCTTATCGACTGAGGCGCCATTACCAGGTAATATTGACGGGACTACTCAGGCATTTATTCTAGGCAAAAGTGCTCTTCCTCTAGGGCGCTGACTTTTCAATCCCAAATTTCCGAGCTTGTGTCACATTTTCCTGTGGTTGGAGAGCGATAAATAGCATCCGAATATGGAACTAGGAGAATACTAGTCCCAGGACGGGTTAAATTAATTCACCGAACAGAACAGTTTTGCACCACTTTTATGTCCTTTTACGAAGATTAAAATGAAGATATAATTATACTAAACCTTATGTTTGGAATCCTTATTCTAATTTTCATCATAATCAATTACGTGATTTTGATTCTAGAAAATGTCTAAAATTTAAGACATAAGCTTAAGGCGTCTTAAGAAGGAATTGAAATTAAGGGAAGCTAACTTAATCGCTGTCTAATAACTATGGATGAAATTCAATGCAAATCTGAAATATTTGAATTTTTAAATGGGAGGTTGTGTCCATATTATGCCCCCTAAAAACACTTTAAACTACTCCAAAGAAACTGAAATTTGGTGAATATTAATTAATTGATGTCTAATACTTATTATTCAAATTTCACAAAAATCAAAGGTATCTGAATTTTCACAGTGGCCTTCAACCCTCTAGTTGCCCTCTTTTCATAAATTTAAATTAAACTAAATACATCCCACATTACATCTAGCAGCTGTGTTCTAAAATTCATAATGATAAGTTTAGGAGTGAATTCTGTACATACAAATATATAAACATATACACATACCTAACCTTATAGAAATATTAATTCTATATAATCCTATGTTCCAAGTTTTAACTGTGAAGTACTTGTTCCGGCCAGTTCTCATGTAGCAGTCATACAAGCTGAAGTTTGCTTTAACATCATTCTCGTAATCTAAGGGCTATCCTAAACCATCGACCCCTTCTTTGATGGGATAAGGTATGATACAGTTCATCCTCTCGGGCATTACCACCTCCTCCCGATGGGATATCGGTTTATTGCTCGTCTCTTGAGGTTCACCTACCAGGCAATGCTAACGGGTCCGTTCTTGGTTATGTTTTTTACGCTTCTAGAGTGCACTTTCGGAGGGAGGGGCTCTTACCACAGACAACACACACACACACACACACACACACACACACACTTTTCATGTCTACTCTTGTAGTAGATAGCGGGTAAAAAGTAATTTTAACAATGAAGTGAAGCCCATAAATTCAGGGGAAATAACTCATTTGTACAAAAATATTTTTCTGGAGTTATTTCCCTTGCACTGTAATTTAATATTTGTATTCTTATTTTCAAAAATTTAAATGCTTGATTACTTTTTGATAAAATAATATGATGATAAAAACTATATTTTTTAATACGACGCATGTACAAACTGTATGTGCTTTCTTGTGACACAAATGCCCATATCTATGTATGTGCGCGCATATGGTCGAGCTCTGTTGTAATATAGATGTAAATACGTGAAACGCGCATTTGCTCTCAGCCAGCGAAGTTTCTTCTTCTTCTTCTTCTCGTTCTTCTTCTTCTTCTTTTTATTTACTCGCTAGGAGTTCTCATACGAGTCATTACCAGTGATTGCTCATTGACAAAAAGGTGGTATATATATTATATTAATTCAGGTAATGTGTGTATCCACAGGATAAACATCTTGAGAATATTTGCTGTGAATATTTATATAATAGTGCTCAATAATAAATAGAGTTATTTGTTAATAATAAAAAAGTTTTATTTATGCAAACATATTGTTTGTATAAATCAAACCTTTTTATTATATATATAAACACGTAATCCTCTTAAGTAGTGTACACACACACACACACACACACATACATATATATATATATATATATATATATATATATATATATATATATATATATATATATATATATATATATATATATATATATATAATTAACTTGTTACAAATATCCAGGGGGTATGAATCCGAAGGAAGTTGAAACCGGGTTTATAAGAGTGCTCAATGAAAATTCAGAGCAAAATATATATTTTTTTGATTTTATTCCATTAGTTGCGACAAAACAGGTTTTGTTTCATTGGTGCGGATAGCTACCAATTCATCAGGCCGGTGAAAGGAATTTGAATCTATTATTTACGAAAAAGCACCCTCGCACGAAGTACTTATGTATAGGCGATGATTTTTGTTTGGATTCTTAGTGGATGGGTTAAGTAATAATTGTATAAATACACAAACACTGAAAGGAAGGTGATATTTGATAGGAATGAAAATAAAGTCGTATATTCATTTCTTTGACCGTATCGGTAACCGTAAGTACGGATGGCAATAGTAAAAAAAAAAAGACGGAAACTGTCTGCACGCAGTTGGCGTAACGAAATCGGTAAAAATCAATTTCGCCCGAAAAGTATTGTGGTCAGTACTCCCTCATGCATGAAAGCGCCCCAGGCGAAATGCAATAAACCTATCCCCTTCCGAAATGAGTTAGTAATGCCTGGGATGATGCTCTCCAGTTACTTTAGCAGCTGTTTTTTTTTTTAATTGCGAACAGTTAAACATTCGTTGAGTCTACCCAGTACTAAATGGGTGCCCATTTGGGAACACCAGGTGCTGTATGTGGCCTGGAGAGGATATGGGCACTACCAGGTTCTATCATGGACACAGGAAAGTTAGGACAGATAGAGTATCTGTTTGACTCCCCGAGGACGTTCCCGGACGTTATGGAAAATAAAAAACAAAACAACAAAAAGACATTCGTATTAGTTCATAAGTACGAAAGAACATCATTGCAGCAATGTTCTGACGTCTAGTCTATGCTATTTTAGTTACAAAATAAAATTATGTTTTTTTGGTGGTGGGGGTGGGGGAGTCATCGCAAATAATTGTGTATATATACAAACATTGGAAGGGAGGTAATATTTGATAGGAATAAGTGTAGTATCGGTGCCTTTCACTCTCTGCTAAATCACTCAACAATTAAAAATAGATTCTACTGTTTAGGCGAATACATGTAAAAAGGCTAGAAAAGTTGTCTGTTAACTAAAAAAAAATGTTTGCACTTGGAGACGAGGGAGGCGCTAAAAAATCTGCTGAAAATATACGCTGACACATGTTATATATAAAGTAATTACTGTTTTAGAGAGAAATTGACCTTTAACTATCTCGTAGACTATTTTTTATGAACCCGTATAATTTATTACTATTATGGTCATTATGACTATGATAGCAATACATAATTAAGAAAATGGTAATTTAAAATAAAATAATTACGTACTGTTTTCGGGCGACACTGATTATTAGCGATCTCGTAGATTATAAATAGACTCATAACGGGCTCGTAACACACAAGTCAATCCTTTTTTTTTAAATAATTTATTTATTCATCGTATTGCCATCCGGATAGTCATGCTTTTAGGTATTGGTTTAGGTTAGGACCCAAGCTAAAATCGACTTGATGTCGGTAGTTTCCGGGTGTTTACGTAGACGGCCGGAAAAAGCCGAATGAATAGTCAGTTGATATCGTCTAAAATAACTAACATTTAAAGCAAGAATACAATGAGTTAAAAAAGATTGGTTTTAATCAAATAATACAATTAGTCAAATTGTATGAAAGAAATATTTATTTTTTTTGCAGCTCTGCTGTATATGTTTAGCAGCACATTTTCTTTCCTTTTCCTGAAAATAAGGGGAGATAATTCAACCGGAAGTGATTTTTTTATTTTTTTTATTGTATAAATTAAAACATAAATAAAGGCAACGCTGATTTCTTTTTGGGTATAATATAACAGTTAACAACTTTTTTTTATTATATGAATTAAAAATTTCTGAAAAGTCAACAATGATTTTTTTAATTATAATTGAAAAGTTTTGATTGGTGTTTTTTTAATTTTTTTTTATTATAATTGAAAAGTTTTGATTGGTGTTTTTTTTTTATTTATTATAATTGAAAAGTTTTGATTGGTGTTTTTTTTTTATTTATTATAATTGAAAAGTTTTAGTTGGTGTTTTTTTTTTATTTATTATAATTGAAAAGTTTTGATCGGTGAATGTAATCCACTTACGGTGAATTCTGAGCGAATGGTACTTGGAGGAAAAAAAATGAAACTTTTCGATTTCTAAATCGGCAGCTGCTAAACATATACAGCAGAAGTGCCTTTTTTAACAAGGAAAATAATATTTTTGGGTGCTGCAAAATAAGACTAAACAGATAAAATGTTTTGCTTCTTACACATATTTTTTTTTTTCAAAAAAAAAATATCACTGAAAAAATGTTAAAGTAGGATAAGGGTTATAAAATGTTATTTTCTGCGCGAAAAGGATTGCTTTCTTAAGATAAATATCACTAAACAAGTGGTGAAATGTGTTTCTTTTCTTCGGGAGACGAAATAACATGTGTTAACTCGTTAAAATTCATTATTGCTTTCACCAATCTTTAGTGAATTTCGCGATTCAATCAATTAAAATGTTAACCTGCCGTCTGCTTATTTTTTTCGGATTCTGATTGGATAAGCGTAAACATCCGGAAACTACCGACGCCAAGTCGATTTTAGTACCTGATTTTATTACGAACTCGTATTATGAATAAATAATTGCGATGCGTTACCGCCTACCGTGTCATTCACTTCTCAGCGTAAACTAAAGGATGTTTATTTAAAATAATAATAAATTATTATGTCGATCAGCGAAACGGTCTCCTAACACCCGTCGCAATAGCGATCATTTTGACGTGTGTTAACTGCTATGTCATGTCATAAGTCGTAGCGATACAACAACGGGAGATTGAGCGACTCAATATTGGGTGTAGCGTTCCTCAAAATGCTCTCGAAATCCTTCGCAGATCTTCCGAGTCGACTCCAAGGCACGTCCATCTGGGTGCTTGACTTTTCCAATGTATCTATCTGAGCCACGCCTCGAAACTTCCCTACGCTCATCTGTGTCACAGTTCACGGCTTCATTGGAAACTTTCCTTAGCCTAGTCCTAACTACTTGGCCTTCATAACGCTCGCTAGCCTCGCGTCGTAAGTCCTGCTTAGGTAGTTCTATGCTTACAGTATCCCCATCAGCCATCACCCTGATTAGTTTCTCTTCTAAGTGCTTTTCCGTCTTGGCCTTATCTAAAGCGAGACGCTGGGCGTATTTGACCGAAAAGCTTTTGATCTTAGTTTTTAAGCTAACCCACCACTTAATCCCGGTAACCGCCCCCACTAAAGCCTTCTGGATAAGCTGCATTAGCTTTTCCCGAAAGTCTTGTATCTCCAGCAAGGTATTCAACTTCCAGTACCCGGCTAGTTTAGGCCTGTTTCCTAACTTCAACTGGGCTATAACTAGTTCATGGTCCAATTGACCTAACCATTTGAACGTAGGACACAGTATAAAGTCTACATCACCTCTTCTAACTAACATCCTATCCAAATAAGTATTCGGGTAGGAAGGCACACTATTTGTCCATGTCCAATTCTCCTGCCCAGGATGATCGACACGAAACCTGTCGACCAGATCGCATCTTTCCATCAGATCAACCAGGCTGGTCTCACATCTAGCTCCCCTCCCGACCTTGTCTATCTTGGGATCAAGGATGGCATTCCAATCTCCCATTAGAACTACGCGTTTCGGACATGCGACGAACACGTCCAGATCCCGAAAAAAGGAGACCCTCTCTCGAGCGGTGCTTGGTGCATGAACCGCAATGACCCGGAACACAAAATCCTTCTCGGCAATATCGGCCACGACCAGCCTGCCCCCGGAATCCCTATGAACAACGTCTACCGTCGCGGACAGTGTGTGTTTCACAAGCAATGAGACACCCTTCCCCCGGGGATTCCCATATGCTGAAAAGACGTTGCAATCTGTTGTCAGCACCTGACAATCCCCGGATGAAACAAAGTGCGTCTCCTGGATCGCAGCTACATCCACTCCCAGGGACAAGAGATCCGTCCGGACGCGAACCGCCCGGTTTAAAGACCTCAAGCCCCTTGCATTCAAACTAGCCAAGCGCACCGTTATGGACTTACCTTAAGCAGTGTCGCACCCGGCTCCGAAGTCTGCCGGCAAAAGGACTCCGACGCTATGCGCCATGCTCAATGTGGCCACTTCTTTGATATCCTGGCCGTTGCGAAAAGGTTAGTTTTAAGGCCCTATAGAGAGAAGGATGAACCAACATTTGGACCCTTCCCTTGCATTCTGGTAAAAGTTCGTCCAGGGAAGGGTCTTTGTCATTGGTGAGTTTTATTCCCGGTATGGCTCCCTCCGTGGCCTCCAGCATTTGCCAGACAGAGTTCTTGCGACCAGTTGGAAGCCTTACAAAAGTGGTTATGAAGGGAGCCTCCGAGAAATTGGTGGGGTCTTTTATGTCTTTACCCCATATCTGGCTGAAGTTCAACAGGGGTTTTCAATTCCTCTTCTCCCGGAAGGATACTTCTGTGCCGAAAGATAGGGGGTTAATTTTACACAACTCTCTCCCCAATTTAAAGGGAAGGGGTTTTTCATTAATTTTCCTTCGAGTCGGAGAGGAGAATTGGCTCCTTTTCCTCCCCGGTTCGACTAGTTTTTGCTGAGAGGATTCGGAGCTGGGTGGTGTGTGTGCAGGTGTTTGTTTTGATAAATGTAGTGTGGGGGCTGGTGTTATTGCTAGTGTTGGTGTGGGGGCTGTTGAGGGTGTTGATGTGTGGGCCGGTGCTTGCAGAGTGGAGGGAGGTGTTTCTTTTTCAAAATTGTTGTTCTGGGAATGAGAGTTGGCTGTGTAGGTGTAGGTTTTGGAGGTGTCGCGGATGGTGTCTGCTCCATGGGGGTTGGGCAATCTTTTCCTCTCTTATGCTTCTTATCCTCTTTTTTCCTATTGTTTTTTTTCTTTTGCTGAACCGGGAAGGAGCAAATTTGTGTGTATCTCCTCCTCACCGACTCCTTCCTCTTCGTCGGAGGATTTGTTTTGTTTTCTCTTTACCGCCTGCCGGTTTTGCGGCCTGGGGGCAATCTGTCCATCCTGCCGCTGTTGCTGCTGTTCCTGCGGTTGGGCAAGTGGTGAGATCGCGGCGGAAGCAGTTACATTCTTCCCCCCTTTCTTCACCACTGTCCTCCATTCCTCTTCCGCTCTTTCCAAAGGCTTTTCTGATCTTGGGGCTGCTGCTAGAGCAGAAATTGGAAGAGTGGTTGCAGCTGTCTTGAGCACCTGCACAGGAGCAGCCGGTGGCGTTATTTGGCTGTGAACTGCTTTTTGGGGGCAGTTCTTGGCCATGTGGCCTATTTGCTGGCAAAACCAGCAGTGCGGGCGACGGCCTCCTACCACGATCGGCTTGTTCCAGCCTCTATGCGTCAGCCACGGTGGAATTGCAAAGAAGTCTGCCTGAGTCAGCTTCATGGCGATCGTGTAGTCGGCCATGTGTAAACCGTTTCTAGACCTTACCGGGTCCACTTGCTCCACATCCCCATCCCCAAACTGGCTGAAGTATGCGCCCAGGTAATCCGCACACAGCTCAGGTGGGGCATTATAAATGTGGACCCGGGTTCTCCTCCTGCCCCGGTATTCGGGCTGTAGTTTTATACTCCCGCTCCTCATCTCTTTCATGGAGAGTCGTTCTGCTTCCTCCCGAGAGGGGAGCAGGATGTCCCACATGGCATAGCTCCTCTGGCAGATATAAGTTGCCGAAATGTCCAGCTTCTTCAGGAGCTCTGCCATATCCTTATTTTGAGTCCCAGGGGGCGATTTTCCTTCAAGTCCGAGGGTACGAGGGACAAAACCCTGTCCTCAATCTCCTCCCAGGAACCCGGCACAGGCTGCAGTACACTTCCTTCGATGTACTGCTTATATTTTTTAAAGTACAACTTCTTGTACTCCTGTTGGGACAACCTCTTCTCTGGGTTCTTCTCCCCCCCAAGCGGTCTCCCTCGGTGATGCTGTTTTGGCCTCCCCCTGGTCCCTGATGGTGGAACCAGAGGCGCCTTGGCTCCTGGAAGCGGAGTCCTTCTTCTAAGGATTCCAGAGGGCGTTGGAAGTAGAGGGAATCACCACATTGGGTGAAACCGGCTCTTTTCCCTTTTCTGCTCCCTCGCTGGGGGAACTCAGGCTCTTTGTGCTGGGGCCGCATACTGGGGAAGCCATGCTTGCCTCCACTGAAGAGGGCACCACCACCTTGGGTGAAACCGCCCCATTTCCTTTTTCTACTCCCTCATTTGAGGAGTCACCCTCTGGGGGAGCAACCTCTTTTTGGTTTGTATTCTCGCAAAGGGAATCCTTTTTAGGGAAAGCCGACACTGGCATAATGAAATCCGGGCGGTAAGCCCCGTCGGTGCACTTTGCGAGTTTCACTTCCCCATTGGGGAAATCAGCCTCCAGGGGAGCATCCCCTTTTTGCTGTTCATTCCCGCATGGGGAGTCCTTTTTGTGAAAGTCTGTATCCGGGCGGTATGACCTGTCTTTTTTGGCTCCCCCATTGACGGAATCGTCCTCTATGGGAGCACCCGTCTTGGTAGGGTTCAGGCTGAGGGATGTGTCACACTCCCCAGCGTTCTTGGTGTTGGTAAATGAAGAAATCTCTTCCATGTCTCCGCCAGTTAAAATAATCATAAAAGAAAAAAGTGTGTGTGTGTGGGGGGGGGGAGCTGAAAAGTTCACGATTTCAACTGGCGTGGAGACGGCGTCGACTATAGAGCCGGTTAGCCAGTTGCCTTCCAAATAGTGTTAAAACACAAAAAGTTCGGGAAAGGAACCCATTACTATTTATCTACCTCCCACAAGGTAAAATGTGACACAAGGTCGGGAAAGTGGGATTAGATAAGCCAGGGCTCGAGGTGAGTATTCTGGCCATTTAAAAATTGCCTGGGCAGGCCCGTCGGCATTCCCGGTAGGGCGCCTCAGGCAGTAAGCAATAAACTTACTCCTCCCCAAAGAGGGGAGGCAAAGCCTGGGAGGTTGCACCTCCTAGAACTGCACAGGACCAGACAACCCCAAATAGACCGGCGTAAATCCAGACCCAAAAGCCCGGACAATACCAGTTTATTAGGTGGGGTATTTGTATACATATTAAATAACGACTCAATCAGTGAAATTAAAGGAATAAATAATTATGCTCCGTCATTGTTTTCACTAATGTTTGTATACATATTAAATAACGTCTCAGTGAAATTAAAGGAATACAAAATTATGCTCCGTCATTGTTTTCACTAATATTTGTATACATATTTAATAATGTCTCAATCAGTGAAATTAAAAGAATAAATAATTATGCTCCGCCATTGTTTTCACTAATATTTGTATAAATATTAAATAACGTCTCAATCAGTGAAATTAACGGAATAAATAATTATGCTCCGCCATTGTTTTCACTAATATTTATACAAACATTAGTGAAAACAATGACGGAGCATAATTATTTATTCCTTTAATTTCACTGATTGAGTCGTTATTTAATATGTATACAAAAATTTGTGAAAACAATATACAAACATTAGTGAAAACAATGACGGAGCATAATTATTTATTCCTTTAATTTCACTGATTGAGTCGTTATTTAATATGTATACAAAAATTTGTGAAAACAATGGCGGAGCATAATTATTTATTCCTTTAATGTCACTGATTGAGACATTATTTAATATGTATACAAACATTATTTATTCCTTTAATATCACTGATTGAGACGTTATGCAATATGTATGAAAACAATGGCGGAGCATAATTATTAAACTTGCCATTATATGCTTAAGCTCGATTTTACAGCACCTGGTCACCATAAATCGTCACACATTTAGTACTGGCCACGCTATGCATTGCTTAACTTCTTCTTTTTGACCAATAATAATGACAACAGAACGTTCTTAACATTGTATTGTTTTATTCCCGGACAACGCCAAATACAAGGAGGTGTACTAAATCGCTCTATCTTATTCCCCTCCCTTTGGTGAAGGCAATAGTCTGAAGAGAAATGAAAAAAAATCAATAATAATGTGACGATGGCATAAAAATAGATACAAACCTATCACTATGACGTCATGTACCTATCAATGTGACGTCACGTGCACAAGATAACATTAAAAATCGTGATCACATTAAACGAAAACATGGCTATTTGACCTCTTAAAAATGAATTTTTTTTTTTAATTTTTAGATATTATTTTCTCGAGGTTATGGCGGTTAAAATAATACCTGATTTGGGGGTGTTTGTATAGTATTTTTTAAGTTTTAGCGAGACATACACACACACAGATGTTTGCCCTATATATATTGAGACTAGCAGGGGTACCCGGCGTTGCCCGGGGCTCTCCCTCCTCCTCTCCGCAAGCAAAATAGGATATTGAGAACTTTTCTCCCGGACAAGGACGAGTATTTAGAAAATCAAGATGGCCTCCAGAGCACTACTAAAATCACTCTTACCGATCCCCCCTCCTTTTCATCTGCACAATAGTCCGAAGAGAAACACTACAGTAGCTCTATCTAAGACATTTAGCACTTTTCTTCCGGACAACGCCGAAGCCTCTGGGTCCTAAATTGACAGAGGCCCCCACAGTGCTGGGTCCTATACTGTAGAAGCACCCCCGGTGCTGGGTCTTATACCGTAGAAGCGCCCCGGTGGCTATACTGCAGAAGCACCCAATCCCTGTACTGCAGAAGCCTCTGGATCCTATACTGTAGAAGCACCTCCGGTGCCTATACTGCATAAGCACCCATGTTCCATATTCTGTAGAAGCATTCCGGTCCTATATTGTAGAAGCACCCCCGGTGCTGGGTACTATACTGTAGACGCACCCCTGGTTCCTATACTGTAGAAGCAGCCCTGGTCCCTATACTGCATAAGCACCCATGGCCCCTATTCTACAGAAGCATCCGGGTCTTATATTATAGAAGCATCCCTGGTTCCTATACTGTAGAAGCCCTTGGGTCCTATACTGTAGAAGCGCCCCCCCTGGTGCCTATACTGCAGAAGATCCCCCCGCCCAGGTCCATATACTTCAGAAGCCTCCGGGTCCTATATTGTATAAGCACCCCCACAGGATGAAGATGTTGATAATACCGTAGAAGCGCCCCAGGGGCTATACTGCAGAAGCACCCCGTCCCTGTACTGCAGAAGCCTCTGTATCCTATACTGTAGAAGCACCTCCGGTGCCTATACTGCATAAACACCCATGGTCCCTATTCTGTAGAAGCATTCCGGTCCTATATTGTAGAAGCACCCCCGGGGCTGGGTCCTATACTGTAGACGCACCCCTGGTCCCTATACTGTAGAAGCAGCCCTGGTCCCTATACTGCATAAGCACCCATGGTCCCTATTCTGCAGAAGCATCCGGGTCTTATATTGTAGAAGCACCCCTGGTTCCTATACTGTAGAAGCCCTTGGGTCCTATACTGTAGAAGCGCCCCCCCCCTGGTGCCTATACTGCAGAAGAACCCCCCGCCCAGGTCCATATACTTCAGAAGCCTCCGGGTCCTATATTGTTACATCTCCCACTCTCTGTCTCGCGCGCGTGGTACTTCTCCCACTCTCTGTCTCGCGCGCGTGGTACTTCTCCCACTCTCTGTCTCGCGCGCGTGGTACTTCTCCCACTCTCTGTCTCCCGCGCGTGGTACTTCTCCCACACTCTGTCTCGCGCGTGTGGTACTTCTCCCACACTCTGTCTCGCGCGCGTGGTACTTCTCCCACACTCTGTCTCGCGCGCGTGGTACTTCTCCCACACTCTGTCTCGCGCGCGTGGTACTTCTCCCACACTCTGTCTCGCGCGCGTGTTACTTCTCCCACACTCTGTCTCGCGCGCGTGGTACTTCTCCCACACTCTGTCTCGCGCGCGTGGTACTTCTCCCACACTCTGTCTCGCGCGCGTGGTACTTCTCCCACACTCTGTCTCGCGCGCGTGGTACTTCTCCCACACTCTGTCTCGCGCGCGTGGTACTTCTCCCACACTCTGTCTCGCGCGCGTGTTACTTCTCCCACACTCTGTCTCGCGCGCGTGTTACTTCTCCCACACTCTGTCTCGCGCGCGTGGTACTTCTCCCACACTCTGTCTCGCGTGCATGGTACTTCTCCCACACTCTCTCTCTGTCTCGCGCGTGTTACTTCTCCCACACTTTTTCTCTGTCTCGCGCGTGTTACTTCTCCCACACTCTTTCTCTGTCTCGCGCGCGTGTTACTTCTCCCACTCTCTCTCTCTCACACGCGCGTGTTACTTCTCCCACTCTTTTGATAGTTGTTTCACTCTCCCTTGTTCGCCGCTTCAATCTCTCGCTCTCTCTTCTTCGACGATTCTCTTTCACTCCCTCTTTTGTGCGTTACCCCCCCTCTCTCTCTCTTGTGCGTTACTTCTCTCTTGTACGAAATCTCCATTTCTCACATGTTACTTCTCTTTTCATGTGCTACTTTCGTCACGCTGCTCTCCCTCCCTCTCTCCCTCCACCCCCTCTCTCTCGCGCGCATTATTTTTATCCCCGTCTCGCACTTGTTAATTACCTCAAGCTCGTTACTTTTCTCTATCACACTTGTTACTTCTCTCTCCCTTTCGCCTATCTACTCTCTCTGTCTTTTGCTCACCATCTTTCTCTCTTTTTTACCCAACTACTCTCTTATCTTTCTTTTGTTTTTACTTCTTTCTCTTATTCTTGTATTACTTCCATCTCATGTTACTCTCTCTCTCTCTCTCTCTTTACTTTACCTTCTTTCTTTGCGCCCTGTTACTACTCTCTTGCATTACTTCTCCCTTCTTTCGCGCGTGTTATTTCACTCTCTCTCTCTCTTTTGTTCACCTCAATTTTCTCTTCTTATCTCTCTCTCTTTTCTTTTTTCCTACCACCCCTCTCTCTCTCACACACTCTCTGTCGCCTCTCGCTTTTCCTCGCGTGCGCGTTACTTACATGTCTCACTCATTCTCCCCTTCTCTTTATCTCTCTCTTTCTTTCGGTCACTGTGTCTTTCACTTTCATTCTCTCCTTCCCTCCTGTTTTAACTCCCCCCCCTCTCTCTCTGTGTGGCTTGTCAAATCCCGTTACCATGGTATCGATTGTGCAAACGATCCGGCCGTTTTATAAATAGCTCGCATGTGTCATCGCTAAACATCCATGAAAAGAATTGGAAGACACGACACTAGCCACTTTCTAACACACAAACATCATATGCTCTCTTTCTCTCTCTCTCTCTGTCTTCTTCTCTCTCGATCGATAAGCCGATACGAATGCTACACCAGAACATTATTAACGAGACTCGGATGTTGACAAGTGTGTGTACAGGGGGGATCGAATAGCGGTGGACGGAGCGGGGAGCACGGGCTTGAAGTGCGTGTGGTCCTTTCTTTATTCGTTGGGCCAGAAACAAGACGATGAAAGCAAGAAAAATACAAAATCAAGATAACTAACAAAAATAATTGTCGTCTTTAATGACACACACGCACACACACACACACACATATACACACACACACATACACACACACACACATACACACACACACACATATATATATACATATATAATAGAAATTTGAAAATCCAAATAATGTAATCTTCAAAATAAAAATAATTCATTTAAAAGGCTTAGACTTTTGGTAAATATGTCCTTCTCAAGCGAGAATTCCCTTTGTATTCTTCTTTCGTTTTCATTTTACTTGTATTAACGTGAAGAGGAATGATCTGCTCGTGGAAACAGAAAAATATACGTCCGGTGTTGCCGACAAGAGTTGTAAAGAAAGTAAAGTCTTGTATGGATGTGTGAGCGTGGTTGGCGTTATACATATATATATATATATTTGAGAAAGAAAGGATGAAGGTAATCCGACGTAATGGAAAATGAAAAGGAAAAACCAAAACGGATGTTTTTTTTATATATTCATCAACGTTTCGTCTTTATTCGTAAGACTTCCTCAGGATGATAATTTCAAGAAAAATGTCATGCAAGTACGTGAAAATATTGTGTTGATATGATGGGTTGATGAGAAAAAGTAGTAGCCAATATTTTCACGTACTTGCAGTTTACGATCCAAAGTGAGAAGGATAATTGTCTTCCCAATTGTCTTAACCTTAGATCATATTTGCTCTTTCCAAATATGATCTAAGATTAAGATCGGATTCTAACTCTGCCTGATGAGATTTCAGTTTATAATAGCTGTTGATCGATAACATCGACATGCCAGTGTCGCAGATTTTGTACATGTCTGTGAAAATAAAAATAATCATATATATATATATATATATATATATATATATATATATATATATATATATATATACAGATGTCACACATTCTTCTTTCAATACATGCTTCTGTTGTGGTTTGGTTAATTGTTTCTTTTTGTTCTTCAAGTATTCTCTTAATCGTTTTCGAAGATATTGTAACGATCTGAATGTCAAGGTTATTAAAGTTAACTTCAACGCTGTTTTACTGGATTAGTTTTCAAAATTACCATTTTTTTCTTCATAGATGTTTTCTCTAAAATAGTATGAATGTTTTATTGTTTTTATGGCTTCGACCGAGAAATGAATGTCATCAAACTAATGCCACACTTCGCATAATCGAGCCAAATATTCACAACGTTGGCATTCAAACTGTGGTCAACATTCTAAAGTGATACACAAAAACAATCAACAAGTGTACCTCTTTTGGGGGAGCTGGATTTCCCCCCACATTAAAAACCCCTTGTGTCTAACTCTACCCTCGTGGGAAGGCAAGTAAACAAAGTTCACAACAGAATCACACGACTTTTATTTGTAAAGCGGTTAAAGAAAATGTGTTCCGCAGACGATAATTTTTTGGAAAGCAACTTTTTTTCATCGAAATTCCGCATGTTGCTAGGCACTCGAAGGAAGAAGGCAAAGTTGTTTTCAGTTGTGGTAGAGGGACGAGTTCTTGTTGTGAATTTCTTACACGGATGAACCAGAGATGTGAGGTCAGTAAAGCACTTTAAATAAAAATAAGAATCAAGTAAAGAAAGACTAGCAACGTCTCTTCTGTTGGACTATAGAGAATAGACGAGATCTTCGTTCTCTAAATTGCGAAATCGTCGGCGTCACCAACTCGCTTTGAATTCACGCTTTGCGATGAACATACGTAGTTGTATTCTTCTGCCACAGAATTTTACTTAATGTGGAACATAAACGTATTTGTCGACAGTGAGTCGCCACAACATATTCAAGCAAAAATTGATATTAAAATCGAAATTCTTTGATGCGTAGTTTATAGTTAAAGGGAAATCTATACGATTTGTTTTTATTTTAAAATAATTTTGTTCACTCCAAACAAAGTATATTGCAAGTGAAGTGTAAATGAATATTGTGATAGGGGCCAGCTTTATAGGGGCAACCTGAGTGGGGAGCTGGGCAGCAAAACGTTTGTTCACATTATGTTTAAATGGCTGCATATTTGTACGGTCGGGGAAACAGGGAGCAGGGAAGTCATTCCAAAAGCAAGTGGTCTAAAGAAAGAAGCTATCAAAGAATTATTTCTGGTACCTCATTCTAGGCCATTCTATAATGAAAGGTTAAGATTTAGCTGCTAGCCGCTTGAGTCGAGGGTATTTACAGTGACAGGGTACGATTGCAGTATATTCATCGGAGAATATTCCGTGGAAATACTTGTAAAACAAGCACATGGAGGCAACACTATGGCGATGCTACAGGGGCTGGGGCTTAGCAGATAGTGCGGGACCTATTAGGTTAGAAGTTATTTTTTGCACCCTGTCTAAGAGAAAGAGGCTAGTGGTTGGTAGACGAGCCCAGATGTGGCAACACTATTTCATGCACGGGCAAATAGTGGTTTTATAAAGATGTAGGATACTAGCCTGTTAAAGGGAGCCAACCTTCTTTGCAATAGATTTAACATCTTTTATGTACGTATTCACTTAATGTTGCCTGCTTGGCAGCTTTTAAAGCTAACAAGACTGTTGAAAGATGATCATTAAAATTGCATTTTATATTCCGTATTCTACTGGAACTCGATACCTCTTAAAACATATGACAGTGGGCGAAATACCTTTTTTATCTGGTACTTTTAATTTTAAAATAACTAAAATTTTAAATTGACGAACAATAGTTTCTCTTTTTACATGTTTCAACTGCATTTATTTATTTATTTATTTATATATATATATATATATATATATATATATATATATATATATATATATATATATATATATATATTTATATAAATAAATATATATACATATATATATATATATATATATATATTTATATAAATAAATATTAAATATTAAATATTTATACCTACAGACGCTAGCGTTTCGAGCGTATAGCTCTCATCAGTGCAGGAAAGTAACAATTTAAGACAGTCGGGAAGTGCGAACCCGGTTCACAGTGTCAACCTAGAATCTGCAAGCAGTCGCTCTATCCTCGCGATACAAGGACGAACGTACTCGGAACTTTGCTTTAGAGCTGTTTAACAGTCTATTTTTAATATACCCGAGAGTGCCCGACTTTAATTTCTTAAAGGAGCTTATTATAATATTTACAAATAAATATTAAATATTATACCTGCAGACGCTAGCGTTTCAAGCTTATAGCTCTCATTAGTGCAAGAAAGTAACAATTTCAGACTGTCAGCCTAGAATCTACAAGCATTCTCCCTATCCTCGCAGCCACCGTAAACTAACACGTGATTAAGGGAAATTAACATCTATATGTGAATATAAGCGGCAGAAGATAGAAGACTAATCGAACTTACCTTTATATATATATATATATATATATATATATGTATATATATATTTATGTATATATATATTTATATATATATATATATATTTATGTATATATATATTTATATATATATATTTATATATTTATATATATATATATATTTATATATTTATATATATATATATATTTATATATTTTTATATATATATATATTTATATATTTATATATATATATATATATATATATATATTTATATATATATATATATATATATATATATATATTTATATATATATATATATATATATATATATATATATTTACATTTACTAATGAATACCCATATATCAAGGCCCGGGGTTACCTGATGATAAGGGTTTAAAAGATCGGCAGTCGGACGATGTTCGCCTCCACAACAGAACCGGTAACAACGGGTGGGATTGGCAGAAGATTACTTAAGAGGAATTGATTATTTAGGAGGATGGCTCAAAAAAGTATTTGTCTACATTAGACTAGAAGACAACCATGCTATAGTCGATTTGTAAGCAGACTCGTGGTATCTGGTTCCACATGCGTGATGTTCTAGGAACCAAACTTTTTTCATGGAAATTTCGTTTAATTTTTGGTAAGGAGAATGGAAAGTTCTTTGCTTTGATTGTAGCTGGACGAGTTCTTACTGTGAATGTTTTACAAGGGGAATTAGAGATTGGAGCTCAGTCCAGCGCCTACTATGAACATAATACAGTAGAGAGAGGCTAGAAAAATCTCGTATGTGTGAAAGAGGTTGTGGGGACGAGAAGAGATCATCCCCCACTAGATTTTAGATTCGATTTTGTACATTGTCAAGACAGGAAATAGTGCCCCGAGCGGCACCTCTCTGGATATGACAGCAATACTCTATCTCAGGAGATACTATTCAATTGTTTTACTTTTTATATTATAGTGTAAGCTCGATAAGTTGGTCTATGATATCTATTTCATCATTCATTTCAGTGGGACCACAAATACAGAGATATTAGGATTCCTTTCGATTCTAATTTTAATTTTGGTATCAGAAAAAGGGTTTAGTTTCTTAACGAATGAGTATGTTTAACGCTCAGGGGACCTCCAGATGAACCTGTCAAAAACTTATGAAATCCGTCAAAAACTTAGTAGCATGTAAATAAAGAAGAAACATCTCCCTTTTGTTTTGTTGGGAAAAGAAAATAACGTAACATTATGGCAATAGGTAATAATAAATCCCCAAAATATACGAAACAAAACATTGATCAAGAAAATTATAAAGTACCGTCACTTTTATTGTAAACAAAAAAATATTAATCAACAAACAATATTTTATCTATATTATTTGGTTTATTCGGACTACTGCTCTCATCTTAAATGTTAGTCTCACACCGTTTCTTCCAATGTAACCCCTGGCCTTCTTCAGGTGCATATTTTCGAACTCGGGAATCTGTACAGCAACCCTTGATTTAATCATACGAGTAGCTTACTCTCATTCCGTCAGCCGTGACCGGGTAGAAGTCTTACGTAATTCGTAATTGAATTCTTAGTATCGTCCGCATGAAGGATTGAACCTTCAACGTCCAGATACCGGTCACTTCGAACTGCTTGCACTTAGCACTTATATCCGTTACGCCACAGGTCCTTGCATACAATTCTAGTATGAATTTAAAAAAAAAAAAGAAAAATATTTTCTCGTCCCGGAAGCTACACCTGTTGTAAATGCCACGTCCTGGAGGCTACACCTGTCGTAAATGCCACGTCCTGGAGGTTACACCTGTCGTAAGTGCCACATCCTGGAGGCTACACATGTTGTAAATGCTACACCCTGGAGGCTACACATGTTGTAAATGCTACACCCTGGAGGCTACACATGTTGTAAATGCTACACCCTGGAGGCTACACATGTTGTAAATGCCACGTCCTGGAGGCTACACATGTTGTAAATGCCACGTCCTGGAGGCCACGCCCGTCGTAAGTGCGACGTCCCGGCGGCCACGCCCGTCGTAAGTGCGACGTCCCGGCGGCCACGCCCGTCGTAAGTGCGACGTCCCGGCGGCCACGCCCGTCGTAAGTGCGACGTCTCGGCGGCTACTCCTTGAATGCCAAACTTGTAGTAAATGCCACGTCGTTGGGTGCTATTCTCATAAGAAATGCATTCTATAATAGTGACTATACTTTATAGATACACGTTTTTCTGGACAGCAAGTCAGAACAAGCTATCAAGAAAAACGGTATTAACATCGAAACTCAGTAATGTGTAGGCTTTTAACGTAGGGCAATTGTTATACTTTTTAAATGCAAATGCATTGTGTACATGTATGAAATAAAGGTTTAACTAAGTTACGCTAAAACATGGAAGTCGATTGAATACAAAATAAAAAATGAAATCGCAGAGAGTATAGGAAAGAAGCCTGTAGTAGTTCTACGTTCAGGAGTCACGCCTGTAGGAAGTGCCACGTCATGGAGGCCGCGTTCGTTGGAATTATATTGATTATGCATTATAGATAACCCTTTTTACTTTTATCTGGACAGCGAGTCGCTATAAGCTATCAAGAAAAACGGTATTAACATCGAAATTCAGTAATGTGTAGCTTTCAATGTAGGACAAATCTATAAGTTCACTTTTTATTTATAATCAAATTCAAACTCGTAGCGTAGATAAAGATTTAAATAAATTAGTCCAATACATGGATGTCCATGAATGCTTTTTATAAAAAAGCAAAAGAATAAAAACGCAGGGGAAAGAACGAAGAGAAAAACAGTGCGAAAATGAAAGAGTGAAAAAGTCTAAAATAAACATTAAAAGTTTCTATACTGTTGTCATTCGTACTTCGGTGAACACCACCCGTTTTTTTGCCAGATAACGATCATTGTGTGAGAAATTTGAGTGAGTAAGAAATAATAATACCAGTTGGAGTAGTAGTAGTAATAATAATAATAATGATGAAAATAATAATGATAAATACGACTGCTACTACTACAAATTATAATAATAATAATAATAATAATAATAATAAGTGTATGTTACGAATCAACAAACATCGATAACTAATGGATATTTGGCATCTGTTTTCCTGAAGCCGAAACTATGCTATTACTTTTATTAATACACTATTATACTATCTTTTAATGCTCAATTAACTGTTGGAAGTAATATATCTTTTCTCTTGGCATTATCTATTGGGTAGGTGGTGTGGTATCTTTTCTGTTGTCATGAGACCATGCTCCCAGACATTTCGTCATCCTCTGAGCGTAATGTAGTATATGTTCGTTCTTCATGATAACATCCTCCCAGGCATTACCTCCTTGGTGTGTAGCGTAGTATCTGTTCTATGGTCATGATACCATTCTCATATAAATCACCTTCTCCTTTCTTGGTGTATGTTGTAGTGATATGCTAAAAAAATATGCAACGGCTGGTTTTAATAATTAAATATTTGAACGTTTGATGCTCGCGAGGTTATTTGTATGTAAACATAAGTGATCAACCGTAGTCGAGGGTACCCGAAGTCACCCCTTTCCTTGGCTACTACACCCAGAGGGCAACGCTCATTTACCTGGATAGCTCCACTTACTTCTAAGCCTCGCCTTATGATGCTCAATGTTTAGCAATTAGGCATTAAGTTACAATTTTCGAGAGTTTTATATGATTCGACCTAGGATTCAACCTCAGTCTTCCGGTTCATTAGTGAACATTCAAACAATTATGCCAAAATTGAGCCGATGGAAGACCGAATATTTTGTCAACGGAATATCTTTGGCGAAAAGTATAATGTTACAGATGTCGTAATGTAAAGCTTATGGACATTTTATATCTTAACTCTTACAATTTTAGCGACTACGTGTTCGGATACATCTTACCTTACCATTGTGCCTTGTTATTGTGAGTAACACACATTAGGGGCAGAGTAAATGACAATAGAGAATAAACAGTAGGATTTACATAAACGTATATTCTCACATAAACAATTTCACAGAGACAAATATAAAATGGAGATGCGAAACATGTAAAGTGAAACTTGATATGATATGATGTACAGATGGGAGAACATACATTAGTACCATAGAAAGAATGCCCCAATACAATAAAACATACACGTGTCTTTCAAGGGTTGTAGATATACAAGACATGTGAGCAATGAATAAGTAAATATTACTTACACTTAAATTTCAGTTGGGTTGCTCTGGAAGTCTATGCGACTGCTACCAGAATGAAGTCTATACTAGTATTACAATAAAAGGCTCTTTAATGACACAATGTCAGGGTTTGTGAAGGCTATGCAAAGACAGACAGCTAATCAGACTATGTCCGATGGCTTCGAAAGCCTAGCCAGCAAAGTGATGAACCTCGTTTTTGATTCAACACTTGCACGGAAGGAGGTTTCTTAACTTCAGGACAGGAAATTGCATTTCGGTAATGTTTCCAGAACAACTGCTTCCCAGCTGAACACATCATAGTCTTTTTCAAGTATCGTGTTAACAAATTCTGTTGTAGCCGTCCTCTTAAATAATTAAATTCTGCTTAGTTTCAACAATCGTTACCAATCCTTACGGTGTTGTGTCACTGTTCCCCTGACAAACCCATTAACCCTCATTCTTAGTGGCTTTTGGGCGTTGAGAAGCGGTGCCACGTTACTACATAAAACAAAAATAAATACAACAGGAATCCATCGGATATCAGCCAAAAGAATATCTCTCAGATGATTTTAGGACAAAATAAAGTTTCTGCTTGAATAATGTCGGGAACTGGAATCGAACTCTGACAACACAAGTTTCAAAATTAAAATTTGGAGATGTTCGCATTGAAGTGTTAAGTTTAAGTGTTTGTCTTCTCTTTTTCTTATGTCATTGTTTCTGCTGCCTTGTTTGTCGTTTCGCGCTGGCCACTCCGTTTTACCAAGTGAATAATGCCAATCCATCTTTGTTCTTCAAGTCCTTTATATCCAACCGAATAATTCAAGTACCTTGCCTTGTCTGGACACTAGACGACATAAACGACCTTTTGAAGCACTCCATATCCTGTCTATTCTAAAATTAAGATTCAGACAAAGAAATCGCCAAGAACAAAAAGGCGCGCTATTTTAGAAGCAGGTAAAAGTGCACACCCGCACACAAGGATCTTAAGAGAACTTCAATTATTTATATTGAAGAAATTACTTGCATAACTTTTTTTAGTCGCGTGCAGAGGGCGGAGAAGGGGCGACTGAGCAATGGCCCCGAGCATCCAAATTGAGAAAAGAGGCATCCAATCATATTCAAACTATTCCTTCTTTTCTCATAATATTTCGCAGTCAGTACTAATACTTATAATTGCGTATTTGAGGCATACAATAAAAAAGTTGGCCTGGGCAGACATCTGCACACCACTGGCTTCATAAAGATGCATCTACATTGTTTCTATAAAACTCTATAGCAACATTCATATGTAATATGTGTCTTAGTTAATGTTTGTTTATTGTTAATGTTTAAAAATTTTATTCAAATGTCATTTATTATTATTTTTAAATAGTTTCATTAAAACAAAATTCGTAATACAATGTATATACTGCTAGTCTGGGTCGAGAACATGCGTTGAATGGAGAGAAATGATCTAAGAATGATACAACGGGTGTGTAATATCAGTCTGGAAGGCATGCTTAGATCTGATGACATCAGAGGAAGATTAAATGTGGACAGAATAGAGAGATGTGTGCAGAACAGAAGACGTCGGTTGTATGGCCACATTAAAAGAATGGATGACAGTTCTTCGGTTAATAGATGTAGAACAGTTGAGGTAGCAGAGGTAGCGGGATCATTTCATAATGGAAGGCTAATGAAACATGGAAGGAAGTGATAAGGATGGACTTTACAGAAAGAGATAAATAAAGACCTAGACAGAAATAGGTTAGCTTGGTAGTCAATCTCTAGAAGCCGTCTAACACATGCCAGCATTAAAACCAGACGTTAAACCGGATATGATGATGCTGTATCTTGTCACCGTGCACACTTTTTAACTGAACATGTTTTGATTATTGGTAGGAAAGATGAATAACGTAAACGCTAAATAATATTAGTGTGAGAAGAGGAATGATGTAACCAATTAAGAAAGGCGAAAGAGAGAGACAGAGAGGGGGGGGGGAGAGAAGAAAAGAGAAAGATAGAGGGGCATTAAGAGAGCACAAGAGTTTAATGAATATTTTTTTTTAATGGAAATCGCTCCAGACAAGGCACGAAGCCACTTGATGTAAGGAGCTCACAAGAACAAATATGACTATCGCAAAGACAGGAGATGACTATTGACCTTCGTCTCGAAAAAACAAGATTATAGGCAGGAGGAAAACAGTCAGCTACTGGAATAGGAAGATGCATGATAATGAGGTATCAAAAAAGCGAATTGACGGAGACCACTAGACCAACGAGTAAAACGAGCTGGAACAAAAGAAGCGGGGACTTGATCACATAATTCTGAAGAACACATGCCATAACAGTATTTATAGAAAAAGATGAGACTAGCAACACCAAGTCTGTGAGAGAGGGGTGTAGAGAAGAAGGGGTATGGCAATCAAAATCACAGATACGTTTCTGCCCTTTATCAAGAACCCTCAAATGGGACAGAGATTGACCAGTCCAAATATGACAACAGTACATAATACATGGTCTGATTGTGGATTTGTAGAGATAGAGAATAACTTCAGGTGTGAAAAAGTGTTCGGAGCGATAGAGAGAACCGATTTTACGACAAGCAGAAAGAGCAATGGATCTAATGTATGAACTCCAACAAAGATTTGATTAGAAAGAAAAACCAAGAAGTTTTAGAGTCGATTCCTTCTCAAGAGCAGAGGCATACATGAGAATCTCAGAAAGAAAAGGGACACACCTACGATTGAAAGACACGTATGTGTTATGTATGTTTAAACGTAGCCGCAGCAGTTGTAATATGCATGTTTCTTGAAAGCAGCAGCTGGAAATGCTGCTTGCTTCTCACTCGCATCATATTTACAGTTAGTAAATGTTATTGCGTATGTGCAGATGCAGTAGCAGTCGTAACTTAGAGTTTCTAAATATTTATGAAAACATTTTGGAATTTCCGAACACTTAATATAAATAATACTAACTTGCCGGTTCATGGGTAGTCTAGTTTAAAATGCAAATAATCGATTAAGACCTAAATGATCAAATATATCCAGTTAGGCTTGTTTATATTTTTATATATTTGTATGTACAGGATTCACCCCTAAACTAATTTACCAATCCTTATGGATATTGGAAAACAGCTGATAGGCGTACTGGTGGATAATGTGGGCTATATTTAGTTTAAATTAGTTCCATACCAAGGAGACAGAGAATGGGTAAAATCCTTTCATGAAAATTCAAATACCTCCGATTATTGTGGAAGTTTAACAATAGCTATTAGACAACAATTAATAAATGTTCATCAAATTTCAGTTTCTTCGGTGTATTTAAACGGTTAAAAATAGCATAAAATTTGACAACAATTAATAAATGTTTATCAAATTTCAGTTTCTTCGGGGTATTTAAACGGTTTAAAAGAGCATAATATTAGACAACAATTAATAAATGTTCATCAAATTTCAGTTTCTTCGGAGTATTTAAACGGTTTAAAAGAGCATAATATTAGACAACAATTAATAAATGTTCATCAAATTTCAGTTTCTTCGGAGTATTTAAACGCTTTACAAGAGCATAATATTAGACAACAATTAATAAATGTTCATCAAATTTCAGTTTCTTCGGAGTATTTAAACGGTTTAAAAGAGCATAATATTGGACAACAATTAATAAATGTACCTCAAATTTCAGTTTCTTCGGAGTATTTAAACGGTTTTAAGGAGATATAATATTAGACAACAATTAATAAATGTACCTTAAATTTCAGTTTCTTCGGAGTATTTAAACGGTTTAAATAAGCATAATATTAGACAACAATTAATAAATGTACCTTAAATTTCAGTTTCTTCGGAGTATTTAAACGGTTTAAAAGAAGCCTAATATTAGACAACAATTAATAAATGTTCATCAAATTTCAGTTTCTTCGGAGTATTTAAACGCTTTATAAGAGCATAATATTAGTCAACAATTAATAAATGTACAGCAAATTTCAATTACTTCGGAGTATTTAAACGGTTTAAAGTAGCATAATATTAGACAACAATTAATAAATGTTCATCAAATTTCAGTTTTTTCGGAGTATTTAAACGGTTTAAAAGAGCATAATATTAGACAACAATTAATAAATGTTCATCAAATTTCAGTCTCTTCGGAGTATTTAAACGCTTTATAAGAGCATAATATTAGACAACAATTAATAAATGTACAGCAAATTTGAGTTTCTTCGGAGTATTTAAACGGTTTTAAAAAGCATAATATTAGACAACAATTATTAAATGTTAATCAAATTTCAGTTTCGTCGGAGTATTTAACGGTTTAAAAGAGCATAATATTAGACAACAATTAATAAATGTTCATCAAATTTCAGTTTCTTCGGAGTATTTAAACGCTTTATAAGAGTATAATATTAGACAACAATTAATAAATGTTCATCAAATTTCAGTTTCTTCGGAGTATTTAAGCGGTTTAAAAGAGCATAATATTAGACAACAATAAATTAATGTACCTCAAATTTCAGTTTCTTCGGAGTATTTAAACGCTTTATAAGAGCATAATATTAGACAACAGTTAATAAATGTTCATCAAATTTCAGTTACTTCGGAGTATTTAAACGGTTTAAAAGAGCATAATATTAGACTACAATTAATAAATGTTCATCAAATTTCAGTTTCTTCGGAGTATTTAAACGCTTTATAAGAGCATAATATTAGACAACAATTAATAAATGTACAGCAAATTTGAGTTTCTTCGGAGTATTTAAACGCTTTATAAGAGCATAATATTAGACAACAATTAATAAATGTACAACAAATTTCAATTACTTCGGAGTATTTAAACGGTTTAAAAGAGCATGATATTAGACAACAATTAATAAATGTTCATCAAATTTCAGTTACTTCGGAGTATTTAAACGGTTTAAAAGAGAATAATATTAGACTACAATCAATAAATGTTCATCAAATTTCAGTTTCTTCGGAGTATTTAAACGCTTTATAAGAGCATAATATTAGACAAGAATTAATAAATGTACAGCAAATTTCAGTTTCTTCGGAGTATTTAAACGGTTTAAAGAAGCATAACATTAGACAACAATTAAGAAATGTTCATCAAATTTCAGTTTCTTCGGAGTATTTAAACGCTTTAAAAGAAGCATAACATTAGACAACAATTAAGAAATGTTCATCAAATTTCAGTTTCGTCGGAGTATTTAAACGGTTTTAAAAAGCATAATATTAAGCAACAATTAATAAATGTTCATCAAATTTCAGTTTCTTCGGAGTATTTAAACGCTTTAAAAAAGCATAATATTAGACAACAATTAATAAATGTTCATCAAATTTCAGTTTCGTCGGAGTATTAAACGGTTTAAAAAAGCATAATATTAGACAACAATTAATAACTGTTCATCAAATTTCAGTTTTTTCGGAGTATTTAAACGGTTTAAATAAGCATAATATTAGACAACAATTAATAAATGTTCATCCAATTTCAGTTTCTTCGGATTATTTAAACGGTTTAAAGGAGCCTAATATTAGACAACAATTAATAAATGTTCATCAAATTTCAGTTTCTTCGGAGTATTTAAACGCTTTATAAGAGCATAATATTAGTCAACAATTAATAAATGTACAGCAAATTTCAATTACTTCGGAGTATTTAAACGGTTTAAAGTAGCATAATATTAGACAACAATTAATAAATGTTCATCAAATTTCAGTTTTTTCGGAGTATTTAAACGGTTTAAAAGAGCATAATATTAGACAACAATTAATAAATGTTCATCAAATTTCAGTCTCTTCGGAGTATTTAAACGCTTTATAAGAGCATAATATTAGACAACAATTAATAAATGTACAGCAAATTTGAGTTTCTTCGGAGTATTTAAACGGTTTTAAAAAGCATAATATTAGACAACAATTAATAAATGTTCATCAAATTTCAGTTTCGTCGGAGTATTTAACGGTTTAAAGGAGCATAATATTAGACCAAAATTAATAAATGTTCATCAAATTTCAGTTTCTTCGGAGTATTTAAACGGCTTAAATGAGCATAATATTAGACAACAATTAATAAATGTCCATCAAATTTCTGTTTCTTCGGAGTATTTAAACGGTTTAAAAGGGCATAATATTAGACAACAATTAATAAATGTTCATCAAATTTCAGTTTCTTCGGAGTATTTAAATGGTTTTAAGGAGCATAATATTAGACAACAATTAATAAATGTACCTTAAATTTCAGTTTCTTCGAAGTATTTAAACGGTTTAAAGGAGCATAATATTAGACAACAATTAATAAATGTACCTTAAATTTCAGTTTCTTCGGAGTATTAAAACGGTTTTAAGGGGCATAATATTAGACAACAATTAATAAATGTTCATAAAATTTCAGTTTCTTCGAAGTATTTAAACGGTTTAAAGGAGCATAATATTAGACAACAATTAATAAATGTACCTTAAATTTCAGTTTCTTCGGAGTATTTAAACGGTTTTAAGGGGCATAATATTAGACAACAATTAATAAATGTTCATCAAATTTCAGTTTCTTCGGAGTATTTAAACGGTTTTAAGGAGCATAATATTAGACAACAATTAATAAATGTTCATCAAATTTCAGTTTCTTCGGAGTACTTAAACGGTTTAAAAGAGCATAATATTAGACAACAATTAATAAATGTTCATCAAATTTCAGTTTCTTCGGAGTATTTAAACGCTTTATAAGAGCATAATATTAGACAACAATTAATAAATGTACAGCAAATTTCAATTACTTCGGAGTATTTAAACGGTTTAAAGAAGCATAACATTAGACAACAATTAATAAATGTTCATCAAATTTCAGTTACTTCGGAGTATTTAAACGGTTTAAAAGAGAATAATATTAGACTACAATCAATAAATGTTCATCAAATTTCAGTTTCTTCGGAGTATTTAAACGCTTTATAAGAGCATAATATTAGACAAGAATTAATAAATGTACAGCAAATTTCAATTACTTCGGAGTATTTAAACGGTTTAAAGAAGCATAACATTAGACAACAATTAAGAAATGTTCATCAAATTTCAGTTTCGTCGGAGTATTTAAACGGTTTTAAAAAGCATAATATTAAGCAACAATTAATAAATGTTCATCAAATTTCAGTTTCTTCGGAGTATTTAAACGCTTTAAAAAAGCATAATATTAGACAACAATTAATAAATGTTTATCAAATTTCAGTTTCGTCGGAGTATTTAACGGTTTAAAAAAGCATAATATTAGACAACAATTAATAAATGTACCTCAAATTTCAGTTTCTTCGGAGTATTTAAACGCTTTATAAGAGCATAATATTAGACAACAATTAATAAATGTTCATCAAATTTCAGTTACTTTGGAGTATTTAAACGGTTTAAAAGAGCATAATATTAGACTACAATTAATAAATGTTCATCAAATTTCAGTTTCTTCGGAGTATTTAAACGCTTTATAAGAGCATAATATTAGACAACAATTAATAAATGTACAGCAAATTTGAGTTTCTTCTGAGTATTTAAACGCTTTATAAGAGCATAATATTAGACAACAATTAATAAATGTACAACAAATTTCAATTACTTCGGAGTATTTAAACGGTTTAAAAGAGCATGATATTAGACAACAATTAATAAATGTTCATCAAATTTCAGTTACTTCGGAGTATTTAAACGGTTTAAAAGAGAATAATATTAGACTACAATCAATAAATGTTCATCAAATTTCAGTTTCTTCGGAGTATTTAAACGCTTTATAAGAGCATAATATTAGACAAGAATTAATAAATGTACAGCACATTTCAATTACTTCGGAGTATTTAAACGGTTTAAAGAAGCATAACATTAGACAACAATTAAAAAATGTTCATCAAATTTCAGTTTCTTCGGAGTATTTAAACGCTTTAAAAGAAGCATAACATTAGACAACAATTAATAAATGTACAGCAAATTTCAATTACTTCGGAGTATTTAAACGGTTTAAAGTAGCATAATATTAGACAACAATTAATAAATGTACAGCAAATTTGAGTTTCTTCGGAGTATTTAAACGGTTTTAAAAAGCATAATATTAGACAACAATTAATAAATGTTCATCAAATTTCAGTTTCGTCGGAGTATTTAACGGTTTAAAGGAGCATAATATTAGACAACAATTAATAAATGTTCATCAAATTTCAGTCTCTTCGGAGTATGTTTAAATAATTAATAATAATAAATAATTAAATAATTAAATAATAAATAATAATAAATAATTAAATAATTAATAATTAACGCTTTATAAGAGCATAATATTAGACAACAATTAATAAATGTTCATCAAATTTGAGTTTCTTCGGAGTATTTAAACGGTTTTAAAAAGCATAATATTAGACAACAATTAATAAATGTTCATCAAATTTCAGTTTCGTCGGAGTATTTAAACAGCTTAAATGAGCATAATATTAGACAACAATTAATAAATGTCCATCAAATTTCTGTTTCTTCAGAGTATTTAAACGGTTTAAAAGCGCATAATATTAGACAACAATTAATAAATGTTCATCAAATTTCAGTTTCTTCGGAGTATTTAAATGGTTTTAAGGAGCATAATATTAGACAACAATTAATAAATGTACCTTAAATTTCAGTTTCTTCGAAGTATTTAAACGGTTTAAAGGAGCATAATATTAGACAACAATTAATAAATGTACCTCAAATTTCAGTTTCTTCGGAGTATTTAAATGGTTTTAAGGAGCATAATATTAGACAACAATTAATAAATGTTCATCAAATTTCAGTTTCTTCGGAGTATTTAAACGGTTTTAAGGGGCATAATATTAGACAACAATTAATAAATGTTCATCAAATTTCAGTTTCTTCGGAGTATTTAAACGGTTTAAAGGAGCATAATATTAGACAACAATTAATAAATGTACCTTTAATTTCAGTTTCTTCGGAGTATTTAAACGGTTTTAAGGGGCATAATATTAGACAACAATTAATAAATGTTCATCAAATTTCAGTTTCTTCGAAGTATTTAAACGGTTTAAAGGAGCATAATATTAGACAACAATTAATAAATGTACCTTAAATTTCAGTTTCTTCGGAGTATTTAAACGGTTTTAAGGGGCATAATATTAGACAACAATTAATAAATGTTCATCAAATTTCAGTTTCTTCGGAGTATTTAAACGGTTTTAAGGAGCATAATATTAGACAACAATTAATAAATGTTCATCAAATTTCAGTTTCTTCGGAGTATTTAAACAGTTTAAAGGAGCATAATATTAGACAACAATTAATAAATGTTCATCAAATTTCAGTTTCTTCGGAGTACTTAAACGGTTTAAAAGAGCATAATATTAGACAACAATTAATAAATGTTCATCAAATTTCAGTTTCTTCGGAGTATTTAAACGCTTTATAAGAGCATAATATTAGACAACAATTAATAAATGTACAGCAAATTTCAATTACTTCGGAGTATTTAAACGGTTTAAAGAAGCATAACATTAGACAACAATTAATAAATGTTCATCAAATTTCAGTTTCTTCGGAGTATTTAAACGCTTTAAAAGAAGCATAACATTAGACAACAATTAATAAATGTTCATCAAATTTCAGTTTCGTCGGAGTATTTAAACGGTTGTAAAAAGCATAATATTAGACAACAATTAATAAATGTTCATCAAATTTCAGTTTCTTCGGAGTATTTAAACGCTTTAAAAAAGCATAATATTAGACAACAATTAATAAATGTTCATCAAATTTCAGTTTCGTCGGAGTATTTAACGGTTTAAAAAAGCATAATATTAGACAACAATTAATAAATGTTCATCAAATTTCAGTTTTTTCAGAGTATTTAAACGGTTTAAATAAGCATAATATTAGACAACAATTAATAAATGTTCATCCAATTTCAGTTTCTTCGGAGTATTTAAACGGTTTATAAGAGCATAATATTAGTCAACAATTAATAAATGTACAGCAAATTTCAATTACTTCGGAGTATTTAAACGGTTTAAAAGAAGCATAATATTAGACAACAATAAATAAATGTTCATCAAATTTCAGTTTTTTCGGAGTATTTAAACGGTTTAAAAGAGCATAATATTAGACAACAATTAATAAATGTCCATCAAATTTCTGTTTCTTCGGAGTATTTAAACGGTTTAAAAGCGCATAATATTAGACAACAATTAATAAATGTTCATCAAATTTCAGTTTCCTCGGAGTATTTAAACGGTTTAAAAGAGCATAATATTAGACAACAATTAATAAATGTTCATCAAATTTCAGTTTCTTCGGAGTATTTAAACGGTTTTAAGGAGCATAATATTAGACAACAATTAATAAATGTACCTTTAATTTCAGTTTCTTCGAAGTATTTAAACGGTTTTAAGGAGCATAATATTAGACAACAATTAATAAATGTACCTCAAATTTCAGTTTCTTCGGAGTATTTAAACGGTTTAAAGGAGCATAATATTAGACAACAATTAATAAATGTACCTCAAATTTCAGTTTCTTCGGAGTATTTAAACGGTTTTAAGGAGCATAATATTAGACAACAATTAATAAATGTTCATCAAATTTCAGTTTCTTCGGAGTATTTAAACGGTTTTAAGGAGCATAATATTAGACAACAATTAATAAATGTTCATCAAATTTCAGTTTCTTCGGAGTATTTAACGGTTTAAAGGAGCATAATATTAGACAACAATTAATAAATGTTCATCAAATTTCAGTTTCTTCGGAGTATTTAAACGCTTTATAAGAGCATAATATTAGACAACAATTAATAAATGTACAGCAAATTTGAGTTTCTTCGGAGTATTTAAACGCTTTATAAGAGCATAATATTAGACAACAATTAATAAATGTACAGCAAATTTCAATTACTTCGGAGTATTTAAACGCTTTAAAAGAGCATAATATTAGACAACAATTAATAAATGTTCATCAAATTTCAGTTTCTTCGGAGTATTTAAACGGTTTAAAAGAGCATAATATTAGACAACAATTAATAAATGTTCAGCAAATTTCAATTACTTCGGAGTATTTAAACGCTTTAAAAGAGCATAATATTAGACAACAATTAATAAATGTTCATCAAATTTCAGTTTCTTCGGAGTATTTAAACGGTTTAAAAGAGCATAATATTAGACAACAATTAATAAATGTTCATCAAATTTCAGTTACCTCGGTGTACTGTAACGGTTTAAAAGAGAATAATATTAGACTACAATTAATAAATGTTCATCAAATTTCAGTTTCTTCGGAGTATTTAAACGCTTTAAAAGAGCATATTATTAGACAACAGTTAATAAATGTTAATCAAATTTGAGTTTCTTCGGAGTATTTAAACGCTTTATAAGAGCATAATATTAGACAACAATTAATAAATGTACAGCAAATTTCAATTACTTCGGAGTATTTAAACGGTTTAAAGAAGCATAACATTAGACAACAATTAATAAATGTTCATCAAATTTCAGTTTCTTCGGAGTATTTAAACGCTTTAAAAGAAGCATAACATTAGACAACAATTAATAAATGTTCATCAAATTTCAGTTTCTTCGGAGTATTTAAACGGTTTTAAAAAGCATAATATTAGACAACAATTAATAAATGTTCATCAAATTTCAGTTTCTTCGGAGTATTTAAACGCTTTAAAAAAGCATAATATTAGACAACAATTAATAAATGTTCATCAAATTTCAGTTTCTTCGGAGTATTTAAACGGTTTAAAGGAGCATAATATTAGACAACAATTAATAAATGTTCATCAAATTTCAGTTTCTTCGGAGTATTTAAACGGTTTAAAAGAGCATAATATTAGACAACAATTAATAAATGTTTATCAAATTTCAGTTTCTTCGGAGTATTTAAACGCTTTATAAGAGCATAATATTAGACAACAATTAATAAATGTTCATCAAATTTCAATTACTTCGGAGTATTTAAACGGTTTAAAAGAGCATAATATTAGACTACAATTAATAAATGTTCATCAAATTTCAGTTTCTTCGGAGTATTTAAACGGCTTAAAGGAGCATAATATTAGAAAACAATTAATAAATGTCCATCAAATTTCTGTTTCTTCGGAGTATTTAAACGGTTTAAAAGAGCATAATATTAGACAACAATTAATAAATGTTCATCAAATTTCAGTTTCTTCGGAGTATTTAAACGGTTTAAAAGAGCATAATATTAGACAACTCCTGTCGCCTTTTTCTAAAGCAAAAGTCCAATCAAACCGGAGGAATTTAATAAACAAAACGATGAGTTGCATCGATCCGTAATTGAATTGTTTTTCTTATTTATTTCATACAAAAACATTTTACAAGAGAAGTATTCGTGAATAAGCATTATAAAATGTATTTTCAAATCTACAAGGACGAAAGAAATCCACGCAAGTCCAATTTTTAAATAAATGCAACGTCATTCTTTCATGTGTTTTTAAAATAACGACCTTTCTCTACTGATTTTCATAATTTCTTATTTCGCTGAAAAAGGCAAGAGGAACTGCCAAAAATTATAACGTCACAATGAGAAAAGTTAAAAAGAAAAAAACTATACATTTAACAATATATATATATATGTGTGTGTGTGTGTGTATGTGTTTTGGTGTGATGTTGATCTACTCTATTTCGAGTGTAGATGGATTCATCCAGAGACAATAAATAAGTGTCGTAGGACTCATGGTGGCAGCCATAGCCACAGTATCGAACGCAGACTTTCTGTTACATACAATTTCTGTACTTCTGTAAATACATTCTTGTAAATGTACCACCGTGTTGTCTTAATTATTATTAGCTCTCCAAGTTCACAACTCTGGCGATGAGGATTCAAAACCTATATATCACAACACTATATTTCATACTTCTAAAAAAGTCCAATCTAATCGAAGGAATTTAATAAACAAAACGATGAGCTTTAGCGATTTGTAATTAACTAGCTTTTGTTATTTATTTCCTACAATAACATCTAATGACAGAAGTATTTGCGGACAAGCATTATAATATATATATATATATATATATATATATATATAATATATATAGAATACTACCTGTGAACGGGTAAAATGAATTTCCCGAACAGAATGGGTTTGCACCACTTTTATATCATCCAATTTTGATGAAAATGTTTTACATGATTTTAATTCTAATTTGAATTCTAGAAAATATCTAAAATGTAAAACGGAAGCTTCTTAAGAAGTCTAAATTAAGGCTAAATTGAAATCCAGGAAATATTGCTTAATTGGTATCGAATGACTATGGATCGAATTTAATGCAAATTCAAAATATGTCCCCTAAAATCCCTTTAAAATAACCCAGAGTAAGTGCAATCTAAGGAGAATATTTATTAGTTGATGTCTAATACCTATTGTTAAAATTTCACACGACTCCACCCTTTTTACCGTTTTGCATGAAATTAAATTAAATATAGTCCACATTACTACCTTTACGTCTAGCAGCCGTGTTCCAAAATTCAAAATGATCCGTTCATTAGTTTCGAAATAAATCATGCATGAGTATAGCCTAAGTTTATATAAATAGAAATATGACCACATAAGTAAATTTCATTGTATTTTGTTTGATCTTTACATATCATGGAAATACATGTTTGTTCATGCCTGACTCTTTTTGTGTTTTTAGGGGATGGCATATCTGCATGGCAGTGACATTAGAAGCCACGGAAACCTGAAAAGCTCAAACTGTGTCATTGATAGTCGCTTCGTCCTCAAATTGACAGATTTTGGTTTGCATTCTTTACGCGGAATGGATTACACAGCCGAAACGGATACTTACGCTTACTACCAGAGTGAGTACTTACCTTCTTATTATGTTTATTTAGCTCCTCTCCACAAAAACTAGGGACTTACAAAACTTATGTAGTAAGACCTCGAACAGGTTATGGTAAAAGTACTATTGCAACGAGATTGCCTCTGAGGTATGTTTTATTTACAGGAGGTTAGACAAAAGGTCAGGTGATGTTTTAAAAAGCCAGTCCACTAGATGAAGTGAACTCTGGCTTACAAAAAATGCCTAAGCAGCCCCGTCGGTTACATCGGCCGAAATGTTGTAAATGTAGACATCAAGTGAGAATAATAGTCCGAATAATCAAAATAATACATTATCATTCATAAATTCAGACTTTGCTTTAAAGATATATAAAGCTCTATAGAGTTTTACACCACAGGTCTGTATTACTAACTTGTCATGTAATATCCTTTATTTGATGGACTTGGTTAACCTATTAGCCAAATAGATTGTGTGGTATAGCTATTTATGGATAAAGAAGCATAGAAATTGAAATGAATTGAAAATATTAAGAGTGGAATGAATATAATTAATATAACGGTTAGTTAGTGTTTATTTGTGTACGAGATGAAACTAAAGTTCAGCTAGTGTTTAAAAATAGAAGCGCATTAAGTGAAGTGTACTCTAGCCTACAAAAAAGTGTCTGAGCGGCCACGTCCGTATTCTTCGGTAGAGGCGCTTTAAGATATTAGCAATAAACTAACTCCTTCTCAGAGATAAGATTACCTGGGATGGTTGACCTCATAGAACTGAAGATAACCATACCGTAGCCTGCCAGCAACATAGCAACCATTGCACTGATTGCTGAGGACGTATCATTAATTGGTATGAACAACACCTACTTAAGCTGTGCAAACCTTACTATGTACACACATACAGAGACACACATAGTTTGAATGCCGACTAGAAACCAACCTCGAGTGTCTTCAGACTCTCTGTATAGGGGTTTGTCGTGACACACTGATATAAAGATACTTCACCTTTAAAGCAAACCCTGACAAATATAAAAAGAAAATGAAAATGAACAGAAATCTAGCAGGATGTCGGCCAAAATAAAAAGATCCTCTCAGCATGTCTGCGCACTGGGTCATATGGAGAGAGTAACGGTGCCCCTTCTGGTATTGCTACCACAATAACAACAGTAAGCTGGATACCCTAACAGAGCAGGTATTTAACTTCCTTCCCAACGCAGGAAGATGGGCACACAACCGGAAGTTGGGAAGACTAGGCCAGCGCACAAGATGTGATGCACTTCCCCTCCCTCTAACAGAATCATGTGTTGGCATTTCGTGGTAGGGCCGCCTCAGGTGGTTAGCTATAGACTAACCATTTCTCAAATAGAGTAAATAAGGCCTAGGAGGGTGGACCTCCTAGGACTACCCAGAACAAATACCTCAGCCAGACGGACAAGGTCAGCTAATGCAACAACGTCCCACATTCTGTGAGACTCATCGTCGAGGGCATATCCTCGACTGTTATAGAGTGCAGAAAAGAATTTCTTCTTAGTCTCCAGACCAGCTCAATTCTAGTCCTGGAAGCAGGCAAAACCAACCAAAAACCACAAGAAAAATAAACTATGACTTAGGAGAAGAAAAGTATTCAATACTGCTTTGCTTATGAGAAATGGTGCAGAAAGAGAAAATTGTATTCGTGGTTCAAATACAATCCTCTACTCTATCACAGGATGATTTTCAAACATACACACATGTATATATATATATATATATATATATATATATATATATATATATATATATATATATATATATATATATACAGGGTGTTTCAAAAGTCTTGGGAACATTACAAATGCGTATATCTCATGAACTATTCCAGGTAGAAAAATGAAACTGGTGCCATTTTAAAGCTTGCTTAATCAAGTTTTAGGTCATACTAATGATTTTCGTGTTATCTTTCCAGGTGCAGTAATGGCGTTTTCTAAACAAGACAAGGCATTTTGCGTCCTCCAATTTGCAAAGACTGAATCGTGGGCATGTGTTCAGCGTGCATTTCGCAGGAAATTTAAAAAAGAAGCCCCTGAAAAGAAATCCATTGTCAGATGGCATGCTAAATTTGTGAAAGATGGGTGTTTGTGCCCAAGTAAGCGAACAGGTCGCCCTTCAACTTCAGAAGATGCAGTTGAGCAAGTTCGGACAGCCTTTCAGCGGAACCCCCGTAAATCAGTGAGAAGAGCCAGCAGGGAACTTCAGCTTGCTCCAGCAACTGTCTGGCGTGTCTTAAGGAAACGACTGCAAATGGTACCTTACAAGCTCAAGTTGGTCCAAAAGTTGAAGGACACTGATAAGCCACTTCGCCGTGACTTTTGCATTGCAATGCAAGAGAAGTTGGAAGATAACGGCTTTGATGACCGGCTTGTTGTTAGCGATGAGGCGACCTTCCATCTGAATGGCAAAGTTAACAAGCATAACACTCGCATATGGGATACTGAGAATCCTCATGAACTTCTTGAGCACGAGCGAGATTCACCAAAAGTGAACGTGTTTTGTGTAATTTCCAAGAAAGGTGTCTATGGACCGTTCTTCTTTGAAGAGGCAACTATCACTGATGAATCCTATCTCAACATGCTGGAAGACTGGTTAATGGCTCAGTTGGAACAAGCAGAATCTGATGACTTCATTTTTCAACAAGATGGTGCACCACCACACTGGAGTCTTAGAGTAAGGCAGTTTCTTAACACAAGGCTGCCTGGTAGATGGATGATGACGTTCTCATGCCCTGGCCTCCTAGGTCTCCAGATCTTACCCCGTGTGACTTTTTCCTTTGGTGCTTTGTCAAGCAACACGTCTATGTGCCGCCCCTTCCAAGAGATATTGACGAACTAAAGGCTCGAGTAACAGCAGTTGTGGGAACCATTGACGTCAAGATGCTGGAACGCGTTTGGCAGGAAATGGACTATCGACTAGATGTCTGCCGTGTGACGAATGGTGCTCATATTGAGCAACTTTGAAGATTCCCCACAAAACTTGAAACTTTAACCTTTCCAACGGTACCAATTTAATTTTTCAACTCCTAATAGTTTTTGAGTTATTAAAAATCGTTATGTTCCCAAGACTTTTGAAACACCCTGTATATATATATATATATATATATATATATATATATATATATATATATATATACTACTGAAACCTGATCTGTAGATCTTGCTTGTTATTTTACTGGCTAACTTGCTTGTTATTTTACTGACTAACTTGCTTGTCGACGTGCATAAAATCGGGCCATTTTAAAAGTACTTCCTGGGCCGGACCTGAATTGTACACAACTGACTTTAGTAGTTAAATATTTAAGCAATTCTAAGAAGAAATCCTTTAGTTAAAAACGAGGCTAAATGGGGGAGGGAGCTGGGAAGAGGGGAAGTGAAGCATAAAGGGAAGAAGGTGGGAGGGTTAGTTGAATGAGCCATGGCTGCTGCTGGAAAGACAAGGGAGGGGGAAGTACTTTTAAAATGGCCCGATTTCTCATATTAATTCGATTAAGTGCGCTCCACCTACGATTTGAATTCAACATCTCACTATTGGAGTTACTTCATTTTTGAACGCTTTTCCATGCTGCCTTCACGAAAAACTTTCCTTCTCCATCTAAATCTCCTTTTATTGGACACCTTATTAACGGACAATTACCAACTGGACAAACCCCATATCTTTTTTACACGAACTTTTTTCAAGTCTCAATTTCTAATATTTTTCAAATGTTGAATTTTGGTTTTTCCACTGCCAACTCATCTATCTGCATAATTCCTCTGATAAGATTTCGATTTTCGAAAAGCCTTGGCTTAAGGAAAGAATAATAAACATAATTTTATTACAGAATATACCTTGCATTGAACAATCGAAGTTTGAAATAAATTTGGACATTCGTACATGTTTATCACTCTTCTTTCATCTATCTTTATAATTGCTCTATCTCGTATATTGAGCTTAAACCATTTCACTATAGGTTCTATCTACTAAAAGTTTACTTTTAGTTTCATATTTTATTATATATATATATATATATATATATATATATATATAATATGCAGGGCCATACATGATGTATATCTGTGCATAAATCTACAAGAATCGTAAATAACAGGCAACATGTTTGTGATCATGTAAGTACGCTCCCATGGCATATATCGCTTACACGATGTGTTTTTCTCACTTCCTATTGCCCCTTCCCCTAAAAGTGACAGAATTAATAGGACGTGGTTCGGCGTATTGGAAGAGAGAAGGGAATCTAACGAATTTGATCGTCACGACAAACAACGGATCAACCGAGAAATACGAAGTGTTTATATAAGAAGCGGATTTTCCTCTTCTCTCCATCCGCCTATCTCCTAAAGACTTTCTGAGCAAGTTATGAGGAAATTATCGTGCACGGACCACCCTGTGATCTGCTGTGATTTAAATTTTTTTTTACTAATGGGTCACCGCTTATCAAAGCTTGGTGTCTACTCGAGGATAAGGGTTAAAGAGATTTAGTTGGACGATCATTGCCACCACGAAAGGATTGGAAACAACGGGTAGAATGGAAGGAAGATTACTTAAAAGGAATTTATTATTGAAGAGGACGGCTTAGTATTTGTTTACATAAGACTTGAAGACAGTCATGTTGTAGTCGGTTAGGAAGCAGCCTTGTGGTATTTTGTTTCTCAGGTGAAATGCGCTTGGAAATAAACTTTGAGCTTGTTTTTATTGTACAGAGCGAGAGAGGGAGAGTGCGAGAGGAAGATAGAGTGAGAGATAGCGTTAGAGTGAGAGAGTGGGAGCGAGAGTAAGAGAGCGCGAGAGCGAGCGAGAGAGAGACAGAACGAAAAATTATTTGCTGTGGTTTCAGCTAGGCAAGTTTTGGCTGTGAATGTTTTACAGGGGAGATAAATTGGAGCTTAGTCGAGCAAATACCATGAACATCATGATACAGTAAAAGGAGGCTAGCAACATCTTTTCTGAAAAGGGTCGTAGAAAATAAGAGAGAGCTTCCCCACTTGTTGCGGATAGTGAAGTCCACTATTTAGAAATGTGTCTTCTTCTTGGTGATGATCATCATGTCTGGGTTTCTTGCTTGAATGAAGTTTTCTAATTGTATTTCCCATAAAATATTATGCCTTTTATTTTCCGATACTGGCTTCGGTTTATACTTGCAAAATAATGTAAAAAAAACTTTTATTCACCCCAAACAAGGCATATTGTCACTGAAGCTTAAGGGGCTACTGTGGCAGGAGCAAGATTTATAAGAGGCAGCAATCTGGGTCGGCTGTTGGGTGCCTGACGTGTACTCGTTTATACAGTTCCCAGTGGGATACCTTCCCAACTCGGTCATATATAATGTTATATTGGGGGGGGGAGCAGCTTGTTGTATTCACTTATACAGTCTACATTTACTGTCTTATCTGTCTGGACTTTTTTGTAATGTGTTTTTATCGCATTGTTTTGTGCAGATTCCGTTTCTCTTTTCAAATCTAAGTAGCGATTCCGTTTCTTCTTTCAAGTGTCCTTTCCGTAGCTATGTCCATGTTTTTTCGCGCACAAATTATTTGGTCAGTCTTACAAATAATCCAGGTAGTTGCTTCTTCTTCCTATTTTTCTTTTCTAGCTTTTTGTTTCCATTTCACTATTGTCCATGTTAGTATGTTTTTTCTTACTCGGAATATTTCCTTGCAATTCGTTCTGTTACAAATGCCCATTCGGATTTCACCCGGAGATACAGAGCTTGCTAGCACCATGCAGTAAATAACTTCCGTTTTCTTATATTTATACGTTCATATTGACCAGATGTGTGCAGTGGAAGTCATTACAGTTCCAGTGTCCATTTTTTAATATTGCCCATTTGGTCAGCACACATCAAGGCCAAGAGCAACTCGAGGATACGGATTAATTAAGCGGCATAATTGTAAGCCAAGAGATGGGGAATTGTATGAGAGTGCTGACATTGATCAAATCTATGGATTGCGTTTTATATCTCATGGGGCGATTTATGACATAAATATATTGACTTTTGATTGGAAGACGACTAAATTTTAATCATTATGAAAGCAATCCATCGGTAATGTTTTCCACGGGCGGAAAGTATTTGCAAAGAAGCTTTCCCTGATAAAATTCTGCCGGCCACTAGCATTTGAATGGAGAAAGGAAAGTCACTTCTGCTGAGGTATCAAGGCGAGTTCTTGCTGTGAATCTCTTACAAGGATGAAACTCAGTCTAGCATTATCCATGGTAAATAAACGATGCACCAGGGAGAGACTAGTAACGCCTCTTCGATGAAAAATGGGGTTGTGGAGAGAAGTCGATTTCGAAGTCGATTTTGTACGCTGTAAATTTGTCATCAATTAATATTATTTAAACTTTCGATTTGTTTAGGAGTTCCTTGTAGTTGATTCATGTTCTGGTGGAATTCATGTTCTGAATTTTATTCATGTTCTGGTGAAATTCATGTTCTGAATTTTATTCATGTTCTGGTGAAATTCATGTTCTGAATTTTATTCATGTTCTGGTGAAATTCATGTTCTGGTGAAATTCATGTTCTGAATTTTATTCATGTTCTGGTGAAATTCATGTTCTGAATTTTATTCATGTTCTGAATTTTATTCATGTTCTGGTGAAATTCATGTTCTGAATTTTATTCATGTTCTGAATTTTAGTCATGTTCTGGTGGAATTCATGTTCTGAATTTTATTCATGTTCTGGTGAAATTCATGTTCTGAATTTTACTTTCTTTATCTTCTTCTGGTCGATGTTTAGCAAATAATTAATACTTCTTGTCGCTTTCAGGAATCCTTTCAGTTCGCTAGAAAGAAGTCCGCGCCTTCAAGGAAGTGGTAAACCTCTTCGCTAAGTTGGGTTGCTAAGAGTTTCCACATAGTTGGTAGGCATATTATGGGTCTGTAGGCGCATGCAATCGTTCCCTTTCGCTGTCCGTTGGACTTAGTGGTTTTCTCTTGAATATCTGTTTTGCACATACATCTCTTTAGGTTTTGTGCTTGTCTTTAATATAGAGTAGTGAGTTTCTTAAACCAGAATCCAGGTGTTTTAGATAAATACTGATAATTTTATTTATTTACATTATTCGGTCTACTGTTCTCATCTTCTAGCTATTAGAGAATAACATCCAAGATGAGAGCAATAGTCTGAAAAATCCAAATGATACAGAGAGTCAAATTATTCCATCGTGGCCAGGTGCGTTCTAGTTTGCCATTTTTAAGGTTGTCTTGAGGTTTTTTTCGTAAATTTTTATTCATGTTATTTTAGTCTTTCCCATATTTAGCTCTAGAAGTGCCTAGTTTCTCCGGTCTATGGTTGCTTTGTTTTTGTCCTTTTGGGAAAACTGCTCTAATTATTAGCAAATTGTCTGTTTTACTGTTCGAATTTGTATCTGTATATCCACAGTTTCCCATCCTTTGTTACCATATTTTGCTTCAGTTCTTTATGTTTCTTGGATATCCTTTTTTCTTTGTCAGTCGTATTTGTTTTCTTCAATCGGTTTTTGATCTTATGAGCTTCAATCATATCTAATAGATTATTATTTACCCACTTATTCTCACAGTTATTATCGATGATCGTTCTAGGATAATGGGTGATAACAAATTTCCCCCAATTTCCAGTACTCTCCGCTTCTTCCGATAACCGTTGCAAATCGCTTTGCGTTTTCGCAACATCCGTTTACCATTGATTGTTTTGGTAACGGCAGTTTTGTTCTGGTATTTACGGGGCAATAAGCCTCCTCCAGTGTTACAGTATACTTTGTGTCCTTCCAAGCCTGGATAGTACTCACTCATCTATTTTCCCATCCTTCATGACTCTTCACGACCATTTTTGTGAAACTTGCAGATGCCGCATTCATTGTGGCCCTACTATTATTGGTAGTAAAGCAATCTTCTTGGTGTTCCATATTCCCTTCAGTTCTCTGGCAAGCCCCATGTATTTGCTTAATGTTCTGCCTTATTGATGTTCACCTTCTGAACTGGGGCAGCGAAAGCTACAATTTTGCAGTTTTTTTTTCTAATTGTTGATTATAATCACGTCTGGTCTCCTAACTTAGGCGTGTTTGTCAATTTATACTTCTATGTGTCCACTCATTTTATTTTGATGGCATCATTTTGTATCTTTACCATTTGTCTGCATGTCACGGTGCATATGTTTGCATATTTCTTAATGAATTTCACCCAACCACCCATAGTCGTGTCTGTTTTTGTATTTCGTGTGAACTAGTTTGCTGCATTTACTTATGGGATTTACTATTTCGTCTCTTTGATCACAGAGTTTGCATTTATTTTTTACCTGGGTTTTGTCTATCTTGGTGTTTATTAATTGTTTATTATCTATATATTAATACGATAGCGTGTGTGCCCATGTGTCACGCTTACATCAATGCTCTGCGCATGCGCGCCGCACCTAAGTTTGGATAAGCATTCAAGTCATCTAATTTTCGTAATATTTCAAGTATTTCCCTTTGGCGCAACGGTTAGAGACGTAGGATTTTGACGCCGGTTTTTGACGTCGGCCCGACTGGTTTATAGTTCGATCCCAACCAAACTTTTAAGATTTTTTTTCTACATCGAAGGGCAGGGGGGTAGGTAGGGAGAGGACGACCGGGAAGACACATATTAATACGATAGCGTGTGTGTTATTTTGTGTGTCACGCTTACATAAAAAGCAACGACCTTCCGGATCTTTGTATGCTACTCATGAATTGGAGCCAAATTTAATCTATTTTATTCAAACATGTATAGGTTAGGGACAATATAATTAGTATTGAAAATATCAATTCGTGTAATTTACACGGGTCCCGCTAGTTATTGTTATTATTATTATTATTATTATTATTATTATTATTATTATTATTATTACTTCCAGGGTTAATATAGAGAGTTATTTCTAATGTATACGGCATACTAACATTGAAGTTAACGACGTTCAGCCTGGTTAGTACTAAAATGGGTAACTATTTGAGAATACCAGATGTTGCATGTGCTCTCCGCTTATCTCGACATTGTTTCAAGTCGTCTTGGGTTTCTGCTTGCCACTCGAATCAAGCAGTGCCGACTCGGGAGAGGTGTGATTGGGATTGCACAACTCTTGTTTCACAAGGAGAGTAGAAAGTGGATCTTGGGTTCACTTTCGGCAACCTCGTAACTCGCTTCCCTTTTTTGTCATATAGTCATCACATTCCATGAGCGATGTTTCTGACAAAGGGGAAATAATTGCTGTTTTCTGGGTTGGAATCTATCCATATAACACTTATTCTTGGCTAGTTTTTGACCTTGAAGTATTTTCTAGCTCCTTACATCTATTGGCTTCATCCTTTGTCTGGAGCGACTGCCATAAAAAAATGACACGCACAGCCACCCTTAGAGGGGTATGCATTGTCTCTGAAGACTGATATGGAAATTATTACGATTACTTTCAGGGTTATTATGGACAGCTCCCGAATTACTGAAGATGCAGAACCAGCCACCGGAAGGCACTCAAAAAGGCGATGTTTACAGCTGGAGTATAATAAGCCAGGAAATTATCTACAGAAATGGGGTCTTCTACACGGCTAGCAACGAAATGAGTCCACGAGGTAAGACCAAAGAAGCCATTTGTTTCTTTTTTTACAGCGTGTGTTTTTGTACTGTCGTTTTTATTCTAGAATATATTGTAGTCTATAAGTATGTATGGTGCTTGTACGGATTTATTTGATGAAATATTAATTCATATATGTGCAATTCACGTGGGAAGATCAGGCCGTCATGAAATACCCCTTAATACATGTGTTATTTCATAGTGGAAGAGATACAGAAGAAACCATAACGAAACTTCCCAATAAAAAAAGTCTGCTGTTACATATTTTTTTATCGAGAATAACAATTTTAGATATAAGTGCTATTAAAGCTAAATAGAATTTGATGAGACGGTATTATCTGGGTTTTTAAAAATTAATATTTGTGATTTTGTTAGCATGTACTCATTTCATGTGTAAATAAAATGGTAAGTGTGTTACATAGCTCTTAAATGGATGTTGTTGGCTTTCTTGGTACGGGTGGGGCGATGTTGTTTGCATCATTTTCTTTCGGATAGGTGACATGGAAGAAGAACGACACACAGGGTTCAATCTTAAGCTATATATATTGCTTACTCAATTCTGGATCTATTTCCCTATTTATAAGTTCATGCTTGCTGTATAAATGTCTCTAGTTATTCGAACCTAACATTGTTAGATAACTTATGAGTCGTCACCGAAATGACCCTACACAGTATATTTAATTCTTGAATTATTTTAATCATTTTTACCTTAAAAAAGTTGAAATCTTAACTTACATCGCTCATCACCGGGTTCTCATATGAACGTGGGTGTGTGTAATTCCTCCGAGGACTGAAGTAGCTCCGTTATCTGCAATGAAACACCATCTAACATGCTTCTTGATATAAGTATTCGATTAATTCAAATAACACGATCTTAGATTAATTATTTATTCCATCTATCTAGATAAAAAGGAAAGAAAGAGAGAAACAGAGAGTGGCTTATTTTAAGCTCATCTTTTAATTATTTAACGTTGACTTGGATCATCTTAAATGCATGTTATCAGGTCAACCGCCCCCTGTAAACAGTCAATAATTGCGACAGCTATTGTCGTATATCTGACATCATATTTGACTAAATAAATTTAGGCAGGGTTAAACGTTTGAATCATTCTTGACCTTTTTGTCGCAAATGCTTCCTATTTTAAGCATAATGACAATATATTTTACTTAATAGTTATACTAGTAAATGTACTACCAATATTTAAAAGCATTGCACGTGTGTCCTCACCGAAGTCTGATTTACAATTCTCTTATCAAATATTCCTATCCACTTCACATGATTAAACTCAAGTAATATATGTAGGTATCTAATTTTTTATATGGGAAGCTGAAACCGAACTTTGCCTATCGTACCTAGATAAACCATATATATTGGGTTAGCAACGAAGTTCCTACAGTTTTTTAAAGTTGAATTTAAATTAAAAGGTTTAATAAAAATAAAAATAATCAATAGAAACTCTTTCAAACGTTGAACAAGATTTTCAATATTTCGTTGATAGTAAGCAAAAAAGCAAAACAAACTAAAATAAAAGAAAAAAAGGTTGTGTCGAAAATGTTAATTTTTCTTAATTTGCCATTCCGTTTTAATGATTTGAAAATAAACAGAATTTAACTCAAGAAAAAATAGAATACTAAATGATTCCAAAATAGATTTCTCACAAAACATAGATTCCATAATTTGGAAAAACAATAGATTCCAAAATAGATTTCTCGCAAAACATAGATTCCATAATTTGGAAAAACAATAGATTCCAAAATAGATTTCTCGCAAAACATAGATTCCATAATTTGGAAACACAATAGATTCCAAAATAGATTTCTCGCAAAACATAGATTCCATAATTTGGAAACACAATAGATTCCAAAATAGCTTTCTCGCAAAACATAGATTCCATAATTTGGAAACACAATAGATTCCAAAATAGCTTTCTCGCAAAACATAGATTCCATAATTTGGAAACAAAATAGATTCCAAAATAGATTTCTCGCAAAACATAGATTCCATAATTTGGAAACAAAATAGATTCCAAAATAGATTTCTCGCAAAACATAGATTCCATAATTTGGAAACACAATAGATTCCAAAATAGATTTCTCGCAAAACATAGATTCCATAATTTGGAAACACAATATATTCCAAAATAGATTTCTCGCAAAACATAGATTCCATAATTTGGAAACACAAGAGATTCCAAAATAGATTTCTCGCAAAACATAGATTCCATAATTTGGAAACACAATAGATTCCAAAATTAAAAATAGATTCGATAATTTGGAAACACAATAGATTCCAAAATTAAAAATAAATCATCATAATCATGTCGGGAACCCGGTTGATGACGATTGCCTGGGATTCGCCGTCGCTCTGCGCACAGGTTCTAGAGTGTGCAGCACTTACATGTGCAGTTGTGGTCAGCCGGTCGACATATATGGACTCAACAGTCTTTCATGTAGAATGACCGCCGGTAGATTTCCTAGGCACAGTGCTCTCAATGATATCGTCCGACGGGTCATAGACATCGTTGGCTTCCCAGTTGACCATGACAGAGGGGATGGCAAATGTCTGATGGTCTGACGGTGTTTCACTTTGCAAACGGCGAATCACTTATATGGGATGCGAATACCTTCACTGGACTATATGTCAAAAGTTAAATACGCAGTGTAGCAGCAAATCCGTGGAGCATATACCAGAAAGAGCAGTTGGAAATAAGTTATACACCATCCACTATGACAATGCAATCCCTACAGCTACATATCTAGAAAACGGGGCTGTAAAACCTGACATAGTGATATGGGGCAAAACGGGGGAAAGTGGTAGTTGAAGTAAGTGCCCCTAATGATGCTGGCTTAAACAGAGCTGAAAGGGTAAAGATTACGAAATACCAAGGTCTTATGTACGACATGCAAAGAAACTAACATCTTAGGAAGATCTCCATCATCCCAGTAATTGTAGGAGCAACCGGACCAATGAAAAAGAATTTCAAGAACTACCTGGCGAATATACCCAGTGAACCAAGTGTAAGAGAGATACAAACAATTGCACTTAAATGGACGGTTAGAATTTTAAATAGATCTCTCGGCTGGAGTCTCTAAAATAGCAGGTGAATGTCTGGCATCCGGTAGGATGCCTCATCCCTAGAAAAAAAACAAATAGATAATAAAATGGGATGCGACTTGTTTCGACACTTTTGCGTCCTCGTCAGTAACAGAATCGGCAACAAACCCTGGACATGCAGCAGCATCAGTAAAAAAATCGCAAGCTATTAAAATATGCTGGTCTTCTCGACAAATTTGTGTTTCAACCGATCGCCGTGGATACGAGTGGAGTGATAGGCCCGCCATGCGCGACTTCCTCAAAGGTTTTGGTCTGTTAATCACGTGCCACGCCGGGACCACGCAATATAGGAAAAACTGCCCTTAACCTCAGATCTTGGATATCACCTTGAAGTTGGTCTGCTAGTGAGACCCCAATGTGGGAGATTTTGGAGTGAGGAGACAAACCTTTAGCTTCCAGTACTCCCAGATCCACTCTGACCCGAAGGAGTGGCAGCATCTGCAAGCGTCTCATCTATAGGTTAAATACAATTTTTCTCGGACAACGTTCAGTAATGTGTGCTTTACCTCGCCCGAATGCATCGAAATCCATCTTTCCCAGCCTTTTCTACCAATTGAATCTGCCTACCATATTACAAAACCCTATCAACTACCCAATTTCTCTACTAGAGATGGTACCTTGATAAAAGCACTGGTCCCCATTCACCTCACTTGATTGGTGTCAGGAAGGGCATCCAGATTATAGAAATCTTGCCTCAACTAAGGAAATGACTTCCAAAGATAATCTGTCGTATTTCAGGTTATATAGTTTAAATAAAGACTTGGTCAGAGATAGGCTAGTTTGGAAATCAATTTTGTTTTAAACCGTCCAACACAAACGGACATTAAACTGATGATGTTGATGATGATGATGATGATGATGATGATGATGATGATGATGATGATGATGGGGGAGTGTAGAGTCAGCCCTTAGTTACCTCTAACCTCACGTCCACTCTGACCCGGAATGGTAGTGGTTGTTGAGGACTTATGTATGAGTTAAATAGAATCTATTGTTTGCAGATTATTCGTTTGCAAAAAAAATGAATCTGTAAACTATCCGTATACAAAAATACAGTTTCACCATACACAGATATTTGAAAATATTCAGAACATGAAACATAGCATCTTTTACCAAACAAATGATTCTGCATTAAATAAGCCGATAGAGGTTGATATGCCGTAAAACGAACCAAATGACAGCCAGGGCATCGACGAGAAAAACATCCTTCCATTTTGGCGTGTATTTGGAAAATATCTAATAATAATGGAGATTGTGTATATGTCTGTCTGAAGTCGAAACAATACTATTACTATTTTTTTAATATTAATTACTATTACTATTACTACTATTTACTGGTGATACCAGATCAGGCTGCCCTGTGGCTCCCTGAGACGAAATTCACCTACATTGACGTTTTTTTTTTTTTTTTTTTTTTTGTAAAACTTAATTATGTTCTACAAAACCAAAAACAAAAACAACAGCCCCTCTCCCTTTCTCCCTCCCCTTTTTTATTTTTAGAACTTGAAGCATAAATCTTTTACTATAATGACCAGATTCGGCATTAAATAACCCAAAAAGGGTTGATATGCCGTAAAACAAAACTACCAAACCATACCACTACTATTTAATTACTACTATTTAATTACTATTACTATTAATAATTACAAACAATACTATTACTTCTATTACTTATACGATAGCACTATCTTTAAATGCTTAATTCAGTTTACTATATTTCAGACTAATATATTATATTTCAATGCTAAATCCCGGGAGATAGTGTAGTATCTGTTCTGTTGTCATAATGTCATTACAAGTATTGCCTCCTCCTTTGGGAGATATATCTTTTCTGTTGTCACGAGACTATCCCTCCAGGTATTACCACCACCTTTTTGGGAGGGAAGTATAGTATATTTTCTGTTGTTATTATACCATTCTCCACGGCATTATCTCCTCTTTTTTAGGAGGGGTAGTGTAGTATCTGTTCTTTTATAAGAGCATCCCCCAGACATTACCTCTTTGAGGAAGGCTATGTAGTATATGTTTGTTCGTCATGATACCATCCTCCCCGTCTAACAAAACTATTTGCTAGTAAGTATAATCGAACAATACAGTAAGCTCCAAATGTGCACCTCTGCGTTGCAAGCACATCTGGATGCGGTTGATTTCGTCTGTGATTGCCCTCTTCAGTTCAGGAATAGTTTGGGGATTGTTTTGGTATAGATTATCTTTCCGATAATTTAACAGATAAAATTCTGGTGTTAAAATCGATGGAGTGTGAAGTCCATTCATGATCACACACCCTCCTGATGAGAAGATTGCAAAAGTGGTCCCCGTATATTATTGAACAGTGATTTAACAAAAACTGTTGGACATTCCTAACTGGAACTTGGTGGACAAGTCAGTCATAGTTTGAAGTTTATTTGTACCAAATATGGGTGGATCGGAGAAAAGATTGTGAATTGTATTAACGATCTCGCGGGTGGTATTATTTTATAGGGTAAAAATGAATCAGCCGTATACTGTTATTTTTTTTAAATAAACAATCAAAACGATTTTTTTTGCTTCTCCTTTTATTTTATTTTAATTTAATTTTAATTTAATTTTTTATTTCATTTTATTTTTATTTTTATTTTTATTTGCTTCCATCGAAACGTGTTTTCTTTCTGTCAAGAAATGCGTCATTTTACGCTGAGAAACACAATTCGTTGCGGTTATCGTCCTTGTTTTATTTGAGACCTAACACGACTCCTTAAAACCCAAGAAAAAACTTCTTTTTTTTTAAAACAAATACTGAACTCTGAAAGTCCGGATGTGCACTGCGGAAACAATCCAACGGAGCAAATATTGAAAATATCACGCGACCCGCATACATCTGACGTCACTAACAAAATAATTTCCTCACTCTTCAAATAATGATTCGTGGGAACTAAACTTTATTTCGTACCCCCCCCCCTTAAAAAACACAGGTGAAATGCGCGTCGAAAAAACAGCTTGGTTGTTTTGTTTATCGGCATATCCACCCTTTTTATGTCATTTAAAAAAACAATCACAGACATCAGTCATTTTGGTAAGAGTGTTTATGCTTGAATTCAATTCAATATTTCAGATGATTTTAATTTAACATTTGAATCATCAAGAAAAAATCTTATATTAATCATACCGATTACATAATCTACATTATGTTAATATCTTATTCGCATCTATATGTATAATTTTATGTGAACCCATCGCTCGTGTGTCAGTATATGTGTATTTCTCGTGTTTATGTGACTTACGCATTATTTTCTTTTATTTACTACTACCAGGTATGCCCGCCGTTGCACCGGGCAGAAGTGTTAGATTTTTCTATTAACACTTATATCTCTTTACCCCTCCCTATCAGTCTCTCTATTTTTTATCGTTTCCTCCCCTCTCCATACCTCCCTCTTTCACCTCCGAACAGCCCATTCCTCTCCCTTTGACATACACACACATGTACGTACAGACGACTCTCTTTTTATTTGGATTTAAAAAAAAATAATAACGGAAGTAACTCATTCTAAAAAAATCAGTTACTTCACTTTAGTACATGAAAATGCCTGGAAAATCGACACCCCCTGACAAAATCTGTGCCAGTTTAGGGTCAAAGTATGATTTATTTTTCTAAATTTTAGATATTATTTTTTCTAGTCAACACTGATTAAGAATATACAAACTTTGTGGGTGTTAGTACTGTAGTTGTGGAGTTTTTATTTGGACATACACACACATAATACAAATAACGTCCCTTTATATAATAGATTAATCGAATAGTTATTGGAAACTAAAAATTAAATGGTTCAAAATAAAAAAAACATTTAAAATTTTTTAATTTAAAATATAATTTAAATTGGCCAAAATGCATTTCGATTTGTTCGTAAACAAATCAACTGCTTTTATGTTTTATTAATGGTTGAAAAGTGAATAAATTACTTCGTGCCCCTTTGAAAGTTGAAATCCATTTAAAAGCATTTAAACTGTCGAATAGAAAGTAATTTAAGCTGGCCTTACAATTCTTAGCACAACGACATGTATTAAAAGATGAAAAATGTGTGAAGCTATTTACATTGGCAATACCTTTATGAATAGAGATTGAGACAACATTTATAACTTAACAACAATCAATAACAGTTTTATAACTATTTACTAACGAAACGTCGTCTACAACTCCATCCCCCGTCACTATTTCTCTATCTCCTGTCACTTTTTTAATCCCGCACAAGCGTGGATTGAGTCTTTTTTTGTACTTTCCGATAGAAGAGTGCATTCTTGTTGCTCAGTACAATTCAGGGGAGATCACTTGAATATGGTTAAAGGTATATACCTCTTGAATATTCTGAGCCTACACTTAGCTAATTGCCACGTATAAAAAGATTAAGTTTTGGAATCTATTTATATCCAATAATTTAATAAAGAGAGATTAAAACAAGATTATCTTAACCAAATTAGTCATAGTTTTATAACAATTTTGTTCAGTTAGTAATTTTATATACAAAATAATACTGCAAATAACCATATATTGACTGAAGCGGGGCATTTTGTTACTTAAAGAGCTGAGTTAGTTTTTCCAAAGACAGTTTATAGTTTCATAGCTAACAAGCTTATTTCACCCAATCAACTGATATTTAAAAACAATGTTTTGTGGAAATCTCTCCGGACAAAGCATGAAGCCACTTGATACAAGGAGTTAATCCTAATAATGAAAAGTAAGAAGATAAAATCACAAACAAAACCTTGAGGAAACCCTACCACCAGAGTTCAATCCCCTGCTGTAAACAGGCTAACAAAATAATGTTAGCCCTTCAAAAAACACTAGTGAAGGAATAGAAGAGTTCGAGTGCAAAACGCGATAAATCCAAATAGTTTAAATTGAGACCATAATCAATAAAAACACGAACATATAAAATATAGACTTCGAATATAAGCTTATTTTAATTGAAAGCAAAAATGAATTATTCCGGTATCATATTCTGTAAAACGTAATTTGAGTGTTGAAATGTAACACTTTTTATAGTGCTAACTTCGTAATTTTTCAAATGGCGTTTATCAATCGAACTCTTCAATTACAAAACTGGCTGGCAAAAAAGTCAATCCCTAAATTGGTTCAGTCGCGGACCAGAAACCGGTGTTGTTTTATCTGACACCGTCACCATTTATTTTTTAGTACACTTTATAATATACTAGCATCTATATATAATAATAATAGTAAATATTTAAAAGGGAGTGATGTAAACATCCACATTCAGCTGTACAGTAAATCCGATCGTCACAAATGTAGTTCTATTCCACACGTCTGTATAAACCTGAATGCGAGCTCAAACTAGCCAGAATTTGAATGTTAGATCTCCAAACGCTTACCTTTAAAAATTATTCGATATGAAAATAACTAATAAATAACTTTCAATTACGGCTTATGAATATTTTAAAACTATATTGTATCTCTCTTTTTGCTTTCGATTCTATATGTTTGCTAGTACTACATAGATTTATTTAAGAGGTTTCCACTTTTGGAGTATCTGGTATACCATAGAGCGATGGAGTTTTTCGTGAGTGTCTGTGTCGTGGAGATACCTAATGAGAAGAGTAATTCGGTTTTATAGCCTTGAAGAGATACATCACCCTCAATATTAATTAAATACACAAGAAATAAGAGAATATGAAAAGCAGACATAAACAATATAAATGTTTTATATATAGATTCAAACATAACAAATTCACATATAATTTTGGGAGAAATTAGGAAACTGTTGTGGAGTGAAATCGTTGTATAGCTTAATAAGCTTTAGTCTTTCTTATTGTGAACACACTTTGTTTTTGGCTAAGATCAAAGTGTAGTATCTGTTCCGATGGATGCTACACCCCATGGACTGGTATTGTTTTGGCCTTCAGGGCTTGATTTACGCCGGTCTATGGGTCTGTCCTGTGCAGTTCTAGGAGGTCCACCCTCCCAGGCTTTGCCTCCCCTCTTTGGGGAGGAGTAAGTTTATTCCTTACTGCCTGAGGCGCCACTACCGGGGAATGCCGACGGGGCTGCCCAAGCAATTTTTAAATGGCCAGAGTGCTCACCTCTCGAGCGCTGGCTTTTCAAACCCCACTTTCTCGACCCGATCTTGGGTCACATCTTACTTGTGGGAGTAAGATAAAACTGGCCTTGTGCCTAACTCCTGGGGAGGAGTAAATAAAACACACTTTGAACAAAAAAGCATATCATCCAGGCCAGAATAAATGTATACAAATTACTTTACTTCCCTAAAACAAATATGGAAATATATTTGTACATTTCGTTTAGCTTTTAAGAATTGCAGGCAACGTGGTGTTTTACTGCTTCTCTTCTGAGTCCTTTCATATTGTATTTAATCCTTTGCGATGTAAGAACCAGCTTATATTTATTGCACGTGTAAATATAGTAATTATTTGTTATTTATTATTTCAAAACATTTTCTGGGTTTTATTTAATTATTTTATTTTTCAATAATATTAACAAGAATAATGAAAGCTATTATTTACCCGTCTCCCGCCACATGAAGATGTGACACAAGGTCGGAAGTTGGGGGTTGAAAAGCAAGCGCACAAGAGAAAGTGAACTCTAGCCTATAAGAATGCCTGAGTAGTTTCGTTGGCATTCCTAGGTAGGGGCGCCTCAGGCGATTAGCAATAAACTAACCCCTTCTCAAAGCGTGAAAAGGTAAATTCTGGGAGGGTGGAGCACGTAGAGCTATACAGAACAATAACTTAACGCGACAAAAGAAAGGCCACCTGGCTCTAACATGGTTCAGACTCTGTTAGACCGATTGTCGAAGACGTATCGTTGACTGGTATAAAAAGCCTAGCGTCATGTTTTTTTTTAATTTTAGTGCAGTGAATGTGATATACGGGTGCAGCTGTCTATAGACACAGCAGGACGTAACTGTGATTGCACATAATATTATGAAATTCTTAGTAGTAGTCGCCGTAAGAATAATCCAACATAAAAAGAAGAGAAAGAAAGGATAATTAAGTGTACTTAGTAGAATGGTGTCTGAGATTGTTGAGTAAAGTAGGTGAAAGTGGGTTGCCGCGGCGAGCGAGGTATTTGAAGTGAGGCGTCGTAAAATACAGGAACGAACTCTGACCTCTAAATCCTACTGATTTAATTTTGGAATTTTGTAACTTTTCATAATCTTAGGGGATCAGAAAATATGTTTACATTTAAGCTGAGATGCCTTTGATTGCGTGATTAGAAAACCATTTTTTTCCATAAAACAAAAATTCTACTGGAAATACTGCATGAAAATATCTGCGTACGTAAAAAAACGCTTTTTATATAGACGCAACTAGGTAAACACCCCGTACTCTATACGTCACTATTGGGCTACACAGCTCGGGAAAAGTGTGATAATTGACAGAGTAAGCAACACAGGATATAATAACGCTTACAGTCCTCACTAATTTCTCTTTTTGGGTTGTTATTGGCACTTGTGAAATTTTAAAAGTTGGACCTAAATAACAGTTGAGTTGACATATTTTACAGCTATTTGTCATTTGTTATTGTTCTACCATAACAAACTTCGCTACAGTTTAATTAAAAAATGATGTTATCCCGCCAGGACAGCTGATGATATGGAAGCCTTTTTTAATCATGGCAATAAAAGCAAAATAAACAAAGGGAATAACTCATATTTTTAATTAAAAAATATAAACGGTATTCTCTCTCTTAAAACGAGAATTTTATTTCTTTTTCTTTATAAATTTAAGAAAATGTGCAAACAAATGAAACATAAAGTGGATTACGACATTAACTGAATACCTGGGTGTTCCAAGTTCGAATCCAGTAGATTCTACAATACCACTTTCACTTAGGGATGTTGGCAACCTTCTCGTGGTTCTCCCCGTAAGTACCCGATGTCTTTCCAGAAATATTTCTAACTAGAAAACCATCGGGGAAACTAATGCCAACACCAGAATCATCTGATTCACACAAAAAAAGAAGATTGCATCCCAAGAAACGCCGGATAAGTCGAGCTAATATATATATATATATATATATATATATATATATATATATATATATATATATATATATATATAGCAAGGTTACCCGCGGTGTTACCCGGGTTAGAGTGTGGAATAGCATCATATGCAACATCATATTAAGAAGAGGTGACTTTAACAGCAACCTTGATGTTGCCGACTAGATATCTTACTAAATGAGCTATTCAGATATATGTTAATGCTCTTAAACTAACGCTTATGCATAGGTTAATTTCATTGTGGAACATTTTGAAAAGTGGTATTAGCTCCTTTAAGGGACAGCTAGAGACACGGGAAAACTTCCATAATGTTCACATATATATATATATATATATATATATATATATATATATATATATATATATATATATATATATATATATATATGTGTGAGAGAGAGAGAGAGATCTACGTATATACATGTAGAGACGGAAACAGACAGACAGGCGTTACGTAGTAAATATACACAAATTCTTCACTTAAATTGTATTATATTAAAAAAAGGAAAATATATTCTTTGATTTAATATAATTTTATTAAAAAATGATCGGGTAATAGGTGGAATTGAAACTGCACACCCGATGCTTTCAGTCTGATACTTTCCTAACAAACAATTCAGACATTTGATAAGATAACACTTATAACAAATCGGATATACGTATTCGAAGTTTTAAAGGGTTGTGTCCCAATAGCTTACTTAGAATTGAGTGCACGTAGATATTCGGCACACAGAGAATCACAGAGATTTGGGATCACTTACACTGTCTTCCCCGGAGAATGTAATGCATATGCTGTAAATTTAATCAAAACTAGGATATGCTTAAACTTTTTCAGGAGGTTCGGCCTCCATAGCTGTCTTAGGTTAGGAGGGCCCTTAGAGATTAAGGACCACTGTTATTGTCTTCTCCTGAAAATTTTACACATATGATTTTAATTTCATATAAGAAAGGAAAAATTAATTTTTAGTGGGTTATGCACTCATAGCCCACTTACTGGTGCACGTAGAGATTCGGGACACTTCTATTATCTTACCCGGTAAATATTACACAAACATACATTTTTAGATTTTATGTAGATTCTCTAACCTTTCTTTCTATAGGAAACACACAAACACACACATACAGTTATATATTGGCCTTTTGGATAAGATCAAAGTGTAGTATCTGTTCCGATGGATACTGCACCCCATAGACTGGTATTGTCTTGGCCTTCGGGGCTTGATTTACACCGGTCTATGGGTCTGTCCTGTGCAGTTCTAGGAGGTCCACCCTCCCAGGCTTTGCCTCCCTTATTTGGGGTGGAGTAAGTTTATTGCTTACTGCCTGAGGCGCCCCTACCGGGGAATGCCGACGGGGCTGCCCAGGCAATTTTTAACCCCCACTTTCTCGACCCGACCTTGGGTCACATCTTACTTGTGGGAGTAAGATAAAAACTGGCCTTGTGCCTAACTCCTGGAGAGGAGTAAATAAATACTAACGTAATAAACTTTTGGCCAAGATCAAAGTGTAGTATCTGTTCCGATGGATACTACACCCTATAGACCGGTATCGTCTTGGCCTTCGGGTCTTGATTCCGCCGGTCTGTGGGTTTGTCCTGTGCAGTTCTAGGAGGTCCACCCTCCCATGCTTTGCCTCCCTTCTTTGGGGTGGAGTAAGTTTATCGCTTACTGCCTGAGGCGCCCCTACCGGAGAATGCCGACGGGGCTGCCCAGGCATTTTTTGTAGGCCAGAGTGCTCACCTTCTCGGGCGCTGGCCTTTCAAATCCCACTTTCCAGACCTTGTGTCACATCTTACCTTGTGGGAGGAAGATAAATAAAACTAACGTAATAATCAATAACTATCCAGCTTGTAATAAACGTTGGATAATCGTATCGATCTCAAAAGATTGATGATGACCACATTTGATACTGCATGAGATAAAACCACCAACACAGAAAGATAGCTTTGTCGGCAGAAGTAATAAGTGTTTTTCTCTGGAAAGCCCCGGTTGTTGTTCAAAGTAAAATTCCAATATAATATCCGGTGATGACACTCAACAAGAAACAGGAATACAATGGCCGACCTTCTACATTACGAAGATGAATACATCTCATTAAGCCGGAAACATAATATTTTATTTTGCTTGTGGTTCAAGGCTGCGGACAAATTTTAACATCTTCGCTCTAAGGAGGGAATCAAAAACAATTTATCCCTCGCTGAACAGTAAAGAATACTACTACTACTACTACTACTACTACTACTACTACGCCTACTACTACTACTACTACGCCTACTACTACTACTACACACATACACATTAATATATAAGCTCCCTCTATAAGTGTAGCACTTTGGTAAAGAAAATGAGACAATGCTATTCCGTAAAAATAATTGAATACTTTTCAATTATGAGTATCGTAAATAAAAAATATATAGATAAATAATTAAATAAATAACATCATTTATAATGCCATATACAATTTCTCTCACTACGATTAGGAGGTTCTTGGCTCAGTTATGAGAGCGCTGGACTCAGTCAATGGATTCCTGGTTCACAATCTTACTAGGTCAAGCCACACTGATGAGTCGTAGAGAAGACAAAACATGTATGTGGATAACTATATATATATATATATATATATATATGTTTGCAGGTAATATCACTAAAATAACGATGTATTAAGTCCGCATGCCTCAAGATAATCCAAGAATATCACAAAGTCAAAAATGAGATGCGTTCACGATTCGAACCTGTGCCCGTGTTATGTTGTCCCTCTTCTTAAACACAGTTTCGAATCTTCAGGAATCTTATTCGTCACTTTGTGGTATTTTTTGTCTATCCCCAGTTCCACGGACATACATATTGAAGTTGAGGAAGGGATTTTTGTCTATAAATTATTTGATAAGACGCATTTGATATTGTAAAATTTGGTATATTCGGACTACTGTCCTTATCTCGGGTGTTTTTATCACAACGTTTCCTTACATCAGCCGAAACGTTGTGATAAAACATACCAAAGATGAGAACAGTAGTCCGAATATACCAAATTCTACAAATTATCAACCCTCATCTAAAACAATTCCGAAACATAGCATTTGATATTTTACGAATGACGCAAAAGAGTAATGAAATTCTTTCTTATATATTCCATAGTGCAATATTCTCTAAAAGTCTTAGAATTGCTTGGGCTACACTTAGATTTGAGGATTTGTTTTTCCTCAGGTGTCTACTCTTGTGACAAGAATCATATGCAAATAAGGGGAAATCTCTAAGATTTTTAGACAAATAAATAAGGTTATAACTAGATACCATAGGATTTTTACACGTTACAATTTTTATACTAGGGAAATGATGTCTAAATGAATGAAGTTTTTTCCACCTAACCTAACTATATTGTTTTGTTTTGCGACATATCAACCCTTTTGGGTTGTTTAATGCCGGCCTAACTATATCAACATCAAAACGGGTTATGCATATTTAATTCTCTAATAGAAAATTGAATATCAGTTAAATGAACATATTATAATTTAGAGAACATATTAAAAGTAGCGGTAATTTGTGCCTAAAATAGATTTGGAGGGTAGAGTTATGTCCCTTGTGCATTCCAAATTGAGACGATGTTAGATTAACACGTGTTACAAACATCTCTCTAAGTAAGACGTTTTGACTAAGAAGTAACTCGTTTCTGCACTGGTAATGGAGAATAAATGTTAATTGTTGATTTATACAGTAGTTTATTCAATTCTTTTTTATATTCGTCCTATATCTCACTAATTCTACCACTACACATCAACTACCTCTTAGTTATGTAATATAGCTGTGATTTCATTTCACGACCCATCCGTGTGGCTAGCTGTACCAAGCGAATAAGGAACGAGTTTCGAACACCAGACATCAGTCACGATCATTTGTGACACTCTCCTCTAGGCTAACGTTTTAAATGAATGCTTATTCTTTTGTTTACATTTTTTACGATATGGATAGCTAAAGAATTCAATTCTTTTTACAAAGGAATCTCGGTTTACGCTTAAGCGAAAACCATCTTCAGTAGAATGCGTCATACATAGAAGATCATACATACATTATTCATCTTCAGAGAGCTGTTTCATCGTTTTATGAATCGTCAGTGTGGCTAGACGTAGCGAGCGCATCAACCTCGAGATTCGAACCTCGGATATCAGTCACTACAAATCGTGACTGTCTGACACTCTACCCTATAAGCTAACCAGGTTGCTACTGCTAGTGGAAGAAATATATAGCTTTCTAAAACGATTTCATATTCATTTGTTTACATTGTTACGATATTGATAACCAAGAAGATTCGATGCTTTTTACAGATGAATCTTGATTTACGCTTATATATTTACCAACGATAATAAAATGCACTTAGCGTTAGCACATAAGTGATCTGCTATCTTATTCTCTTCTGGTCCGATGTTGAGTTTTGCTTTTTTATTTATTTCTATATAAAGTAAAGCATCTGTATCAGTTTGTATGTTTGTATGTCAAAATTAACTTTTATATTAATTTACCGATCATTATGAATTTTGGAACAAGCCGCTAGGCGTAAGGTGTCGTAACGTAGGCTATATGTAGTTCAATTTAGTTTATGCTAAGAGGTTTAAAAATTTTTTTTTTTTAACATAGTTCACCTCAAACAAGGCAGGACGCCACTGTAGACGTAAGGGGCTACTGAAAAGAGGCAGAAAGCCGTTCGTAAACATTCAGACACCTCCAATTTTTGTCAAATTTTAACAATAGGTATTTGACATGAATTAATAAATATTCGCCAAATTTCAGTTTTTTTGTAATATTTGAAATGTTTTTTTAGGGGACGGGAAATATTATGAGCACAATCTCCGATTTAAAAATTAAGCTAAGTTACCTGAAAATAAATTATAAAATTTATAATAAGGATTCTAGCCATAATCTTCAATATAATTATCTTGATTTTAATCTTCATAAGAGCACATAAAAGTGTTGCAAAATTGTTTAGTTTGGAGAATAGATTTCACCTACCATGTGACGAGTATTCTTCTAATGTACGTCTATAATGGGGTGAAGGTTTTCGCAGCATCAAAAATAGAAATAATAATAACACACATACCAATAATGATAATAAAATAAAAAAATAATAAAATGATGATAATAATTATAATAATAATAATATAGATACTATTAATAATCGTATTTATAGCTAAATTAAACAAATGGAATATATTTTGGAAATTAGAATCATATTAATTATCACAATCATTTTAATAGGAATGTAGCATAGTAATTAATAATAATAAAAATTCATGAAGATAATACTAATAATAATATTAATAGTAATAATACTAATGCTACGACTACTACTAATGTAGTAACACTAGTAATAAGTTGTAGTGATGATAATAGTGATAAAATTGATAATAATTCCAATACTAATAACAATAATTATGAGTGTAATATAGTAATATTATTATTAATAATAATATAAATAATAATGAAGAGGATTATAACCATGATGATGATAGCGACAATAGTAATAATTGTAATGATAATAATAATATTAATAATGATAATAGTAATGATAGTTATTGATGATGATAACATAATTATACTACTAATAATAACAATTATAATAATAATTAAAACTATGATTGTGTTAATATTAGTAATAATAGTAATAATAATAGTAATAGTAATGATAATAATAGTTATAATAATACTTATTCGCAGTTGTTAATAGTGTTAATGGCAATAGTAATATATTGTAGTTCTAATTCGTATAACAGTAATGGAAAATAAATGCAAATATAATTATGATAATTTTACCGAGTATGGTATAATATATGATATATAAATGTATAACTATGTGTGTATGTTTGTGGATACATAAGTTCCATTTCATAATATGGGCCTTAATGTTGCTGTGTTTTTTAAGTGGGGGCAATTAATTCTAGGGGATTTAGTAGATATTACAGAATGAAGAGTTTAGTTAGGGTTAAGAGATTTTATTTTTTAGTGTTTACTCTATTCTCCAATGATAATATTGGTTCAATAAGTTATATGTAAATTACTAAGAAGGTGTGATATTTTGTGCCTACAGTTAATTGAGGTTTCTTGCTTTTTGTTTAGAAGTTTACCTCTATCACTAAATCTAATTATCTCCAGTTTTTCACGAACTGCAGGTACTGTGTTTTCTAATAGTTTTCCAAATTACTGTTGGTGATTGATTATTATCGGCTCGTTGCCTATGGTATAGAGAGAGTGAAGTTCTATGTTTTAGTCAGAATTATTGAATGGGCATTTATGGCCGGTATATCTTTCTTTGAAAGTGTTACCAGCTATGCCAATATAGAATTTTTTTTGGTTGGGTTTTCTTTAGTTTAAATTGTGGACTGGTTTAAATTGTGGACTGGTAGACTATTTGGTTTATTTAGCAATTTTGTTGCAGGCGACATTCTTTTCTATTAAAGCAGTTACACGTCTTAATTTTTGTTGTTTTTTATCTTTTAATTTAGAATCTTTGTTGCCATTTAACATTTTATTATGTTTTTAAACTATTTTTTCAAGGTTTTCGCCACAACTGTAGCTTAATTTAAGGGTATTTATATTAAAGATTTTATGTAGTATGCTATTAGGAGGGAAATGTAAGTCAATTAACTCTAGGAATTTTTTGTCGATGTTTAGTTTTAACCATGTGATTAAATGGGGGTACACCAAAAAATTCTCCTCATTCTTCTTTTTTTATGTTCATTGTTGGACGCTGTCGGTTTGATATATTTAATTTAGGTGTTTTTGTATCCACTCTATTTTAGTGCTTTATTGTAGAAGTGCTTATGTGTGTTAAAGATTGCTTTATTAGAAGAGTTGTTGTTGATTCTTTTTTCAATAGATTTGGGGATGTGTTTGATTATGATTTTTGGAGAGAGTGAATGGACATAAATTGGGCAGGCATTATATTTAGTGTAATACCCCGAACGTTTCATTATTTAGCTTAAGTGTTACATCTAAGAAGTTAACTAGTCTTATATTTGATGTTATTTCTATCTTAAGACTTGATCTTTTCATTTCTCTAAGCATAATCTTTTTCATTCTTTCACAGTTTTGCCCATTTAAGATTTTGACTACTAATAATCTATCATCTCTATACAATGCTATGTCTTCTGTGCTAATGTCTTTTGTAAGATTGTATAGTATGTAGAGTCCGACAAGGTTTGTTACTTCTGATGAATCTAGAGACCCTATGGAGACATCAAAAGATCCCGATTAGTTACTTTTAGTCTTTATTCTTGTTTACTAATTAGTGCGTATTTCTGCATTTCTTAATAATATTGATTTACTCTTCAAATATGTCAATTATTACCCTTCAATTTCTAAATAAATTTTTTAAAATTTTATTGACTTTTCCACCCTTCTCTCTGAAATATTCCTATCATATTCATTTCTTGTAAAAATTATATTTCAGTAATAAATTACAGGCACTTAATAATAGGGAGTGATTTTCCATTCACTCTGTATATTAGTTAAAATAGCAGACTGTCAAGAAAACAGCCGAGTTTCGACCCCGGCTAGAAGCGCCTGTCTATCTAGCCACACTGAAGAGCTATGTACAGAAAATGGGAAATTTAACCTGGAAACACTGCTCAACGCGAACTTCAATTGCAACAGTGAATTCGCATCTGTACAATCTAGGATTTATGAAATAAAAACAAAATGTTATATTGAAAATTATGTCATGTAAAGGTTTTAAAGGTTTACAACTGGAGTCTCAGATCGTTTACCTTTTTATACACGGCGTTGACGTAGCAAATATTTATATAGCACACTAAATACGAGGCTTGCAGTCTCGACTCATTCACGAGTCCACTAGCATGACAACTCCACTAAAGCACGTTGTCCGGATACTTGACCCATACGCCAAAGCGAACTGCAGACATATCTATTTATACCTGGGTTTCCAGTCACGGTGTTCTTCGCTTGGACAGTAAACAATTTCTTTGTCAAGACGTTTGTCAATCAAGAAGTAAAATAACAAAGGTACATGACTTTTTAGAAATAAAGGCCTGTCGAGACGAACAGCGCAAAGACCGCCTCCGCGAGCGGCCCTCCATTGTGTCGCTGAATCGTATTTTCTATTTACTGGCACGTGGTCGTCGCGTGTTGTACAGCGGTTACAAAGCAGTTGTGATATCAGTGTCAAATGTATTAAATAAACGAATTTGTTTTTAACTATTTTTTTAATAAAAATAGAGAATAAAACGATAATTTATACGACTAATTTGGCCTTCTATAAGAATTTTGAACCCACTAAATACATGTACTTTAAAAATATCAATTTACTATAACAATCGATTAATATCATTACATGTATACGTTGTTAAGTGTAACAGCGGCACTGATGTTGATTTACGTATCGATTTTCGATTGGATACAAACTCAACTCGGCAGTTTCTTCCAGCCAATCAAAGCGCAAGAGATATTTACTCCAAATTCCAGCGTGTAGTATAAAAACCCAAGCGCAATTTTATCTCTTTTCCAATTTTCTTCAAAAGTCGATGCCTGTGTGAATGACCATCGCAAAATGGCTTCGTCCTCCTATACATAGGAAATAGCGACAGACGTAATAAGACTTTCGAGAATTATTAAACACAGCACAAGCATGTACATCTTAGGATACTTTGAGAACACGTGTTCATTTAAGTTGGCACCGCGTACGTTTAGGTATGTATGAATAGGATCAGCATGAACATATGTGTGTGTATATTATCGTCCCTGTTTTGTTAGTGAAAGGGTGTATTTAATAACTTGTGTTCGGTTAACAGTGTGTATTTGCTGTGTTTAGTAGTCCGTGAAAGTCTCTCGTAATGTGTGTGTACTGCTTGACAAGAGAAATTTCGGCTCAAAGGAGCTTGTTGGATTGTGACGTACGCACGCGGGTTTATCTTAAAGAAAAGGGAGAAGGCAAGAGAAAAAAACTGTTTTGATTTTTATAGCACGCGCGAAATTTTGAGATTAAATATCTTGCGTTTTAATTGATTGAAATAACTTACAGATTTAAGCTTTTGTCCAATGAAGAGTCGATGCGTAAAACAACATTTACTGTTGCTGCTACTTCGAACAGTTTTCATAATTTCAGCGTTCATGACGCCGACACACTATTCCTAAATGTTTATTACTTACTAGTTTATAACCGCTTCTTAAGCGTTGTTAGAGCAGTACCTGGGTATGTCACTTTTCAGCTTTACCTTGATTCGACTGCTTTATAGCTAACTTGTGAAATTTCGCCGAAATACTACTTAGTAATTGCACGAAAGAGTAAGTAACTAAGATGAATGTATTTACCGATTGTTTTTATTGGAACAAACATTAGAAATCATTTTGCTTTGAACTAATGCAGAATACCCTTTATGTTTATTTTTGCGAATTATCACCACAAAATGTCACTTAGTTTATAAACAATATAAATGTAATATTTTTTTTATTTTATATCATGTTAATTTTTTGAAAGTGTGTCAGGTCAGGTTTTGTAATTTGGAGAAGATGGAATACGAATACAATATTGTGAGATTTGAAAAACAAATAAAATTGATTTCTGGGTTATTTTAGGTATACAGAGTAACAGACCATTGAATAGCTACGAAATAGGAAATTTTGTGACTAAACAACTAACATATGTATCTTCGGCGCTGACTGTCAATAGGGGTGAGGTCTCGGACCACTCCACGGTACATGAAATAGAAGAATGTGAGAAAACATTGTAACATCAGATAAGGTAAGCGATGAGAATTCCCTTTGTTTTTGTCGAGACTTAAATTGTAAACCAGCCTTCGAGGGAAAGAAGCTTCCAGAGGTGTTACGTAAAGGCAAATAAGTTGTTTCCCTTTTAGCATTATGTAACGTGGCATTAGCAAAAATGTGGCTAACGATGTTGCACGATGATATTGATTATTTTGGAATTACCAGGGACAACATTAGTAAATCGAGTCAGAGAAATGTGTTCTTTTATTCAAAGAATTCAAGAACTCAAGAGAAATAACGCGGAACGTATAGAACATTATAGAAAAAAATAAAGATAAAGATAGTAATATAGATCAGGACTGGAAGCATGACTATGACAAGGATCGTTATTCATTCTTAGTTATCGTTGAGAGTGCCTGCTAATCTCTCTCTTTATAAAGTTAACTATGTGTATATGTTTATATATTTGTATGTACTTTATGCGTGTTTGTTGCGTATTTTTCAAGTTTTAGCTGGACATACATACATACATACACACATACATACAGACAACTCCCCTTTATATAGGAGATGACTTATCAACCAATCATTATCAATGTTGGAACACGGATTCTAAGCGTAAGGGTTCCAGATGTAAACTATATTTAGTTTAATTTAGTTATATGCAAAGGTGTAAAAAGTGGACGGATACTTCAGATTTTTTGTTAAATTTTAACAATAGATGTTAGATATCAATTAATAGACATACCCCAAATCTCAGTTTCTTTGAAGTATTTTAAAGGCAGGTTAGGGGGTATTACTTGGGGACAACCTCCCATTTGAAAATTGAAATATATCAGATGTGCATCAAATTTGAGCCATAGTCATTAGAAACTAATTAATCAAGATTCCCTGGAATTTAATTTCTTCTCAAGACCCCATAAATTTGAAATATTTACTGGAATCAAAGTCATTTGTTCAAAATTAGACTAAGAATTCTAGCCCAGAGTTATAACATCATTACATTTTTATTTTCATCTTGCCATAAAAGTGGTGCGAAACTGTTCTGTTCGGCAAATTAATATTATCCGTCCTGGGACGGGTATTGCTCAAGTTTTATATATTGAAAAGTATGTATATCGGTTAGAAGAACGTCTACCGTAACCCTCGTCGAAGATAAGTTTAATGTAACCTTTTAAATACCAAGTAGGTGTCGATATTTACAGATCGAATTTGATATTTGTCCGGTTTTTCGTGTGTCGTTCTGAAACTCATCAGCAAACATAGAAATGATCTGAAAGACGCCACTTTCTGTTCTCAAAGGTCACCCACTGACCTTTTCCAACAACAACAACAAAACGAGACAAGATTTGAATTACAGCAATATATAAGCTCGTTATGACTCCTTTATAAACAAGTTATTTATACGCATTGAACAGCTTCTCTCTTTTATCTGGGTTTGTGGGGTGTGTGACACAACTTTGTTTGAGGTGTGGTGTCAGGATGGAGCAATTAGCACTAATAAAGATGCTCTCTGTTGTCGTTCAGTCGAAATTTTTCATTAAATAAATTCTTTTTTTTTTTAAATATTATTTGTCTTTGTTTCAAACGAAGGGACGTAACTCTTTCTAAACGAATACTGTTATTTTCTGGAAAGAATTAAATTCAATTACATTTAATTATTTTACCATCCTTCTGCAACGATCCACCAAAATAACTCGTAGGTAGAAACCTATCGATGATAAATATCGAGAAAGAGACTTGATTTTACTTTATATATATTAGATTATGAACAAGTTATACACGTCATACGCACCGACAGAGTTTTTATTTCATCTGGTGAGGGATGGCAAACCTGTTTTAAGGTGTGGTTTCAGGATGGAGCTATTAACACTAATACAATTGCGTCTCTTTGTTGGTCGGTCGAGATCTTTTCAACTAAGAAGTGAAGTGTAAACCTTACATTATAACACATAACTCAATAAGTCCTACGCCTAACTTATTAAATGAACAACTTTTAGGCAAAATTCGACATTATTCATCAACATAGTCACCTTCTAGGGTGATTCACAGATTACATTACTTATCTAAAAAATTGACGCCTTCTTTGTAGAACAATTTTTCCGATATCATTTGTTCATTGGAGCAAACAGCCAGTAGTCGTTGGAGTCAGATCTAGAGAATACGGAGGGTGCGGAAGCAATTCGAATTGCAATTCATGTAGTTATCGTTCCGATCAACTTGTGACACAGTACGTCATCATGGTGAAAGAGCACTTTTTCCTTCTTCGTTAGCAAGTCTTGAAATAACTACGAAACTTTAATGGATACATAAATAATATTTTTTGGTTTTCCTTTTTCAATTTCCATATATATATATATATATATATGTATATATATATATATATATATATATGAGAAATGTTTGTTATGAAAATAAAGAGGACAAAGGTAGAAATAATATATGCTAGGGAATTGACGGTAAGCAATTAAAATAAATGTCATTCAATGAAAATCTTTTGGTTAATGTTCCACAAAGAAATGTTTTGATGAATTCCGTCTGCCAGCAGAAAGTTTACGAATGACAATAGAAATGGATTAAAAAATGTCGTATGGTTTAGGGAATCCACTCAATATTTACATAATTGTCACGTAAGAATGATGCAGCACAAGGCCAGGAAGATGGAAGAAAATACTAGCTCTCCTGTCAAAGGAGCCATGCTGGCCTATAAACATAGTCCGGACAGCCCCGTCGGCATTCTCCAGTACGGGCGCATCAGGCAATTGGCAATAGACCAACCCCTTCCCAAAGAAGGAAGGGAATGGCTATGAGGGTGGACCTCTGATGATTACACCGAAATTGCCAGTCTCTGCCGGACTGATTATCGGGAACATATTCTCGCCGGGTATTAAGGACGAAATAATCATTGGACATCTTTCGCCGTCAAAGTCAGTTTCTCCACCCGAGAAGCGGAATCCGCCTTATGAAGACCTTAAAACAATCTATTTTATAGGGGTTTTTGCACAGCAAGGATTTTCAACCTGATGCTAGCCAATAGCAGACTCCAATGCCGATAAGGAATGGTGACACAAGGTTCATGCCATTCCCTGTCAGATTTTGGATGAAACGTGTTGGTTTATATGGATCTGCAATTGTAATTACTTGCATATACAGATCCACATAAACCAGCTTACGTTCGCCCTATTAATCAGCATCGCAATAGCTATTCCACGTATTAACCACACTTTTTTTTATCCTGTTCATAAACGAATATTGAATTAAATTTATTTTCATCGCTTACCGTCAATTCTTTGGTACATTAAATTTCCCCTTCGACATTTGACAAAGTGTAGTATCTGTTCTGATACTACACTTCATCATTTCTCTCGTTGGCTAGTGAAGGAGAAATCTTCTTAGACTGAGGAAATTTTAATTTTTGTCCCAATCTTGAGTGCCCTTTTTTTTGGAGAACTGTTTTTGTAAAATCAAGAACAAACCTTGTGTCTAACTTTGCCCTCGTGGGGAGGCAAGTAAAAAGGAAATCTAAATCATAAATGGGACTCACCGACGGATGAAGCCGGTTAAAGAGATGAGATAAGCGTTTCTAAAAATGTTTTTATTCCCAAATTATTTTTTTCAAATATGAATGAGTCACAACCTGCTATGGCCAAAAGCCACTCGAGGATAATGGGCAATTAGATTGTTAGTTAGGTGATGACAAATACTATGAGAGGATTGGAAACGATGAGCGAATGGGTAGTATTTGATTACTTAAGAGGACGGCTCGATAAATATTTGTTGACATTGGACTTGAAGACGACCATGTTGTAGTCAGCAGGGAAACAGTTTCGTAGTATTACTCCACATATAGGCCAGCACGAACTCGGAGGCATTTGTATGGCACGTGATATAGCACGCACTAATTACCTATGCGTTCCACTTCTAAACATTTTAAATCAATTATCGAAATATTCCACCTTTAATTCATTGGAAATCAGTTGTTGTTTTGTTCTTTGAAGTGTAAATTACTTAATTCGTTATAAGACATTTTTTTCATAACACGGTAACGTTCATATATGGAAACATTTCCGTATCTCAGAAACCCCATAAATATATGTAGCACAACTGTGAACAAATACTTTAATTCCAGATTGTAGCAAAATATCTTTGATATCTAGTTTTGTTGTATGTTGTTCCGTGGATATTTACTCTCAGTTTGTTTTCTCTTATCTTTTCTTCCTGCTAGCTGTAATAATGGGGTAAAAAAATAAATAAAAGCAAATAACGCTATCATTTGCTTCTTGCGTTTAGTTTACCTTTTTTTTCAACAATTTACAGCAATGTACCGCGAAATGAGCTGCAATCTCGCGACCGCTCATCCTGTAGTGTGGTGTATCTGCAAAATGACGTCGAGTCACGTGGACGTCGTACACCCAAAAGGCAAAATCGATCACGCTTCTCTGCTATTTACTTCCGCCCAATGACACAAGCCTAACTTATCATTTGGCTTGTAATGGAAAGTTCCATTTTCTTGCACAATTAACCTACGTGGAATTTTCTTTTTAAAATTATTTTTACGCATTCAGCATTTAAAATCGACACACACACACAGCTACATACTTAGAAAACGGAGCTGTGATATCTGACATATTACTATGAGGCAAGAGGGAAAGAGGGTGTGTAGACACCCTAGTTGTGAATCTGGTTTAAACAGAGCTGAAAAAGAGAAGATAACTAAATACTAAGGTCTTATGTAAGACATTAAAATAAATTCGAATATTAGGAAGATCTCCATCATTCCAGTAATCATAGCGGGCTCATGAAATAGAATTTCAAAAACCACCTGGCGAATATACCCGGTGAACCAAGTGCAAGAGAAATCCAAACAATTGCGTTTCAAAGGGACGATTAGAATCCTAAAAAAATCTCTCGATTGGAGTCTTTGAAATAGCGGTTGAATATTTGGCAACCGGCAGGATTCCCCATACCCAGCAAAAAAAAAAGAATAAAATTAAAAGAAAAGAGAAATATATGTAGAATTCATGCAGTTTATTTAAAGAAAAAAATGACCAGAGCGCTGAATTACCAGAGTAAGAGTCCAACATATTTATTTGAATAGATACATACTGGATAATATGAACAAATTCATGGTTTAATACCGAGAGGCTCGGTAATCGTCATTTAACCGACTAGAATCTGTTGTTCGCCATGCTTTCTCCAGGTTCTTGTAGAACCAGGTACTTGAAGGTTGCAAACATCCATAGTCAAACTGGTGCTATCGAAACCAACGAGATTCGACCTTAGTAGACCCAACTCTTCAGTTCATGTCGATATTAATTTCAGCACAGCTACCTCCCAATTTTGCACTAAGCCTTCTATTAAATCTACGGGGCTAGATTGTTCTCATTCCCTCACCCATGATCGGGTAGGAATGCTATTTTTTAATTCTTAGTTACCATCGCCTTTATTAAAGAGTGAACTATCACTTCGAACTGATCCTTAACCAGCGCTCTTAATCATTACGCTATATTTTCATGTGGACACATTTATTTTTCCAAATTCTAATTATGAACCTTTTAAAAAGCATTAACAAGATGTGGTGTAATTCTAAACAACGTGAAAAGAGATGGAATGGTCGCAGAAGACTAGGATACATACTGCCAACGTTTTGTAGCAGTTACATAGTTTCATGGACTATTTTACTTTGCTGTAAATAGACAGGTGTTCCACTGGAGTGATTGGCCAACTAGCCAATCAGAAACACCGGCCGAAGAACACAGGAATTGTCGGACTACTTATGGCGTCCACGCGATTTCGTTTTCAGCTCACGGAAGTTAGGGAGAGAGGACACCGCCTAGACGTAATTTGGTTGGTTTCAGAACGGATACCATTTATTCTTCATCATCATAATCTAATATTTACTCTTCTTCCTACCGAGTGTGGATGTGACACGAAGTTGGTTTAGTGGTAGACATCCATTTTCGTTCAAAAATGGAATTCTGGATGTTTTTTAAAATCCGAACTGTCAGCATTTCCCGTCGAATACACCTCAGGTAACTTGCAATTAAACCATAAACCAATTCCCTGGATCGAAAGGGGAAAAGGAAGTGGTAATGCCGAAGAGGATGGGTATATATAAGCCCGTCGGCATTCCTCTGCGAAGACACCTTAAGTGACAGTCAATAAACCAATTCCTGAAGTATGAGTAGGCGGTGTTAATTCCTGGGAAAATGATCCTCTGGGACCTAACATAATCATACTACACTCTGATAAAAGCCCGTTGGCATTTCCCGGCGGATGCACCTGACAATAAATCAGTTCTCCTTCACGAAAGATGAGCAGGAGGTGGTAATGCCTGCGAGGATAGTCTCATAGGATCGAACATAATAATACTCGACTCTTATGTAAGCCAGTTGGCACTCTCTGGCAGATGCACCTCAGGTGACTGCCAATAAACCAGTTTTCCGTGATGAGTAGGAGGTGGTAATGCTTGGGAGGATGATCTCGTTGGATCGAACATAACCACACTCCACTCTGATATAAGCCAGTGGGCCTATACCAGAAAGTATTACTCAATCATAATGTCCTCTAATTCCTGTTGTACCAATGCAGCAAACATAGTCCCGATACTTTTCAGACAGACCACGTAATACTAAACAGTTTTGAAATAGAAAGCCACTTCGTGTTTAAATATAGACTTCCTGGATGTATAAAAAAAAGCAAAAAAAGATTAAAAACAAATAGTATGTTTTCTTTGTGTAAACATATGGATGGCGTTTGTCCGCCTTTCAAGCTAACTTGCCCGATAAATGTGTTAAGCAGAAATCCGCGATCTCTAGGCAACCGAGGTCGGCCTGGGCCGCATCTTTCCCGCCTAGCTACATCCGGGGATATAATAAAGATGGCGTCTCCTTCCTTTTGATTATCGTTTCATATATTTTCCCGCCATTTTTTTCCTTTTCCTTTCCTTTTATTTCTCTATATTTTTCTCTTTTTATTTCTTATTTATTTTAGTTACTTATTTATTCATTTCTTTTTGTTTTACTTATATCACGTGGTTCACTCGTTATGCTTTACGTACGCCTGTAAACTCCGATATGCGAATATTATGTTCGAACATGGCGGTGATGAAGTAAATATCCGCGCAGACTGATAACTGTGCGTCTCGTATTCGAGTCATGCCGGTTCCGTCACATCACTTTCATCATACATGTTAGCAACTCCTATCAATATCTGATTCTAAAAATGAATCTGCCAAAACCAATACAAATATCGCCTCTGTATATTCTAGAGTTCTCTTGAACCTATTAAAGTTACATCCCCTAAATTATACTAGAGAAACAAAAGAATAAACTTGTAATTGAAAGTACTAAAAAACTTTCTCCACGTATATGAGAGATTCAGAAACAAAGTCTGTCCTCTTTCTGGCAGTGGCCTTTGAGTTAGGTGGACGTGCTCTACATAGCTCTTCATTTTACTAGATTTTTACGACTCTGACGCGTTTAGCGTCAGACGTCTTGTTACAAGTCGCAACTATCGTAAACCGATAGATATTCAACTATGGCCCTTTTCTACTAATTGTAACATTCGTCTCTGAATAGTTCCCAAATAATATCAAAGTAAGTTGTATTTACTCTAACACCCATACATTCTCTATAATTTGTTTGCCCTGGCAACTCGTATTTTATTTCGATCGTGTTCAGAGACTTTTAACGTGAACTCTTTCGTTAGTAATTGCGTCCACTATTTTCATCCACTTTTATCTATCATGTTTTATTTACATTTGGATTTGACAAAACCTTTTTTTTCAGAATATATATATATATATATATATATTGTTATTGTGAAATCAATTCCAGAAGGTAACTCGTGTATGAATGCTCTATGTAAAAAACAGAGCAAGAGTAAAATAAAAAAAGAATAACACGGAATCACATAATCACCGGTGCAATAATTTGTTTCAACCCTGCAGCCTTGTCAAGCATCCAAGCGAGGTGATTACATTTTTGAAAATGAAAAAAGAGAAATTCACAATACCATTTTAATATACACATAGAGAGAGCGACAACATATCTAACACATATCTTGAGAGAGGGGGAAATGAGCTATTTAAGACGTAAATCGAAGTGGAGGAAAGTGACAACATATTTAATATATATATATATCTAGAGAGGGGGAGATTGCCCGAGTTATAACGGAAGGCAATACAGTGAGGGAGAAAGAGAGCAATATATATATATAGAGAGAGAGAGAGGGGGAAATTGTATGATTTACTACGTACGGTATGTAGGGGGTTGGAAAGGTAGCCAAGGTATCTAAAAAAAGAGGTCAGCTTGTCTAGGTCCTCCTCCAACCGCCCAACACCAAGCCGTCTCTGAAATAGCTCATTTTCCCCTTTATCAAGATATGTATTAGATATGTTGTCGCTATCTCTAATCTCTATATGTATATTGAAATGGTGAGTGTTAATTTCTCTTTTTTAATTTTCAAAAGTGTAATCACCTCGCTTGAATTCTTGACAAGGCCGCAAGGTTGAAATAAATTATTGCACCGGTGATTATGTGATTTCGTGTTATTTTATTTTTATTTTTATTTTATATATATATATGTGTGTGTGTGTGTGTGTTTGTATGTGTATGTGTGTGAATTCAACTCTTCCTTTATCATTATCGCTTCTTTAGCATTCTCTTTTTTCACTTTATATTCCGAGCGCATGTTATCCATGATAACACAACATAGTCAATATGGCGGCTCTTATGTTGGAAAACGGATTCGAACTCGTGCGTCTCTATATAAAACGTTAAATAGAATAGCAAGTATTCTAAATTCATAACAGCAATATCTGGAACGGGTATTCTTTTAGTTTGTAATATTTATCGAGTATTATTATTATTATTATTATTATTATTATTATTATTATTATTATTTATTTATTTATTCGCTAACACGTTTCACATGAGTCGTCACACAGTGATCAGTCAATAAAAGTGGTGCTCCCTAGAGTCTGAGTGACAAAAAGTATTTCCAGTTTTTCAACAGTCTCCGCTTTTTTGATAACCGTTGCAAATCATTTTACATTATCACAACAGTAGTTTACCATTGATTTCAGACTGGCAACTACCATTGCTTTTCTGTGGAATTTGAGCGGCAATAAGTCTCCCCGAGATTCTAGTACTCTTCTCGCCCTTTTAGTGGAAGTCGGGATGGTGCTCTTCCTCTTCGGTCTTTCCATCGGAATTGAACTTTCAGAACCATGTTCTGTAACACCACCACCACCAAGTGCCGGTGCCATATATGTTTTTAGGGGAGGGGGCCTCTTAATTATGACATTTTTCTTATCTACTCTGGTAGTTTCAGTTTAATTGGTTTAGTTTGTGTACGTTCCTTTTATTTTTCTAGTTATTATTTAGGAGTGATTGCCGACTGATAATAACTAGGTGTCCGCTGGAGTCTTTCATACAAGTCTCCCATCATCATATTCTGCTACCAGATCAGGCTGTCTGAAAATACTGGCTTCCTGACCTAAAACTCACCAAACATTGATTTTATTGTTTTTTTCCTTTCCCTTTGCAAATCTCAATCATGTTCTGCAAAGCAAAAAGCGATAATTTTCCTCTACAAAACAGCCAAACCTAACACCATAAATATTTGAAGATATAAAGAAATTAAGTCACAAAAACTTTTACCAAAATGACCGGATTTAGCATTAAATGACTCGAAAAGGGTTGATATGCCGTAAAGCAAAACAATCAAACAATCATCATCTTCATATTTTTCATCCTCATCCTCATCTTCATCTTCATCATCTTCCTTTTCTTCAATTACTGTATGTTTATTTACTTCATCCGCAGGAAATTAGACGTAAAGTTAGGTGGGGTTTTGAAAAGGCAGAACTCTAGGTGAAGTGCACTCTGACCTACAGACTGAGTGTCGAAGACGTATCGTCGACTAAATGCCTGAACAACTTCGTCGGCATTTCCCGGTAGGGAATCTCAGGCGATTAGAAACAAACTAACCCGTGCTTAGCCGTAAACCTGGGAGGATGGATCTTTAGGACTTAAAAGAACGATACCTCAACCTGATAGCTACAAAGCCACTGTCAGACTGAGTGTCGAAGACGTATCGTCGACTACTATGAACAACACTGACTCAAGCCGTGCCTGTCGCTTCTATCAATAGTAATGCGAAATGCACTTTAGTCATTTTTTAATAAAATTGTAAGAATTTCGCATTCTTACACGTTATTTCATCTATATTTTAATAAAACTGTGAACACTTCTCGTGTGTCTGTGTCTGTTTCTCGTCTCTACGTGACTTACGCATTATTGTTTTTTATTTAGTATTACTTGATTAGTTATTAAAATCAATATTGCAATGACGTAAAGTACTATAACGAAAGTTCAACCAATCTTATTTAAAAAAAAGACTACCACATTAAATCCAGCACAATGCATTTATGTTTTTCATAAATGTTAGTCATTTTTATCTGTTCCTGATAGTTTAGAAAAATAAATTTCTTCGTGACTCTTCTGAATTTGAAAGAAATTTAGAAGCATCTAAAGTGCCGAATAGAAAGTCATTTAAGCTGACCTTAAAATTATTATAGAATCCTATTATCTATTAACAGTTTAACAGTTTTGAAATATATTTAGATCTAATAATTACAATAATAACATCAGTTGTAGACTTGTAATAATTTGGTTCAATTAATAATTTAATTACTAAACGATATATATAATAATACGCCAAAGCATTTCATCTTCGTACGTACGTTATCACCTTTCACACATATTAAAAAATGAGATCGTCTGAGACGGTGATTGGCTATTAATCTGATGTCGTTATGTTAAACAACACCAAATTTACTCATTTTAAAATGAATTATTTCAAAATAAAATGTCTTCCTGTCAACTAAAACTACAATTTTCAATAAATATATTTCAAAAAGTGAAATTCGTTTTATTGATTTGAAGAATATTTGTCTGACATTTTTCACGGTAAGAAGCTAGAATATGCATGGTTTTAAAAATAATTAAATTGCTCCAATTTTAAATAAAGAAAGAACAGATATATTCGTTATATTTATTTAACGAATATTTAGCTGACAATGACAATTATTTTTACGGAAGAAGAAAGAATCAATTTTTAATAGTATTAAACATGACAAACATTTATCACTTCAAAAGGAATATTATTATTGGTCCCCCGATTTATAAAATCGGGAGACCTATGTTTTGAGGCATTTCCGTCCGTCCGTCCGGATTTTTCTCCGCAACCATCAATTGAATTTTTCTGAAATTTTGCATGAAGTTGTAACTTTGGTCAGGTTAGAAAGTGACATTCTCCGATTTAAAAAAAAAATCTGGTTAGCCCCCCAGGGGGTCAAGAGTCCCCGAAATGGCAAAAAAATGATATTTTTTGCCCCATAACTTTTCATCCATCCATTCAGTTTCTCTGAATGTTGAGGCAATTGTTCCTAATAGAAAATAAGTATCGCTGACCTTGGAAAAAATCTGGTTCGCGCCCCCATGGGGTCAAAAGCCCTCAAAATGGCAAAAATGACCCTTTTCTCCCATAACATTTGATCCATCCATTCAATTTTTCTGAAACTTAGCCTAAATGTAGAGGCAATTGTTCTGGATGTAAAATGAGCATACTTGACCTCAGAAAAATTCTGACTTGCGCCCCCAAAGGGTCAAAGGGGGGGGTCAATAATGCCCCAAATTGCCCAAATTTATTGAATTTTACACTCGCTACATCGAGTCACATACAGAGGGGGACCACGCACGCGCGGCTTGTCACTCATGAAAAGTCCAATTGTAACTAAGCATGCCCTACGTCAAATCCATGTCTATAGAAGTAAAACCTACGTCAAAATCCATTTGCATAAAAGATACGGCCTAAAACACAAATAGAACCACAATTTATAGCAATTGAAGAAATCAATACGTAGATGTAATGCAAAATAAATACAGTTACATGATACACAATGTCAACAAATACGGATGCGTAACCTACATATTTATTTGTTACAGACATACGGGTCGTACAGACACAGGTTATACAGACATACATGTAATGTATTAAAATAGATAATGGTTGAGACGAAAACAGATAGGGACATAACAACAGATACTAACTTGATAAAC